>JAREIK010000801.1:3921889-4521889 GCA_029783825.1 Sapria himalayana | reverse complement strand
AAAGAAGTCTAAGGTATTATAGAAGTTCAAAGAGGTCAAAGAAGTTCAAAGTACTAGTGGAAAACCAATTCAATAAAAAGATAAAAGTTTTGCACATCAATAATGAAACTTAATATTTTATAATTGATTAAATATGTGCAGAGTATAAAATTTCTAGGTAGAATATGATCATGATGACACAATAATAGAATTAAGTGGATGAGAGGTTGAATAGAATGTTGATGGACAAGGCAAAAGAAAAGTTGGGTAGTTGGGAACCAAAGTTCTAGGTTGAAGTAATTGTCACATCATGCTACCTGAAGAATTGCTCTGTTACATCTATAGTGAATGATAAGACATTATTTGATGTATTGTATAGAAGGACACCAAATATAGCCCACTTGAGTGTTTTTGGATGTTATGCATATGTCCATATGCCAAAAGAAAAAAGGAACATGCTAGACTTCAAATTAGAAAAATACAAGTTCATAAGCTATAAAGAAAGAGTTAAGGGTTACAAGTTTTGAAATCCAGAGATAAGAATAGTCTTCAATAGTTGAGATGTGTTCAAGAAGTGTAATGGTGAACCCACTGAGAAGACACTACTTGAAGACTCCAATACAAAAGAGGTAGAAGTGACCTTGGAGAACAATAAGTATGTGGAGATATGAAGTCACAACTTAGACTAGAGTTATGCTGTGGATCTATAGTGTTGTGACTCAATGTAGAGAAAGCTTTTAACTCAGGCGAACAAATTAATGAAGAGATTCCTCATAAAGCACTAATATTTTTGATGTAGAGATTTCACATCAAGCTTTTAATAAAGTTACTCATCACACATGTGAGTAAGAAAACTATTTGGATATGAAATCTATGTGTAAAGTTTGATTTCGAGGATTGGGACATGAAACTTAGATGCAATAGTCGAAGCATCTTGCTAAGAATATAGTCTTCCATGCAAGAATAAAGGACATTGATATTCAGCACCATTTTATATGAGAGCACATTGAAGAAAAGCAAATTTAGTTAGAAAAAAATGACACTAAAAAGAATGTTATTAATTACTTGATGAAGACTATGGGTATAGATAAGTTCTAGCCATGTAGAGATAAAACTAGGATGAAGAAGAAGTATTCACCATATGGAAAAATATTAGGTTTACTCATACTTTTTTAGTTCTTCTAAAGGTGTTACCTGTGTAGTAGAGTTGTGAATCTATTTTGTGGAATCATGACTTGATTAGAGCTATAATAGCTACTGATGGGTCGCATCCCTATTCTATGGAGTCATGACTAGGCTAAATCTAAATGATCTATAGCAAAGTCATAGCCTTGTTCTGTAGATTCATGATTAGACTAAAGCAAGAAGCCTCATTTTGTGGAGTCATGATAACAAAAGCTAGAACAATGACCAAAGTTTAAAGTCATGACCATGGTCATATAGTCATGACATAAATAGAGTTGTAACCTAGTGAGTGAGATTGTGGCAGGGGAATTGCAGCTTTATAGTCATAATTTGTATTATAAAATCATAACTCAACTTAAACTATAACATCGTTATTGTTATAATATATTTTGTGTTGTAGTGAGTGGTAACTTGAGGATTCAACTCACAACCTATACTCTAGAGTTGTGGCATAAATGAAGTTGCAACATATTATAGGATGTTGTGACTTAAACTTAAGCTTAAGAAGTATTTTAGGTTATATTTTATGACTTCTAAATATGTCTATCAGAATATAAGAACAAGAGGAACATAGGACTATGCTTCTATTTAAAGAAAGAGAGCGAGAATATAAAAAACAAAAATGTTGATCACTGAAAACATAAATAGCGAAAATTTTCTCTCTCCTATCTCTCTTGTTCTCTCTCTTTTTTCTATTCTCTTGTGGTATATGTGTGCTTTCCAATAATAGTTCTATTTGTAGTTTATTTTTATCTTCAGAAACCCTAAACCACAATCTTCATCTATTCTCAATTCCTCATGGATTCTCAACATTTCTCATTAAATCCAAATTTGATAGTTGGAACTCTTGGATAATAACAATTGAGCAACCAGTACAAATTATTAGTATTAATCATCACTTTTGAATATACAAATTTTTGTAGTAGCTTTGACCTTCATCCTTTTTTTGCAACTTTAGGCAATCATTATTTTCATGCCATCATTTATCACAAAAAGCACATTCATCTTTGGCTAGTCTATTGCTCGAACAAGATTTCCTCATTATCCTTGGTTTATTACTTTAGGAATGCCCACATGTGTTATAAACTTCTTGATTCACATTCATGTGCTCCTATTGATTTTTCTTTCTATTCTCAACATTACATAGAGTAATGTACACTTCATCAAAAGTCACCAATTTCTTTATGATTGCGCAAGGTAATAATAAGGTTATCACCTTATTATCATGGTAAATACATGCTAACATCATTAGGACTTTATATTCATTTTGAAAAGTTTCTTCTAAATTTTCAAAATCTATCATCAGATTATTTGAAATGATATGGTCATGCATAGTAGTACTTGGTTGAAATTAAAATTGAAATATTTTTTTTCTAATAAAGGTGACTGACCATGCTCTAAATAAATTTGCTGTCTAGCTTTGAAGTCATGTTGTCACTTTATTATGCTGCCTAATTTTATTAATTAGGTGATATCATAAAAGCTCATTAATGAGAATATCTCATCAACTGAGATCCACAAGTGCATAAGTCATATAATTAATAAAAAAGACATTCATCCAAGTATCAATCTCATAGAGATGATATTTGTAGTTTGGTTTTTCAACAAATAGACAATCCATTCGTAGTAAAATGGATAGTCATATTGTTAGACAACCTTAGTCCCATGGTTTAATTATTTAATATAAAATGATTATATTTAAGTCAATCAACTTTTATTATATTGGACACAAAATGAATGTTTGGTTCTTATGCACTGACTCATTGCCCTAATATCATATAAGATGATTATCACTATTGAGTCTATCCTAATAGTGGTACCCTTATAGTTATCCCTATAGTATATCACCTTCGAGATAAAAATTCATTGCTACTCGAGAATTATTCACAATCTCATACTTTTTAGGAGATTTCATCAACTACCATTGATGGCTGCTTCACATGCACACTTTTATTTGATGACCTCAATATCATAAAGACCATATATTGAAATGGTTTGTAAGTATTTATACTATTTAATTTTATAAGTATCATACTCACACAATTAATATAAGTTTCCCTCAAGTTTCACTAATGGGAACCATATAAAGGAATGCAACTCACAATAGCTTTCATCACCTTATGAGTCATAACATATATACTAGTGCATGATATGACTCCCATACTATAAATGAATATCTTGGAAAAAAATTCTATATAATATCCCTCCTAATTAAGAATTAGTTTTTTTAAAGATGTATACAATGAATTAGTACTTTAAAGTTTTTGCACTTTCAGCTTCGTAAGTACTATACTCATGATAATTAATATAACCAAATAAGTTTCAATATATAGGTTTATCTCATGCATCATAGTCAGAAGGGCTATCACTTCTTTTTAACCATATGCACGGATGAGGCTTATGATTAACCTATCACTATCTAGTATGATAATCTCACATAAACCTACCAAAAGACATAACCCTATATCAAGTTCTATTTAATCATCATCCATTAATATCCATAACATAAAATATATCAAACACATTTATCCATTAATTAAAAAAACTAATTCACACCATATATCTCAATTTATACAAATCCTAGACTCATGTTAGTTTGGCATAAATTCCCAAATCCACCTTTGAGAAGAAGAGTTTGAGAGCTATCCCCTCCAACTCTAAATATTAGCATTAATTTTGTATCCCTTGCTTGCTTGTAGAACTCCTAGAGAATGTAAAAATTTTTCCTAGGGTTTGGTAGTTACCGTGGCTTTGCTTATTATCTTGGGTCTAACAGTTGATGTATACTTCCCTCAAGGTTTAATAATAAGAACCATACAAGTAAAAGCAACTCATAGGGGTTATCACTACTCCGTGGGTCACAACATACTTGAGCATATCCTAAGGATTGCCTCTCATCATTCTCCTTGGTGACGATGTGACTCTCATACTAAAGGTGAACTCTTTAAGAGAATATTCTATATAATGTCTATCCCAATTAAGAATAAGTTCTTTTAAAATGTATATAATGGATTGACATATAAAATTATTTGTACTTTTAGCTGCATAAGTACCATATGGTTAATGTTTAACATACCCAAATTTTAGGTTTCAACAT
This sequence comes from Sapria himalayana, assembly GCA_029783825.1. Taxonomy (NCBI): domain Eukaryota; kingdom Viridiplantae; phylum Streptophyta; class Magnoliopsida; order Malpighiales; family Rafflesiaceae; genus Sapria; species Sapria himalayana. Next base: position 4,517,628 of record JAREIK010000801.1, on the reverse strand, counting down.
ATATATTTATCTTATGCATCATAGTCAAAATAACTTTCACTTCCTTCCTATAGTATATATGAATGGGCCTCATGGGTTATCCTTTAGCAATGCTAGTTTTTTACAAATTTCCAAATTCAACCTTCGATGAGAGGGGTTTGAGAGCCATGCCTCCAAACTCTAGGGATTAACATTAATCTTATATCTCTTGCTTGCTTGTTTAACTCTTAGAAAGTGTGAAATTTTTTTCTAAGGCTTGATAGTTTCTATGGCTTATATTATAGCATAAAGGAAAAGAAACGGAGAATGAGATATTTTTTGAAATTTATCTATCTTCCACTTTTATACTTGGGTAACCTTGCATTACCCTAAGTATGAATTTATGACTTTAAGAAGAATATCACAACTTTGGCCTTCATTTCTTTGGCTTATGGTCACAACTTTAGAAAATGACCACAACTCTAGTCTGCATCTCAATGGTTTAATAACAGAATCATGGTGATAAAAACCACCAACACTTGTGCCTGATGTCTTTGTAAAAAAAAAGTCACACCACTATGTAATAGCCATGGTAGCAACTTGATACATTTGTCTATTTGTAGTCCATAGATGACTATAGTGCAAGGAAGCTGACATCTAGTGGTGATAGATTCTCATTTGTTATATAGATGCGGTGTTATGTAGAGGTTGCGACATAGACAATGGTCCTTCTTGAGTTTTAGATGTCCATGATGCTAAGAACTAGTCATGGTGTTGAGAAGGTCTTTCACATGTTGTCCATGTCCACGACACTGAGAAATGGCTACGACACAAAAGTTTCCAATCACATCTCTGAAGTGTCTGTGATGGTGTGGAGGTCGTGGAGGTTGTGGTACTGACCTTCTCTTTTCTCATATATCATATTTCCATTGTGCTATTAGGATGTTGTGGGTGGTTGGCAATTAGCTTGAGCATATAATTTATGACAATGAATTTCTTAGAGAACAAAAGTAGCAACCTTGGAAATGATTGTGCTCAAGTAATGTACTCTATAATATTTAGTGCCCTAAAAGTCATAGTTTTGAATAATTTTCGTGACTTTGGCATGAGTAATTATGACTCTATTATTTTATAGAGCTTAAAAGTCATGACTTAGTAAAAAGGTCATGCCTCTGATTTGAGACTTCCAAATCATATTATACATAATGTCATGATATACGTGCTTAACCATAATCTCGAGCACTAGTGTGATACTTAGTTACTATGATGAAAAATTAATAATATAGATATTTTACTATTTTAAACTAAGAATATCTACGACTTCATGATAATATCATAACTACTAAGAATGTGTCATATAATGGAAAGATTATGCCAATGAGTTGGTAGGGTCATGGCAGACAAGAACTACCCTAACCAATTAAATAGAGTTTTTGCTAAGAATAGATACTAAAATTTTATGAGACAAAATGATCTACCTACTCTACTAAACACCTCCAAAAACCAAATGATTTCATGATTATATATCAAAACTCTCCAAATACCAAAGTTATGACATTAATTCGTATTATCTTACTTTTCATATCTTTACACCATTATAAACCACCAAAGTATATAAGAATATTTGGTATTTTGAATACCAAATAAATTCACACACTAAAATAATTATTCATCTTTGAGCAATAACTTTCTCCTCCAAAATAATTAATCATCACTACAAATTGCTATGACTAGATTCGAGAATGATATAATATATATATATATATTTATTTATTTATGTGGTAGATATAGATGTTTATTATGTAACACATGCAAAAAAAAAAAATTTTTGTTGTCTCCTAAGCACCAATACATTTAACATCCATAGCTAGAATATTATAACCTCTTTTATTCCACCCAAGATCTTTGATATCTATGTTATCTTCTTAGTATACTATTTTAATTCCTTCTTTGTTAGAATTTTCTATCAATTTTTATATAGTGAATATGATAAACGTAACATCAATGAATTGTGCAAAACATAACACAATATCATAAGGAACAAGAATAACATAACACAATCACAAAAAATACCAATTTAAGCATGGTTCACTAGCCATTTAATATGACTAGCGATGTCCACCAGAAAAGTGCCTAGCACTTTAAAATTTATTAGCCTAAAACATTTCAGTACATAATTGAGAGAGAGAGAGAGAAGAAAAAGAATAGAATGCACATTTATGATTATGGATATAACATATATATATATATATATAGAATAATTAGGGTTCTAGATAAAATATAAATGAGTCAGATCTTTAGATAGACCAGGTCATGCACAAAAAATTATCTCAGCTCAATGCCACATATCCAATCTCTCAACATATTAGTATCTACACATATAAATAAAATAGAGAAACAAATTAAAGGTTTATAGAAACAAATAACAAAATAAATTATATACTATAATCTCCACCTTAAATAATTGTATATAAATAATTTGTCCAAATGAGACTATAGCTGATTTGATATGTTCAATAAGTCAAGATTGTGTCTTAACTTATTCAGAGTGGCAGGTTTGGTAAACATGTCAGCTAGATTATCAGAGGTTTCAATCTTTTTCACTTGCACCCTCTTCTCAAATCGAAGGAAATGATATTGCACATAAATATGCTTTGTCCTTTCATGGTGTACTTGCTCTTTTACTAAACAAATAACAGTAAGATTATAAAATAACACTATTGCAACCTCTTGGCAAAGACCAAGTTCCTTGAAAAAACCTTTCATCTAGAACTCTCCTTTTGCAGCTTCAATTAGAGCCATATACTCTACTTCTGTAGAGGATAAAGTGATATAAGATTGAAGAGTGGCTTTCTAGCTAACTACATAGCCACTTATAGTGAAGACATAGCTAATCATAGATTGTAAACTATCAACATCTCTTGCATAGTCAGAATTAGAATATCCAGCTAGCATGAGTTCAGATTCTTTACCAAATATCAGACCTATATCAGATGTCCTCTTGAGTGCCTAAGCATCCTTTTTACATTTTTTTAGTGCTCTTGACTATGGTTTATCATAAATTTACTCACTGCATTCACTACATGATAAATATCAAGTTGGGTGAATACCATGAGATACATAAGGCTCTCAATAGCACTAGAATAAGGTACCTTAGATATTTGTTCCTTATCAGGCTTAGATTGAGGATGGAACTCCAATGAAAGATGGAGGTTGGATATATATGGCATGGATAGAGGTTTAAAAGAAGTCATTCTAAATCTAGATAGAATTTTTTGAATATATTATTTTTGTGATAAAAATAATTTTCTTTTAGTTTTATCTCTAAATATTTCCATGCCTAGAATTCTCTTTTCCCCTCCCAGATTTTTTATATCAAATTCAGAACTAAAAAGATTCTTTAGTTTCTAAATGTCAGATTTATTTCTGGTTGTGATAAGCATATCATCTACATACAATAGTAAGTATATATATGACTCATCCTTTAGCCTTCTAAAATAAACACAGTCATCATGGTCACACCTACTATATTCATGACTAGTCGGTAAATAGTCAAATTTTTTAGATCACATACAAGGAGACTATTTAAGTTCATAAAAATAATTTAGAAGATTACACACATGGGTTTTTATACCTGATACCTAAAAACCCTCATGTAGGCTCATGTAAATTTCTTCAAATAGATCTCTATGAAGGAGACTATTTTGATATCTAATTACTTAAGTTCAAAATCCTGATATGCCACTAATGTAAGAAGCACCTTGATCGAGGCATGTCTAACTACAAAAGAGAATATCTCACTATAATCAACATCCTCATTCTGATGAAACCCTCTTACAACTAGACGTGCCTTGAATTTTACACCATCAGGAACTAAGGTATCTTTTTTTTTCTTTAGAACCCTTTGGCAAGAAACTATATTTCTCCCATTTGGCTTTGTTACAACAATCCGGGTACCATTTTTATGAAGAGATTCAATCTCTTCATTATGGCAACTAACCATGACTCGTATTTTGGATATTTAACAACATTCTTGAAGGAGGATGGTTCAGAAATGTCAATTTCTTTGGTAACTTGTAGGGCAAACCCTACAAATTCATCAAAGCCAAAACTCAAAGGAGGACCTGCATATATTTTTCTGTTTATCCCTAGAAATACTATAGGGAATAGACACTTTAGGTGTAGGTTCAAGATCAGGTTTAGAAATAGTTTCAAAATCATATTCATGATCAGTTATTGATTGTCTAGAAATAAATTAAAATATCCTTCCTATAACGACAAAATTAGATTTTAGATCTATCAGATGACTAGATAGGACTAGATACTTGTTTTAGGATGATATTTTCATCAAAGGTAACACTTTTAGAGAGGATCACTCTCCTTTCATATGGTGACCAAATATAGAATCCCTTGACTTTGTCATCATATCCTAGAAATATTTCTTTTATTGCTCGTGATTCAAGCTTACCATCATTTACATGAAAGTAAGAAACACGATCAAATACTTTTAGACTATAATAACCTACAGGTTTACTAGACCATACCTCAAATGGAATTTTGAAATCAATTCTACTATGTGGTGATCTATTTATCAAAATGGCATGTTGTATTAATAGCTTCAACCCAAAACTCATTGTCTAAGCTTGATTGAAAGAATATTTATCGAGTTTTCTCCAAAAAAGTTTTATTTATTCTTTTAGCAATACCATTTTTCTAAGGAGTGTCTCTAACTATTTATGTCTAGCTACACCTTTGACCTTGTAGAATTTTTCAAATTTAGAAGAATAGAATTCTAGACCATTATCTGTTCTTAGCAGTTTAACCTTCTTAAATATTTGGTTTTCTACTAAGCTAACTCAATCCCTAAACTTTCTAAAAATTTTAGATTTATGTTTCATCATGAAAACTAAGGACATCCTAGAGTAGTCATCTACTGGACATAAATAGAATCAGGAACCACAAAAAATGAGACCCTAGAAGGACCCCAACAGTCAACATGGATATAATCTAAAGTGCCTTTTATGTAGTATATAGCTTTACCAAACTATATTCTATGTTTCTTATCAAAAACATAATGATCATAAAAATTTAGTTTACTAATTTTATGACCAACAAGAAGGTTAAGATTAGAAAAGATTTTCATACCTTTCTCACTCATATATGTGAGCCACATGTGTCATAACCTAGTAAGATAAGTTTTAGCCTTCATATATATGCTCTCTAGATGTGAAAGAAGCAATCCCTATCACCATGAAACCCATCAGTGTGTATAGCATTCCACTCTTCTATCTCTTTAGTATGATGTATCCTCAATGAATATTCAGTATTCTCTCACCACCACTAAAGGTACATTTCTAATGATCTAGAATGCCAAGAAAGATCAGATTCATAGTTATTTACAAAACATGCCTTACATTTGATAGGGAAAGAATCTAGCCATCATATGTCCTTAACCTAACTATGCCGACGCCAACAACTTTACATGGTTGGTTGTTGCCGACAAAAACATGACTAAATTCCTTCATATAGTATTTATTAAACTATTCCAAATGTGTATTGATGTGAAAAGAAGTAACATTGTCTATGATCCAGGAGTTAGACTTAGCAGCAATATCAGAGGTGACTGATATGAGTTCATCATCATCCATAGCATCACATGCTATAGTAGCAGTAGGTGGAGGAACATGGTGATATGGTTGATCAGGTCTCATCTTCTTTTTTGGGCATTCAATTTTCTAATGCCCTTTTTGTTTGCAGTATTGATATGTGTCACACTCCTTAAACTTTTTTTGAAATTTGATCCTATTTTTCTTAAATGAAGCATGTTGGGGCTTGCTATTTATTACTACCAATCTAGTAGCTTGCTACTCAAGCTATTCAACAGCTACCTTCTACCTCATATCTCTAGAGAGTGTAGAGAAAATTGAATATCCTCCATAGTAATTTCATCCTTCCTCACTATCAATGATTCTATAAAGTTTTCATATGAAGCTGGAAGCAAAACCAATAGCAGAAGTGTAGCATCCTCATCTTCCACCTTGGCATCTACACACTTCAGGTCCATAAGGATGCTGCTCAAATCATCCAAGTGCTTCTTTAATAGAGTCCCTTCTTGCATCCTCACTATGAAGAGTCTCTTTTTTAATAGAATATTATTCATGAGTAACTTTGTCATATACATTGACTCTAGCTTGAGCCACAAGCCTACAACATTTTCCTCGACTGCTACCTCAGTTATCACCTCATCAGCTAGGCTCAAAAAAATTATAGAGTGGGCCTTTTCTTCATGCCTTCGTGCCTTAGCCTCTATTATCCCAACAACACCGGTAGCAGTAGTAACACCACAACCATCGATTAGTGGCACCATATATCAAAGTTCTTCAGATGTGCCTGCATCTTTATTTGCCACTTGCTAAAACTATTCATGTCATTGAATCTCTCAATAGTGGGGTTCAATGTTCTAGACATTTAAAAAAAATCACAGATTATAGAATCAGAATAAAGCAAAAGAACCAGAAATTTATCAACGTAATAGAAACTATAACATAACCCTCTGATACCAATTATTAGAATTATATATATATATATATATATATATATATATATTTATAGTGATTATGTTGAATGTAATATCAATGGATTATATAGAACATAACATGATATCACAAGGAACAAGAAGAACATAACCTAACCACAACAAATACTAGTTTTAATGTGGTTCAGTAGTTATTCAATACAACTAGCTATGTCCACTAGAAAAGCATATAGTACTTATTGATTTATTAACCTAAAATATTTTGGTACATAATCTAGATAGCGAGAGAACGAAGAAGAATAGAATGCATATTTACAATTACAAATTCAACATTTATATATAAAACAATTAGGTTCTATATAAAATAGAAATGAGTCAAGTTTTCAGTGTGGACTAAGTCATTCTCCAAAAATTCTTTCAGCCCACTAACAAGGAAACGGGATCCCTGATATTGTCCTATTGCCACATATCTAATATTTCAATATATTAGTACCCACACCTATAAATAAAATTAGAGAAACAAAATTGAGGGTTAAGGAAACATATAACAAAATATATATATATGTACTACAATAATTGTTGGTCTTTTCCATTTGTCTTTCTTTAGCTACTCTTGTTTCTTGGGCTATTTTTTCTTTTGATGTCATAAATTTAGTGAATTTTGTGGTTCTTTCTCCTCTCTATTATCTCTTTTCATTTTGGATCCCCAAAGTAATGGTGCCGAGCAGTACCTTAGATTTACCTATTAGCCATACCTTTCGCTTTTTTTTATATTTCCAAAGTCATGACTAATATTAAAGTCATAGTTTTGTCTTAAACTTTTTTCTTATCATTTTTTTTCTATAACTTCAAAGTCACGACTATAATTGAAGTTGTGGCTTTTTCTTGAATATTTTTCTTACCTTTTCTTCCTATGATCCAGAGTCATGGCATTGTGCATAGCCACAACCTTGTCCTTAAGCTTCTCTTAGACTAATTCATTCATTATTTCCAAAGCTATGATGCTAAGCAAAATACTACTTTGTCTTCTAGCTTTCCTAAGTTATTTTCATTCTAGAATACACAAGTCATGATGATGTGCATAACAATGACTTCGTCTTTCATTTTCTCTTCCATTATTTTTGTCCCAGCCTTATCTTTCTTCATCGATGCCTATAGTTCTTTAGAGTTATCAACATAAGACTCTTTAGAGGTCATGACTTTGAAGAATGTCATGATCTCATAGTAGTTATCTTCTTTTAATTTATATATTTTAACAACTCCAATATAATTCTTCATATTCCTTGTCTTCATCACTAGCATAGCTTCAAAGATATCCTTCTATTTCATACTCTTCATCTTCATTCATCCAATAGTCTTATACAAAATATTTTTACTAGAAATCTACTTTTGTTGCATTATAGTATAGATGAGATTATTAATTCTCCAACACTTCATTTCTTATTGTCTAGACCTGATAAGTCATTATAAAGATGAGACTTTGGTTGTTCCTCACCAATAGGAAGATTAAACTTTCCTTTCTTGATATTGATAAGGGCTTATCCCATCACTAAAAATAGTCATTTCAAAATTAATAGCACTTAGTGCTTTTCCTTCATATCCAATATAACAAAATCTGATGGAAAATAAAGATACCCCACCTTGACCAATACATCTTTGATGATTCCATTCATATACTTGATTATTCAATCTATCATTTAGAGTGAGAGTTGATACTTGATAGAAGTATCAAGTTGATTCAATCCTCATATAATTGATAGAAGTATCAAGTTGATACTTGATCCTAAGTCATAGAATGTCTTCCAAAAAGTATGATCTCTAATAGTGCAAGATAAGTAAAATTCTAGGATCTTTCAATTTTCTTTGAAGTTTTCTTTAAATAATTATACTATACTTTTTAGTAATATTCATGGTCTTATGTCTCCAACTTTCTCTTACTATTTATTATGTCTTTCATAAATTTGTTATAGTTTGATATTTGGGCTAGAGTTTCGGCAAATGATATATTTACTTATAACTTCTAGAATATTTTGAGAAACTTTCTCAAGTATTCATATAATTTCTCCTTCCAAAATCATTGAGAAAATGAATGATTCATCAAAAACTTACCTTTGGCTTCATTCTAATCCATTTATTTCTCTTCATAGATTTGAGTAAGCTCAATTCACTCTTGTATTTCCCCATTTCCCTTTTCCTCATCTTTGGGTGAAACTTGGGTTTGTACTTTTTTTGGAGTCATGGTTTTTTAGTTGACACGATATCATATCTATCATTATTCTAGTTCTTTTCAATTGAGATCATGCTTTTTAAAGAATTTTGGGCTAAGACACAACTTTTGAAGAAGTCATAGCCTTGTTACCCCTAAAAACTCAAGAATCCTCCTGTTCAAAATGCCTTTGTAGCTCTAGAGCCACAACTTTTAGAATAGTCATGACACTATTATACCCAAAAATTCTAGAATTATTTTTTTTCAAATTATTTCGGTAGCTCCTTCCCACTTCTAAGCAATATTAAAGAGTAATTATTTGGAATTACTTTTATATCAATTGGTAGTTCATTTAGTCCTCTTTCCTTTATTAATAATGTTAATTGATCAAGATGTATACCTCTTCATCGAACTTGTTTCATTCATCATCACTTCAAGCACCCTTATCTGATTATCATAGACATTATTATTTTTTTCTTCAATTCTACTATGACATTTGTACCTCATCATCCACATATAGCTTTGCTTATCTCCATGATGATTAATAATTAAAACTAGAGCCTCCTTTATTAGTGTAATTCACCTCATTATTCCCAAAATTTCTAGAAGATTTCTCTATATGCTGTAGCCAACTCCCATAGCCTTCATATACAAAATTATCATGATTTCTCACATTTAGATGATAATGCATTAATACATTGTTGTTTGTGTCAAATTAGATATCTTTTTCTTTGTATTTGATTGACTTCTTCCATTTGATAAATGAGATCAAAGTCCACCAATTCAAATGGATATAAAGCAATAATCTTTTCTAATATTCATCTCTTTTCTTCTTTGGTATCAAGCTTCCTTAAAATAGCTTCTATCTTTGCTTCAATAGTAGTGAACCTATCTAACTCCAATACTCTGGCTTGTATTCTCTCAAATGAACAATTCATTGGAGTTTGGTAGTTATTTTTTGATAGCTCCTCAAACAAGTAATATGTCCTTTTCGATAATTTATTCATAATAGACCATTTGGAAACTGCATCAACTATGCACATTGTCATATAGCTCAATACATTGTAGAAGGTTTGAGTTTGGAACCACAACTAAAATCCATGTTGAAAACATCTCCTCAACAACTCTTTAAAATGATTTCAAGCATTATATGAATTCTCATGCTCCTTTTGCCGGAATTAATTTATCTCACTTCATAGTTGAGAAATAATTTGAGGTGGAAAGTATTTAGTAAGAAATGCCCTCATTAATTTATCACAACTCTCAATGGAGTCGTATAATAAATGTTGGAACTAACTATGTGCTTGACCACTTTAATGAATATGAAATTAACAATAACCTTATTATGCCAGGGCTTATTTGATTCATTTTCACAATGTCAGATAGCTCCAATAATAATGTGACATAACTATTAGGGTCCTCTTATACCTTTCTGCTATATTGGTATTACTGAACAATAACTATTAGACTCGACTTCAACTCAAAGTAATTGGCTTCGACTGGTTACAAATGAATTCTAAAATATTTTTTCACCATTATGAGTTTTCAATAATATGCCAAAGAATGGTATTGGATGGGCTATGGGACTAGTTGCCCATTACCATCTTGAGTCTCTCTATTACTTCTAGTGTCCTCTATAAGATTTTTATCATCTCTTTGTCTGGAAAGGATTCTTTTATTTTTTTTGATTGTTAGGTCCAAATGAATTAGCTCAATCCTAGAGATTCAGCTCATAAAAGGGTGCTAAAAATGAAAAAGGAAAAAAATGCAAGAGAACAAATAAAACCAAAATATGACCATCCACATTCAAATAAGTTAATAACATTTAACTTTTGGATTTGATAATATTATCAAACTCAATTCTATCTAAACTATAAAAAAGGAATTATTATTTTATAAGAATAATTATGTCAGCTTATATTGACTAACAAAACTAAATTATCCTCAACAATTATGTCAAAAATTTGTTGTGACTTTGTTATGCCACCTATTTTTATCTATTAGGCAATGTCACAAAAGCTCATTAATTAGAGTATCTTAACAATTGATATCTACAAGTACATAAGTTATAAAAGTAATAAATAGAATTTTATCCAAATATCATTCCCAAATGGATTATATCAGTAGTTTGGTTATTCAACAATGAGATAATTCATTTTTAGTAAAATATTAGTGTGTTATGCAATGATTTCATGCCCTAATGACATATAAGGTGGTTGTCACCATTAAGCTCATCTCAATGGTGGTCACCTCATAGTTGTCCCCTCGGTATATCACCACCAAGACAAAAAATCATCTATACCCGAGAATCATTCATAATCTCATACCTTTTAATCAACTTCATTAACTATCATTGATGGTTGCTTCATATGTACACTCTTATTCTTTGGTCTCAAACATCAATAAATACAAATTGATATGGTTTGTAAGTATTTATATTTTTAACTTCATAAGTATCATTCTCTACAAATTAATATATGCTTCACTCAAATTTCTTTAGTGATGACCAATGAAACTTGAGCTTGTCCTATTGGTGATCTTTTCATAGTTGTCCACTCAGTATGTGACCACCGAGAATATAATTTATCTCTACTGAAGAGTCATTCATAATTTCATACCTTTTAAGAAATTTTATCAAATATCCTTGATAGTTACTTCATATGCACACTCTTATTCTCTAGTCATTATTATCATAAAGACCAAATACTAATATGGTTTGTAAGTATTTACACTTTCAGCTTCATAAGTATCATACTAATATAATTAATGCATGCTTTTATTTGTTTCACCAGTGAGAACCATATGAGTAAAAGTAACTCTTAAGGGCTATCAATACCATCTAGGTCACCACACACTCATACATGTCCCAAAAATTGTATGTTAATATCCTCCATAGTGATGATGAAACTCTCACACTAAAGAAGAATATCTTTGGAGAATGATCTATATAACATACATCCCAATCAAGAATTAATTCTTTTAAGTTATACATAATGGATTAACTTAAAAAAATATTCATAAGTTTGGTTTTGTAAGCTTCATACTCAATGATTATCATATCTAAATTTTAAGTTTCAACATATAGGTTTATCTTATGCATCATAGTTTGAAGAGCTATCATGACCTTCCTACCATATGCTTGAGTAAGTCTTATTATTTATCTATCATTATCCACCATGAAAATCTCACAAAAACTTACCAATAGTTGAAGCCTTAATTTAAGTTCTATTTAATCACCATATATCAATATCTATAACACAAAATGAACCAAACACATACATCCATAAATAACTAATATAATATCACATCTATTCAAATTGCATAATATCCTAGTCCCATGCAATTTTGGTAAAAATTTCTGAAGCCACCATAGTGATGGGGGTTTGAAAGATATGCCCCCAATTATATGGACTACATTAAGTCTTATGTCTTTTGATTTCTTTTGAAACCCCTAAGGAGTGTGAAATTTACTTTTAGAATTTGGTAGTTGTTATGGATTTGCTTGAATTGTGGAGGGAGAGGAAGAAAAATTTAAATTTTACTATCTTCTACTTATATATTCGAGCAATTCTACATTATCCAACTAGAAAGTCACAACTTTTATAAGAAAGTTGTCACTTCAACATTCATCTCTTAAGCTCGAGGTTATGACTCTAGAAGGTCACCGTGACTCTGGACTACATTTAGATCTTTCTATAACAAAAGGTCATAGTACTGGTAATGACCATGACTTGGGTTTAATGACTATGTAACACAAAGTTGTGGTACTTGAAGTGGTTATGACTCTAGGCATTTATCTTCTTGTCTTTTATAAAAGATCATGTCATCGAGGAATAGTTCTGGTATGTTGAAGAGTTTCTCACATTGATATATGACTGAGTCACTATGATAAAGTCATAACATTGGCATTAATCTTTCTTGGTGATTATATGGTCATGATGCTAGGAAATGGCATTGGTGCTGGGAAAATAGCCACAACACAAAATTTTTCATTATGTCTTCAAGTGTCCTTGGCATTGTGGGTAGTTGTAACACTAACATTCTCTTCTCTTATATATCATGTTATCATGGCTTTTCAAGAATATCAAGGCATTAATAATTAGCTTGAGCATAAAATTCATAGTTTTTCCTTATGTTAAGTACAATAGTTGCAACCTTGGAAAATATTTATACTTGATTAATGTCCTATGTAGCTTTAGTGTACAAAAGTGATGCTCTAGATAATGGTCATGACTTGTCTCGAGTAGTCTTAACCATATAACTTTTTATAGGTCAAAATTCATGGCTTTGTAAAAATATTGTGACCCAAACTTGAAAGTACTGAGCCATATTAAAGATAATGTCATAGTATTGTACTTGATCGTGACTTTGAGCACTAGTTGGGTATTTGGTTGATGCAACATATAACTAATTTCATTGCCATTAAAATTTCATAAGATAGGCATGAATGCGACTCCATGATAGCATCATTGCTACTAAGAATATGTCACACAATATAAGGATTGTGCTAACAAGTTAGTATGATTGTGACATACAAGGATTATCATAACCCATCATATAGAGTTTTTGCCAATAATAGATGTTGAAACTTCAAAAGACTCAATGTTATACATCCTCTATTAAATACCTCCAAAAATCTATTGATTTCATGATTATTCATCAAAACTTACCAAAACTCCAAAGTCATGAAATTAATCTATAATTTCTTCCATTCCATGTATACACATTATTATAAAGCACCAAAATACCTAATAATATTTAATATAATGAATACTAAATAAACTCTCATACTAAAATAATTATTCATCTCCAAGTAATAACTTTCCCCTCTAGAAAAATCTTCATCATCTTTGAGAATTGTTATGATTAGGTTTAAGTGTTATAGAGTCTAAAAATTAGTTGAGCAACTTCAAGTCGATATGTTGATAATCATGGTGGGGTTTGAGTTCCACTATCATACTTGTGGGCCATTAAATATTTATATTCATTTATATGATAAACATAGGTATTTATTACATCATATATGCAAAAAAAAAAAAACTTTGGGTTGCCTCCACACAGTGCTACATTTAATATTAGTAACTAGACCATCAAACACGAGTTTCCTCCATCGAAGATTTTTGATGTCAACTCTATCATCTAAGTTTATTGTTTTACCTTTTACCAATTTGTTTCTTTTTCTAGTATGGCTTTAGCTCTACATGCCCTTGGGCTTTTTTATCATTGGATGCCACAACAGTAGTGAATGTTTTGGCTACTTCTTCTATGTTGATTTGTCCCTTTTTTAATGAATCCACAAAGTTGTAGTTCTAAGTATCACCATGGCTTTACTGTTAAGCTTTTCCTTCACTTTTTTTTCTTGTAACTTTAAAGCTACTATATTAAGTGAAATTGAGCCCTTGTCTTGAAACATTTCCTTGCTTGTTCCATTCTATAACTTCAAAGTCTCATTACTGTGCATAGCCACAGCTTTGTCTTTAAGCTTTTGATAGAGTAATTTATTCTATATGCCCAAAGTTGTAATGATGGGCACAACCATAGCTTTTTCTCATACTTTCCTTGGCCCTTTTTATTTTTTAACACCAAAGTCATGGCATTATGCACAACCACCACTTTATCTTTAAAAATTTTTTGGTTTTTTTTTTGTAATACCAAAGTCATTGCCTCGCACATAGTCATAGCATTCTTTGTTATTCTCACTTTATAATTTTTATCTCAACCTTTGTCTTTTTCCATTAATTTCTCAACTTTCTTGAAGCTTTCAACATTAGACTCCTTCAAGGTCATGACTTCAAAGAATGTCATGATCTCATAATAGTCATCTTCCTCTATTTCTTCATTTTCATAGCTCTATTATAATTTTTTTTTTGTATTCCTCATTTTTATTACTATCATAGCTTCAAGTTATTTTTTTACTTTATATCCTTGATCTTTATTTATCCAATAGTTTTATATAAAATATATCTACATGAATTCTACTTTTTGTTGCATTGCAATATGAAAGAGATTCTCCATTGTCTATTCTTTAATATCTCATTTATCAATATCATCTAGACCCTGTAAACCATTGTAAAGATCAAACATTACTTATTCTTCATCGACATAGAGAGTGAACTTCCCTTTCTTGATATCGATAAGGGTTTGACCTATAGCCAAAGATAGTCATTCCAATATTAATGGTATATAATTATCCTCTTCTATAACAAGTACAATAAAATCTGCTAAAAAAAATTTATATCCACCTCCAGTCTTGACCAATATGCTTACAAAAATTCTTTCTAGGTACCTGATAGTTTGGTCCTCCACTTGTAATGATAAAGATAATTAAGTAATTTTACCATGATTTAATATTCATGTAATTGATAGAGGTATAAAGTTGATGTTTGATCCCAAATCACACAATGCCTTCCAAAAGGTATGATCTTTAATGGTGTAATGTATAGTAAAACTTATGAGGTCCTTTAATTTTCTTAGAAGTTTTCTTTAAATAATTGTACAATATATCTTTATCAAATTCATGCTCCTGTATATATCCAATTTTCTCTTACTACTCATTATGCCTTTCATTAATCTTACATAGTTCAGAATTTAGGATATAGCTTTGCTAAATAATATGTTCACTTCTAATTTTACATAGTTCATTATGTCTTTCATTAATTTTTGTTTTCTAAATCATTGAGGAAATAGAAGATTCAATAAAAGCTTACCCTTAGTTTAATTCTGAAGCATTTATTTACCTCCATAGCTTCGAGTAACATACATTCACTCATTTATTTCTTTAATTCTTTTTGTTATATTTACAAGTTAAATCTTGGCTTGCACTTCTATTAGAGTTTTAGCCTTATTAGGTGCCATGATATCATATCCTTATTTTTTGTATTCTCTTAAGTCAGGGTCATTGCTCCTTGAAAAATTTTTAGTAGAGCTATGACTTTTGGGAAAGTCATGGTGCTATCACTCCTAAAAGGTCTAGAATCCTCTTGTTCAAAATATATAAGTAGTTTCTAAGCCGTAACTTTTGGGAAAGTTATTATACTATCATCCTTAAAAGTTCTAGAATTTTTTTATTCAGAATGTCTTGGTAACTCTTTCCCACTTCTAAGAAATATTAAGAAGCAGTTCTTTGGATTTTCTTTTGTATCACTTGGCAGTTTGTTTACTCATCTACCCTATTTGTTGCTCTATATTCCTCATTATCAAACTTTTTTGATCAATTCTTGCTTCAAGCACCCCTATTCGATTATATTGGGCATCATTTAGTTGAGGTAAATTTAATATCAGAATTACGTAGTAGACTAGGAACCCACCAGTGATCTAAGTGAATACAATTAAATGTTGGACAATGATGTTATCTCTTGTAGCACAGACAACTTTTGATTCCAAATGGTTCGGTTGAATCCTAGCATAGTCAAGTGTCTATGCCTCTAGTGGTATCCACACGAATGTATCTTTTTTTTTCGTTTTCAATCTCTCCAATTTTTGAAACCTTGAGAAACCCCTTTTACTTATTGGTGTTCAAAAGCAAAGTGTTAGAAGTGCTAGCTTTTATAAAAGGATAAATTGCTATCTAATCAGATCCAAAATCTCTCTTTTTGGTTTTACACACACTTATCTAATAAGATGAGTCATTAACTGAAAAACCAACACGATCTTATCTGATAAGATGGGTTTCTTTCTAAACGATTAAGGTTAACATGATCATATTTGATAAGACATGTTTAACTTAACTTAACCTCCAAGTCTTATTTGATAAAACAATTTTTGGAGAGAATAAATCTAACCACCTAATTAAGTAGAAAATCTGTTAACAAACTAAAAGAAGGGTTAAAACGTGGGCTTTAAGTTTGTGCCCATTTTAAAGGTTCAAACATCTACTAATTATACAAAACTCTTTAATACAATTAACTTAAGATCTGAAATGAATTTCATACTTAAGATTAGGCCTAGTTTATGTTAGTCTAACTAAAATAAAAATGAACTACAAATATATATATGTTTTTATGTGTATGACCCAATAAGTTCTTATAACGTTGACAATGACTTTAAAATCTCATTTTAAAGAAATAAGCAATGAGTGGTATCTAGCAATACATCATTATTACTCAAGTGATGAAAATATAATAGATTCGCCTTAACCTATTTTTGTGACTTATTTTATTGTATGACATAGTTCTTTTGTCCATGATATCTAGATTGATTTATGAGATACGATTCATATCATCCTCACATCAATCTATATGTTTCTTGATCTTTGAGTAGACTAACTTAAATAAATAAGCTCAATATATCATATTGACTTATTTGAACATGGTCATGCATTTTAGTAGTACTAATCAATCAAGGGGTCAACTGATATTACTTCCAATATATAGAAGGGACAAATTTCATCTACATCAATCACATCCCTCTGCGCAATATATTATATGCCTAGTAAACAACTTTATAACCAACTTTGTTACAGGTGATATTTGTTGAATCTAAAGTATACAACTTCTTATGTAGGGAACCATAATAACTTCAGGTCAAAGGACAATTCATGCTAATAATCACTATGAGAATATGTATGACACTTATATAACAATTCATGCAACATTTTCATAGTGGGTCAATTCAGTGTATGTTCTCCAACATATACTCATGTGTTAACTTTATATCTCATAATCGTTAACATGCATGCTAGTCTCAATGTATTAATATTGCCATTAAATATTAATATTTGACTAGAAATAGTTTAGAGTAGTATTCCATAGAATGTATCACTCTATGACAATATTATATTCATTTAATATTTGCACAGATCTAAATAAATATAATAATCATAAAATGATGTCTTTTATTAAAATAAAATATGATACAAAAGTCCCAAATGAATCATATAATGATTGGCTTTTGGGGCATACACCAACACATTCTTCTTTTCCAACTCTGATAAGATAGCTTGCATCCCTTCTTCCAAATATGACTTCTCTTGTCTTCATGATGGTTGTAATAAAAACTTGAGCCTCCTTGATTAGTGTAGCTCATTGTATTTTTTTAATATTTCTAAAAAATTACTTGATATTCGATAGCCTACTCACATAGCTTCCATGAGAAAACTTCTCATGATTCTTTAAATTCAAATGGTAATGCATTGGAACATTTTTATTGTGTCAAAACATGTACCCATTGTTTTTCAGCTGGTTGGTTTCTTCCTTTTGGTGAATGAGTTTCGAGTCCACCAATTCATGTGGATGTAAAATGATGATCTCTCTTGATATTCTTCTTCTTTTTTATTTGGTATCAAACTTTTAAAAACAGCTTCCATTTTTACTTCAATAGTTGTTAACTAATCCAACTCTAATATTTTGGGTTGTCTTCTCCCAAATGAGTAATTTATTGGAGCTTGGTAGTTATTTTTTGCTAGCTCTTCAAACAGATGATATGTGTCCTTCGATAATTTATTCATTATTGACTCTCTAATGTCCGCATTAACTATATACCTCATCATATGGTTTAGTCTATTATAAAAGGTTTGAGCTTCGAACCACAACTCAAATCCATGTTGAAAATATTTTCTCAGCAACTTCTTAAAATGGTCCCAAATATCAGATAGATTCTCATGCTCATATTATCAGAATTAGCTTATCTCACTCAATAATTAACATGTAATTTGAGGTGGGAAGAATTTAGTGAGAAAGGCACTAACTAATTTATCCCAACTCTTAATGGAGAATTACGATAAATATTAGAACCAACTTCATGCCTTGTCACTTACTGAAAATGAGAATAAGCATAATCTTATCGTGTTAGAACTTTCTCCATTCTATTTTTGTCGCATAGCTCCAAAAACATTATGACATGTCCATTAGGGTTCTCCAAAGCCCTTCCACTATAATGATACAACTGAACCATATTTATAAGACTAGTTTAACTCAAAGTTACTGGCTTCAACTAGTTGGAGATGAATACCTAAATAGTTATCAATCATCATAGGCCTCCAATAGTCTTCCAAGGTATGGTAGTGGATGGGTGGTTGGATGGCTTGCCCATTACCACCTTGAGGCTCTTTATTATTGCCGGTGCCCTTCATAAGCTTTTTATCAACTGTTTATTTGAGGATAGTTTTTCTAGTTCTTTCAATTTCTAGGTTTCAAGGGGTTAGCTCAATCCCAAAACACCAACTCATGCAAGGGTGCTTAAAAAAATGGAAAGAATACAATTAAACCAAATAATAACTATCCACTTTCAAATAAGTTAGCAATATTTCACAATTAGATTCAAGAAGATTTATCAAACTCAATGCTATCTATACTAAAAAGAAATTATCCTTGTACAAAGATAATTATGCCAAATAATATTAACTAAACAAACTAAATAATCCTCAATCATGACATCAAAATATTGTTACGACTTTATTATGCATCTAATTTTATTAGTTTGATAATATTTCAAAAGCTTGTTAATATAAATATGTCGGCAAAAAAGATCTACAAATGCATAGGTCATACAAGTAGTAAATTAGGCTTTATTCTAGATATAAATAACATAGTGATTATATCAACAGTTTGGTTATTCAATTGTGAGACAACTTATTTTTAGTAAAATAGATATTCACATTGTTTGATAATCTTATCTATGGTTTATTCATTTAATCTTTATGATGATGTTTAAGTTGCTCTACTTATATTATGTTAGGCATAGAATGAAGGTTAGGGTATTGTACAATAACTCTTTACCCTAACAAAATATAAAATGGTTGTCACCATTAAACCCATCCCAATGATACTCTCCTCATTGTTTTCTCCTTGGTATATCACAATTGAGACAATAATTTATATCTACTTCATAGTCATTTAGAATCTCATTCTGTTTAGGCAACTTCATCAACTATTCTTGATGGTTGTTTCATATGCATATTTATATTCTTTAGTCTATATTATCATAAAGACTATGCAATGACATGATTTATAAGTATCTGTACTTTTGAATTCGTAAGTATCATACTCACACCCTTAATATATGCTTCCCTTTATTTTTACTAGTAGTAACCATATGAGTTAAAGTAACTCTCAAGAGTTATCACCACCTAATGAGATACCATACACTCATGAATATCCTAAGGATTACCTATCACCATATTTATCGATGATGACATGACTCCCATGCTAAATGTGAACTTCTAGGGGGATGCTCTATATAATATTTATCCCAATCAAGTACTATTTATTTTAAGATATGTATAATGGATTGGCATGTAAAAGAATTTACATTTTTGGTTTTGTAAGTACTATACTCGCAATATTTAACATACCCAAATTTAAAATTTCAACATACAGGTCTACCTTGCACATCATAGTCAGAAGACTATCACCACTTTCTTGCATATGCAGAATCGAGCCTCATGATTTACCTATCATCATCTATCATGATAAACTCATACAACCCTACCAATAGTCAAAAGTCTAGTTCAAGTTTTATTTAATCATTATTTATGAATATTCATAATACAAAATAAACTAAATACATTCATTTATAAATAAGCAATGTGACATTACTTACATTCAAATTTTACAAAATCTCGATCCACACTATTTGGCATAAATTTTTAAATCCACCATAAAGATGTGTGGGTTTGAGAATCATGTCCCTCAACTCTAAAAATTGAATTGTCACATCTCTTGCTTTCTTGTGGAATATTGTGACTTTATTCTACTACATAATTTTATCAGTTAGATAATGTCTTAAAATCTTATTAATAAGAGTATATCATCGATACAAATCTATAATTGTACAAGTCATAAAAGTAGTAAAGTGAACTTTTATCTAGATATCAAAAACATAGGGATTGTATCAACAATTCTATTATTCAATAATGAGATAACCCATGTTTAGTAAAATTGATATTTGAATTGTTAAACAATCTTAGATCCATGGTTTATTCATTTAATCTGTGTAATGATATATATGTTGTTTGACTTATATTATGTTGGATAAAGAAAGAAGATTGAGGTGTTATGCAAAAATTACATGCCCTAATGACATTCAAGGAAAATCTCATCATTGAGCTCATCCTATCCCTTCATAGTTGTCTCCTCAGTACATCACTATTGAGATAATAATTTATTTCTTCTTGAGAGTCATTTACAATCTTATATCATTTAGACAACTTTGTCAACCTCCATTGATTTTTTTTCTTATGTGTATTCTTATTCTCCAGCCTCAAACATCATAAAGATCAAAGATTAATAATATTTATAAGCATTAGTATGTTTGGATTTGTACACAGTAAATTTAGACAATTAATATATAATTTCCTCAAGTTTTACTAGTGAGACTCATACAAGTAAAATTTCTCATAAGTGTTATCACCACCTCATGAGTCACAACACACTCAATCATGTCCCAATGAGTTCCTATCACTATCCTCCTTCGGTAATGATGTGACTCTCACAATAAAGTTCAACCCCTTAGAATAATATTTTATATTGTATCTATCAAAATAAAGAATTAATTCTTCAAAGATGTATATAATAGATTGGTATGTAAAATCATTCACACTTTTAGTTTCATAAGCATCATACTCATAATGATTAACATACTCAAAGTTAGGGTTTCAGTGTATAGATTTATCATGTGTATTATAGTTAGAAGTGACATCAC
This sequence comes from Sapria himalayana, assembly GCA_029783825.1. Lineage (NCBI taxonomy): Eukaryota > Viridiplantae > Streptophyta > Magnoliopsida > Malpighiales > Rafflesiaceae > Sapria > Sapria himalayana. The sequence continues at coordinate 4,496,290 of JAREIK010000801.1, read as the reverse complement.
TTCCTTCCTACCATATGAGTGAGTGGTCCTCATTGTTTACTTGTTTCCATCCACCATGACAATCTTCGCATAAACTTATTAATAATTAAAACTTTTGTTTTAGTGCAATTTAATTACTATCCATCAATATCCATAAGATAAAATAAATCCACACGTGCTTTGATTATCTCAGTTTACACAAACCCTAGATCTATGCTATTTTGGTACAACTTCTCGAATCTAAAATAGAGAAGAGTGTTTATAAGCTATGCTCCTCAGCTATAAGGATTAATATTAATCTTACATCCTTAGATGCTTGTTGAGCCCTTAGGAGGTGTAAAATTTATCCATAGGATTTGAAAGTCACCATGTCATTACATGTTGCATGAGAGAGAAGAAGAAGAAAATGAGAAAATTTTTTGGAATTTTTTTATCTTCCATATTTATACTCAGATGACCTTACATTACCTTGAATAGGAAATCATGATATTTAAAAGAATGTTGAAATTATGGCTTTCTTCTATTCGGCTTAAAATTGTGAATGTAGAAAATTGATGTGACTCTTTTATGCATATTGATCTTTATGTAATGCAAAATCATGACATGGGCAATAACTATGCCTGGTACAAGACCATGCTGGCCTAAGACATATCTTAAGTCATGCTAGTCTAGTGTAAGTTGTGCCTTGTGTTTGGCTAGACATGACACGTGCCTAGCTCGTTGGTGTAGTTTACTAGCCTGGTGACCTAGGATCGAGGATGGACTGGTCTTAGGTCATCGGTCAAGCCCCATCTAGTGACTGCCTGATGGGGATGATTTAAAAAAACAACCATGTAAGCTAGAATCTACTTATGTGGTCGGTCTTCATTATGCGACCATCCCTACCTTGCCAATTGTGTTTTCACACAATGGGCTTTGACAGGACAACGAGAAGTGTGACCTATCAATGTTCTTACTAGTTTTTTTTTTCAATTAAGTTTAAAGGGTGAGGCAATGGATTTTTTTAATCCAATGGCTACTAGCCAAAATCAAATGGATGTCATTATTTTGAACACAAAAAATAAAAAAAAAATAGTTTTTATTTATTTTAGATAAGAGATCGAGATTACAACTAGATATTAAAGATGTATTTGCATGCATGAAGGACTAAGAAGATTCATAGTTTAGCATTGAGGATGAGATGCAAGAAATAATGAAAGATAATGATTAGTGGGACATGGAGATCAAAGATATTGAGGACCCTAGTAATATCTTTAGACATATCCATGATGCTAATGATCTGTACCTGCATATGCACTACCATGCAATAGACACCTGATAATTTTTGATTCATGTGATAGTAATACTATACTAGTTATATTTACCATTTTTTATTTTACTATGATTCATGAACTATTGATGTATTGGATATTTGGAATGTACTTATTATTATTTTTATTTTTGATATTTTTTTATTTCATTATGATTTAGGCATTCATCATATTATGTTTTTGTTTCTTTATTTAAATTAAATTTTTTTATATCTTTTATTCGAGTCAAACTAAACATAATGTCAAGTCATGATCACGATTTAAAATTTTAAATTTTATTCAAATATTAAAAGTTAAGTCCAAAAGGGAAAAAACTAGAAAAAATGATCTGATTCATGCAAGCACGAACCACCTTGAACCAGCATGGCCTGCTCTAGGCCTGGAACAACTCAATATGGCATAGTGGCATAGTCGTGTATCATTGAAATGGGTCATGTTGCACGACACAATGTATTTGACACCTCTAGTTGAAGCCATTAAAATTTTACTAGATAAATATAATTATGATTCCATGATAATTTCAAAGCCAAAAGGAATGTGTTACACAGTAAAATAATTATAATAACAAGTTAGTACAATTATAGTGTACAAAGATTGACATGCCAATTAAGTAGAGTTTTAGTTAAGAATAGATATCAAAAATACGTGAGACACTATACTATACCTCTCGGATAAATACCTCCAAAAATCTATAAATTTCATATCTATTCATCAAAATCTACTAAACTTCAAAATCATGAAATTAATTTATACATTTTTTATTTCTATACTTTCACATCATCAAAAAGTATCAAAATACATAAAAATATTTGACTGTTTGAATACCAAATAAGAATTGACTAGAAAAAATAGTAAATGAAATAGAGCTATATTTTACTCATTTCTATGAGTTCACACATCAAATATTCATATATATTTTTAAAATTACTTTTATTTTTATTTTTCATTCATCAATATCTTCATGATTACCTTTTAGTTGAAATGCGTTTTTAGGGATTTGAAGGTCGAGCTATCCCTAGCTCCTTACAATTCGAGTAATTCATTGATAATTTTCTTATCAAAATATACTCAATTCGTCTCACATAATATTTCTTTTTTTGCATACCCTTTAGATTGGCATAAAATTCTTTTAGAACCAAAGCACTCCCATTTTTGTGTGCACAAAATAAAGTCTGTTCTTTGTTTTCTATAATATATAAGAAAGAAGAAATAAATTTAGTGAACTCTACTTTCTTATAAAGCTTTTCTTGGCAAGAACTGGAATTATCTACTTTTTGTCAATCACTATTAGAAAAGTCAGCAAGGGCATAACTTTCATCAAAACTTTTTTTGCTCTCGCCATGCCCTCTTGCCATTAACTTTGTGGTTTATCTCTATAGTGTTGCTCTTGCCCATAAATTAGAATGAAAGCTTTTTTCCATGGCGGTGCTCAAATTATGGGATGTTTGGAGCTCGATTTCATAACATCAAGGAAGGGAGAAAAAGTGGGGCATCTAGGAATTAGGCCTTCCTCACGCTAATTAAATAGCCATGCAAGTTGCAATTTCATGTCTTTTATATTTTTTTTTTGGAAAATTACAACACTAGCTGATGGCCATGGCTTTGAGTATGAAATGGTCAGAATGATAGCTAGATTTGAATCTATAACCCATTTTTGTGGGGGATAGTGTTATAGTGTATTAGTATGCATGTGTGATGCATAAATAATTAATGATAGAAAAAAAAACTTATCTCATCTTGCAATAAAAAGAAACTTATTGGGATGCCTCCCAAACAGTACTATGTTTAACATCTATAGCTAGAGTTTTGTTATAGCATTCTTTTATGTCTATAATCTCTACCATCCATTTTAGCTTCTCTGTATAATCTTTTACTACATTTCTTTTTGTATCTTCCATGTTGGTTAGCAATACTATATAGAAAACTACCTTAAGGAAAGTTTCCACATAAATCCATGGTACTAAATGCTTAATTTTATCATTCATTCTAGCCGTTATATTAAGAAATGTCACATTTCCTTTGGCTTCCTTGACCTCTTCACAACTAACCATTTTTATTTCAGCTACTAGAAATTCTAATGTAACACATTCCTTAATCCTCCTTAGGTTAATGGCTTCATATCTTATTTTAAGTTATCTTATTCACTTTGTTTTTCACTTCATTCGCTCTTCTTGTCTCAATAAATAACTCAATAATTATATCTTCAAATGAAGATCTATAAGTTGGATAAGGACTATCAAATTCAATATTTTCATAGCTCCCAAATCTTATATCTTTATAACTTATAACATTCTAATAATAGAACTTATTCAATTCACCATTAGGTATGAGATAATAATCACTACTTGGTGGAACATAGGCTTCATTATACTGATAAATTTGATAGTGCACATTCATCTTTAACTACCAAAGTTCCCTTTTTTATCACTTTCTAGGTCTCGAGGTGTTAGTTCAATTCTAGAGTTTCCCTTTGTTGATTGGTAGCTAAAAAAATTCTAAACAAAAAGATATTAAAAAGTAACATAAGACAAGCAATGTAAATCAAAGCATAAAATTTATCTATTGTAATCTAAACTACTAAAATCATGAACTATCCTTTTTTAAAGATAATTATGTCAACTAAAGTTGAGTAACCAAACTAACTAATCACTAATAATAATACTAAAAACTTATTGTAACTTTTTTATAATGCTCAGTTTTTAGAATTAAATAATATCTCAAAAGCTTATTGGGTGATAGTTTCTCATCCAACATAATTTCTTAAGTATATGGATCATACAAGTAGTAAAATAGAATTTTGTTTAGATATTGGTTTCAATGTGATTATGTAGGCAATTTGATCGAACAATAGTGATTCAACTGATGTTATAGTTAAAAGAATAAAACTTAGTTTTTAATAAGACTCTTAGATTCTAAAGTTGGTTCAAAATTCTTTGCACATAATGACTTACCTAAATTGCAAGGTTGTTATTATGCTTGGTTACTATAGGTGTCAAATGGGCCATGTTGAATGGCCCATTTTTTTGTGGCCCAGTCGGGCAACTATGTCATGCCTGACATGGCATGAGATGAGTTCTCATGCCATGCCATGCTAGCACAAATTCATTATGGTTAGCCTAGCATTGCCTAATTGCCCTACCATCTGACACTTAATGCTATGTTATGTCAGGTCATGCCAATTATGGATGACCGAAAGGGCCAATTAAAAGTTTTTGATATATTAAATTTATCTTTATTTAGAAAATTAAAGATCAAAAAAATATATTGCGCTATAAATTATTACATTTAAATTAATTAAATCAATAATTAAAAAAAGTACATTCAACTTAAGATATCATATTTAAAAAAAAACAACTTGAAATTTTGAATGACAAACTTAAAAAAAACTCAAAAATATAAACAATAAGAAATTATTCATAAACATAAAATGATACATATAGCGCATAACCAAAAGTAGATATAAATAAATATGCATCACATTTTGTATGTGAGTCCTCTAATAGTTGTAATTAGTCCATATTTGTAGTTTGGTAGTATGGATGAAGATCATGATTCTCATGCATTATTCTGAAGCCGGCACTAGTAATAGCCTCAATATCCTCAATGTCTCATGAGTTATCATCTACTTGGTTGTAATAAGAAGTTATCGCAGTACTCGGAATAACTATGGTTAATACATTTCCTCTTTGTAATATGAAGTTACAACATTAGGAATGGTCATGGTTCATGCTTTTCTTCTATGTAACACAAAATCATTGCACTAGGAATAATAATGGCTAGTGCATTTATCCTCTATAACCTAAAGTCATTGTGCTGAAAATGACTGTTGCTATGGTCTTTTCTTTGGGGTAAAATGCCTTAGCTTTGAAAATAACAATGGCTCAAGAGAATGATCTCTAGAACTCTTTATAGCTAAAAGTCAATATATTGGAGAAAAGGCACAACTTTTGCTTTATTATTTATGAATCTATAATGAGAAAGTCATGACACCAGAGGATGCCACAACTTTTAGTACTAATGGGGTACTTGGCTATTGCGATATAATATTAATATCATAGCCATAAAATTATTACCAAGTTAGTTTGACAATGACTCCAAGAAAAGTTTCACAGTGAAAATAATTATATTGCATAGTAAAATAATTGTGTTGCATAGTAAAATAATTGTGTCAACAATGTTGTAGAGTTATGACATAGAAAGATTGCCCTGATAATTTGTATAGAATTTTGGCCAATAATAGATATTGAAACTATCATTTAAGCTTTTGGAGGAGTAATAAATCCATAACATGAAGAATGCAATGACTTTATATGATTTTTTTCTCTCCTCCTACTCAACAATTTTAATAAGTCTTATATTTCACACAAAAACTAATCAAATTTACTATTATTTATTATAATTCATCAAAACTATAATTTCATGAAATGGTTCTTTTAATGGCTATTTTATACAAATATATTATGCATCACTAAAATAACTAATATTGTTCAGTATTTGGTATACAAAATAAATAGTTATGATAATTTTATGGTTTTCCTAAGCATGTCATTACAAGGAGAAAGAAGAAGATTCTCATACTATTATTATTTCTGAAAAATATAGTAGAAGCACCACTAGGCACAAATATAGTTATGGAAGAATAGATTATTCCAAAGGAAAATTAATAAATAGAGAAATAGTCAAATATTTCCATTATAACAAAATAGGACATATCAAAAAGGATTATTATTCTTAGAAAAGATTATAGTAAGAGCATACAAGATGAGATAGCTAAGAGAGACTAATGTCACATTGGAAGATTATTTGATACTAATTAGCCTTTATAATTCTACTAATCTAATTTCTCAAGAGCATGAATGGCTTATTGATTTCTGAATTTTATTTCACATCACCCTGCATATTCAATTATTTATTACATGTATATATGGTGATTGTGCCATAGTAAAGTTCGGTAATAATGAGACATTATAAATATTTGGCATGGGACATATTAAACATCATCGATGCTGGTTTGACACTAAATAGTCATACGAACCTGATATCCTTAAGTATTTTGAATGACATGAGATACCAAATATTCACACAAACTCTCCTTCTTATGAGGGTTAAGAAAAAGAATACATTGTATGCCACTTAAGCAATAGTATTTGGAGATCAAGTAAATATTATCCTTATCCATCAAATGAGTGGTATTGTTCTATGATATAGAAGATTTGGTTATATGAGTCAGAATAGTCTTCAATTACTAGATACAAAAAATATCATATCATTTGACTATGTATCCTCTCAAGAAAAGTGTATGGACAATATGGATGGAAAAAAAATCATAAAGCACCTTTTCACTCTCTTCTCCTTTGAAGAGATCGAATATCCTTGATCTTATATATAGTAATTTCTACTATATGAAGAGTATAACAAGTGTGCACCTTTACTTTATGACATTCATTGAAAATTATTCTAGAAAATATGAGTATTTACACTAAAATTGAAAGACTAGGTTTTTTATGTTTTAAAGATTTTCATACCAGAGTTGAGATAAAAACTATTAGAAAACTAATCTTCTTACATTTTGATAATAAAGAAGAATATAGAAGTCAATTTGAAAGTTACTACATGACATTAGACTTAAAAATCACTAGCAAAGATACCTCAATTAAATGGCTCGTCTAAAAGGATGTATAAGACTATTAAGGGGAGAGTCTGATGCATATTTTCTCATGTACATCTTCCCAAAGAATTTTCAGGAGAAGATATGGATATGATTAATTAATCTAATTAATATGTACCCTACTACCACCTTGAATGAAGATGTTATTAATAGAGTCTAAATTGGGAAAGATATCTCATGTGATTATTTGAGAATATTTGAATGCGTATATGTTGTTCATATCCCAAAAGATGAAAGATCAAAATTGAATGATACTTCACAACCATGTATCTTCATTATCTATGAACATGAAAAGTACATGTATAGACTATGATAAACATTTGAAAAGGGAGGAGAGCGAACCTTTATATATTCATATTCATACAAATCCAATGCCTCTTCCTTCTAGAGATCAAATAGATCATAGGGGAGGAATTGAATATTTGCATGATTAGTAAGCCCCAAGGTGTGAGAATTGAGGTGCTAAGGGATGATATTCTAGATGGAACTAGGCAAGACCCATTTTTTATTAATGATACATCTCAGTTTGAACTGAGAAGAATATTTAGGTCATGTTAGGTATCATCTAGATTCCAAGATTATGAATTACTCACTAGTACTAGCAAGCTTGAGATATTTCAAAAAACTCTCTCATGAGAATAAAGAGGGATATCTTTAGGCTATGTAGAAAGAGAAAGTTTATTCATATCAACTAGACATATGATCTATTACCTTTACCTAAAGAAAAATGGGCAATAAAAAACAAAAGGCTATTCATACTAAAATCTAGAGATGATAATTCTAAACTGAGATAAATGTCTTGGTGTTCGATATTTAAACTATCAAACATTCTTGTGTATTTTGATAATTTATGATAATATGTAGGCATGAAGATGGAGTAATTATGGTTGATGTATAGTCATAAAATTGATAGGCTTTTAGAGGTATTTGGTTGAGGAGTAGAGCATGTAGTCTTGTGTAGTTTTGGAATCCATTCTTAGTTAAAATGCTACCTAATTGGTCATTACAATATTTATATGTCATGACTCTATCAACTCAATAGTATAATCATTCTTCTATGTAACATATTTTTTATGATTGTGTTATTATTATAGTCATAATCATACTTATCTCATAAAATTTAAATGGCTATGATATTAATTTTATGTCACAATAACTAAGTATCATATTGGTGCTAAAAGTAGTAGCTATGTCCTAGTGCTAAAAGTAGTTTCTATGTGCTAGTACTAAAAGTAGTTACAGCAACAACTTCATCTTTAATTTAGCTTGGAAGTCTCAAGATAGAGCCATTACCTTTTTACAAAATTATGACTTTTGAGCTATGAAAATTTTAAAGTTAATATTACTCAGACCAAAGTCATGATAATTATTCAGTGCCACAAAATTTTGGAAGTAAAACATTACAGTGGATATTATTCGAGTACAACCATCTACTAAGGCTACTACTATTGTCCTCAAATATAGGTAAAAACATGACTTTATGTATGAGCTAATTTCTAGTACTATAGTATTTTTGTAACATTGTGGTGACATAATATATGGGAGAAGTGAAAGCTAGTGCCACAACCACTCATACCATCATGAAAACTTGAGACACATGAAGGGCAATTTTTTGTTGCATCCATTTCTCAACACCATGACCATATGATACACATGAGAGACTTTCTCAATGTTGTGACAATTTTCTAGTGTCATTGCCATATAATGATCAAAAAAAGACTAATGCCAATTTCATTTCTATTTCATAGCATTATGTCTATATAAAAATATGAGAGGTCATTTACAACACTAAAGCCTTTCCTAGCACCACAACTTTTTATGAAGAATAAGAAGACAAACACATGAAGTTGAGGTCACTTCAAAGCACTACAACTTTGTGTTAAAAAATATATTAAGCTCAAGTCATAATCATTGTCTAGCACTATGACTTTATGTTACGGAGAGATTGGGATGCATTCTAAAGTTGTGCATACTTAAGATACTCACAACTTCAAGCTTAAGAAAAGAATGCCAAAATTGTGACTTTCTTCTGAAAGTAGTGACTTCCTATTTTAAGTAATACAAAATCACTTGAGTATAAAAGTGGAAGAAATAGAAATTTTAGATATCTTTCATTTTCTTCTTCTCCCTCCACAAAATAAGCAAAGTCATATTGTATCTAACAACCCCTAGGAATGAATTTCACACTCCATAGGGGCTTCAAAAGCAAGTATGAAAAGCAAGACCTAATGCTAATCCCTAAAGTTGGGGGTGAGGCTCTCAAACCTCTTCTCTCTTAGGGTAGATTCGAAATTTTTATCAAAATAGTATGTATTCTAGGATTTGTAAAATTTATTTTATGTGATGTGACATTGGGTTTTATATGTATGGATGTGTTTGATTTATGTTTTATTATGGATATTGATAAATAAATGTTTAAATAGAACATGAACTAGGATTTCAACTATTGGTAAGTGTGTATATGGTTGTCATGGTGGATAGTGGTTGGTGAAGCATGAGGCTCATTCATGCATATGATATGAATGAAATGATAGCCCTTCTAACAATGATGTATGAGATAAATCTATATGTAAAATCCAAAATTTAGGTATATTAATTATTACAATCATTATATTTACGAAGCTAAAAGTTTGATCGCTTTTATATATCAATCCATTATACAAGTCTTAGAAGAACTAATTCTTCATTGAGATTGATATTATATAGAACATTCTCTTAAGGATTTAAATTATAGTATGAGAGTCATATTATCATCGAGGATGACAGTAACATGTAATCCCTAGGACATACGCGAGTTTATTATGACTCACAAGGCAGTGAAAGCTATTATGAGTTACATTCACTCGTATGGTTCCCACTACAGAAACATGATGGAATCATATATTTATTTATACAAATATGGTACTTATGAGTTACAAGTATAAATACCTACAAGTATAAATACCTAAAAGGCATATTAATTCTTGATATTTATGATACATGAGGTTGAAGAATAAGATTTTGTATACGAAACAACCATCAAAGGTATTTGATGAAATTGCCTAAAAGGTATAAGTCTGTAAATGACTCTTGAGCATAAATAAATTGTTGTTTCAATGTTGATGTATAGAGGGAATAGTTATTAGGGGACTACTATTGGGATGAGCTTAATGGTGTAGTAACAACCACCTTATATGCAATTAGGGCATGGATTCTTAATTATTACTTCCCAAATTATATGGTGACAATCATTATGGAAGAGCCATCACTTCTTTCCTATTATTATGCACAAATGTGCTTGGTAGCTTACATATCATCATATACCACAATAGTTGCACAAAGTCACTAATAGTAAAATCTTAATTTCAATTCTACATAATTATCACATCCATTAATAATCAAACAATAATAAAATCCAAATATTAAATTTATTCATAAAGTATTCATCACACGCAATCAAATATAATAATCCTAAACCTCAATTTAGCTTGACCTTAGGAAGAAATTCACATAAAATAATTAGAGATATATTTCATAGAATTTTAAGTTCCCATTGACAACCCTCAAGAGTGCATAGAAAGCAAACCCTAAATCCGCAATACTATCATACACCTTGTATTTGTAGCTAGGGTCGATCAAAAATCACATCCTCTCGGATTTATGCTTATACCTTGTGTCACTTCTTTGCTGATGAATCTTTCCTAGGGTTAAGCAAAATTTAGCACCCCAAACTCTAGCATTCCTCTTTTTTCTCATGCACTAGAATACTTATTTGAAATTCTCTTTTTTCTTTTTATGCTTGAATGACTAGGTATGAACTTTAAATCAAATGTTGTGATTTAAAGTTCTACATGAGTGTGGCGACCCCCATTGGGAAATGCTATCACTTTCTTCCTATCATTATACATGAATGTGTTTTATAACTTACCTATCATCACACAACAATGATAGCATACACAAACTTATTAATAGTAAAACTTTAATTTCAATTCTACATAATTATCACATCAATCAATAACCAAACCATAATAAAAACCAAATATTAAATTCATTTATAAAGTATCCATCACACGTAATCAAATATAATAATCCTAGACTTCAATTTAGTCTGACATTAGAGAGAAATTAATATGAAATAATAGAAAATATATCTTATCGAATTTTGAGTTCTCAATGACAACCCTCAAGAGTATTTAGGAAGCAAACCTTAAATCCACAATTCTACATAGAGTTTATGCTTGTGCCTTGTGTTGCCTTTTGCTCATGAATCTTTCCTAGTTAAGCAAAATATAACTCCAAAAACCCTAGCTTTCATCTATTTTCTTGTGCACTATTATACTTATTTTAAATTATCATTTTCCCCTTTTATACTCAAATGACTAGGTGCGAACTTTAGATCAAAAATCATTAATTTTTAAGAATGAGTCATATATTTTTTCTCTTTCTAACTTTAGAATGTCATAACATTAGGAATGGTTGTGACTTTATATTTTTTCATTGGAACACAAATTCATAATATTAAAAATGAGACACAACTTAGATCTTTCTCATGCATTAGATGACTACGGTGTCAAAAATTAGTCATGACTTTAGTCTCTATCTTGCATCAGATGACTACGACACTATGAATTGGTGCAATTATACATTTTACTTCTATAAGCTAAGTTATGACACTATAAATAGTCATGGTTTGTGTATTTTTCTTTTGTAACCTAATATTGTAGTGCTGAGAATAAGCTATAGTTTTGGTCATTTCTCCATTGAAAAAGTCACTGTCCTAAAAATGGTTGTGACTCGAGTATTGTTTTCTGAAACTTTTTTTAGATAAAATGTGTGGTACTAGGAATAGTGTCATAGCTTTTTCCTTGGACTTATTGGCCATGTAATGAAAAAGTTGCAGTGCTGAAAGCTTGTCATAGCTTTGAGCACCAGCGGGATACTTGATTCTTATGATGAAAAATTAATATCACAGCCATACATAATATTATAAGTTAGTCTAATTGTGACTCCAAGAAAATTTATAGTCAAATAGAATATATTGCACAATAAATGATTATTTCAATGAAATGGTAAAGTTATGGCATATGAAGATTGTCATGACTATATGTGTACAGCTCAGCCAAGTATAGATGTCAAAACTACCTTATAGCTCAATTAGGTGTAACAAAATCATAACACAAGAAATATTATGACTCTATATGACTTTTTACTCCTCTTTTAAATAATCTACCAAATCTTAATTTCATATAAAAAATCATATAATTTCACTAATATGCATTATAATCCATCAAAACCACAATTTATTAAAAATATTCATTTTAAAGATATTTTCATTATATACGCATCATAAATAATCACAAAATAACTAGTTCTATTCATTTTTTGGCATATTAAACAAGATGCTTAAAAGATTAATACTGGTTTATTTTTCTTAGAACTCCAATATGGGTTCGATACTAACCCAAGCTTCAACATAAAAGATTTGGTTGAGTATAGAGTCTATATATTCAGGCCAAACAACCCCTTGATAGAAGATCATGATGATATTGAACATACACTACACATGAGATTACATTGATACTACTTTTATTGGATCCTAGTAAATTTTTTCATTATAGAAGAATACATAGCCATAATCTTCTACATAGCATTCTTTATAAGCTCATAATGTTGTGTTAGATTATTATTTTGTACAAATATATATATGTTAGAATACTATTTTTATAGCTGTATAAAGATTATATATACTTTTGCCTTGTACATGTAACACACATATTTTATTTGTTCAATATACGAAGATTTTATGTCTTTCTCCATAGTATTAGAGGGACTCTGATTTTTTTTCCAGTCCTTACGTGGTTAGCCGTTAGCCATTGCAACCATTGTATAGCTCTCTTTTTTTTTTCTAAATGAACATCATTGTTTTCCTTTTATTTCATACTTTTGCAAGCCTAAAACTGAATTTATAAGTCATTCAGAGGCAAATCTTATCAATACGATCACGCTAGTGTGTAGCATGTCTCCAAAATCATCCCCACATGCTTCCATGCATTGCCAAAAGTCCTTTAAATTTTTCTTTTTTCATTCTTTCACATGCCTCCATGCACCGCATGTTCTAGAGCACATCAAATCCATGCACAACATGAATTTCATACATCTTCATCCTTGTAAAGCTATTGTCATCTCGCATGCCACATCAGCACCATTGACTAATAATTGGTGACAAAAAAAATTGACCAGATGCATTTTGAATTATTTTCACATCCCAAATCTATTTCTTTGTTGATTTTTCAATTTAGAATTTGGTATGCCTAGAGATTAAATTTTTTGTCTGGTTCGTATTATTTTTGATGGAGATAATTTTACTTAGTGGCATCAAGGCATACACAATTCTCTCAAGGCTATAAATTATGGCTTTATATCTTTGGTGACCATCCTATTCCTTAAAAAAGAGAACAAGGAAACTATTTTTACTTATATCAATAAAATTGAAGATTGAGAAAGTGTTAATCATCATATCATCACTTGATTTCGTAATATATCTATTCCATCCATTATTGATGAGTTTGACAACCTTGATATTACCAAAGACGTCTAGAACTTACTTGTTCCTCAAAATATTGGGTCAAATGGTGCTCGCAACTGTAAGATCATATGCAAATTTTATCAAATTTTTTAGGAATCAAGTGAGTGGATTATTGTGAATCATCATCGACTAACATCTATTTGAGATCAATTAACTACATCTAAACTAATTCTCTCTAATACTCAAATTATGCTGACACTAAATTAGTTTATATTCATCATGAACAAGGATGATTATTTCAGTTTCTAATGGGGCTTCATGATGAGTTTGAATTGGCCATAAGTCATTTTCCATGTTAAAATGTTTTACTAATAATATCACAAGCTATTCTTAAGTTAGTTGATGATGAGATACATCTTCAAACTGATTCCATTTCTACTTAGACCATAGTTCTTGCTACTCTAGCCATTATTACATAGATTATCACTCTTATTTTTCCCTATGCAGGTTCATCTTCTTATGTTTCCAAAGTCAAATGGAATAATGCTAGATGACATAACAATAAGAAGCCTCTTGTTGTCTATAGTTTCTATAAGAATAAAGAACATTTTCTTGAAGCTTGTTACACTTGTCAGCATTATCTTTAGAATATCATTGCCTTAACTTAGCCTAAATTATCAACTATAGAATCTCATTCCAAGTCTATTCCTGAATCTCTTAATATGGAAGATCTACAGGATATGGTTAATGAAGTTCATCTTCGATCTTCCAATGCATCCAACACTTCTCTTTCTATGATATCATGTACTTCTCCTACACGGGTTCTTGATTCTACTTGCTACAATCATATGACTTATTCTACTGATGTTATCTCTTCACATACAACCACTTATCTCCATACCAAATATAGACTACAAATACTTTTTCTATGCATGTCTCTCATTTTGGTCATATCTTTACACCACCTTTGTTTGTTTCTAATCTCAAACTTACTCATAGTCTTTTGTGCGTTTAGTAACTCATTGAACTTAGTTTTTCTTTAACCTTTTATATTGATGGTGTTATTGTGTAAGAATCACAGAAAAGATAGATCTTCGAGACTATCCATAAGGTCAAAAGGTTGTTTGAAATCATCTCTCTTTATCTACCATCTTCTCATCTCTCTGCTTCAGCCATTTTATAAAATGTGCATCTATTCTCTTATTTTATAGTATTCTCACCTTGGTCATGAATCTATCTCTAGGTTTAAATAATTAGTTTCTAGGGGATTGTTAGGTTCAGTTTCAAACAAGAGTTTTGATTGTATGTCATATCAATTTATCAAACAAATTATTTTACCATTTAATAATAATATTTCTCATGCTCTTTCTTTTTTGATCTTATTCATTCAAATGTATGGAGACCTTATCCCATTACTACTCAGGGTGAATCATTTTATTTTGTTATTTTTGTGGTTGATTTTTCTCTATATGCTTGAATTTAACATTTCAAAAATCATTAAGAACTATATCAAATATGTCATGACTTTACCAAAATAATTGAAACATAATTTTCTAAACATATCAATGTTTGTAGATTTGTTATTGCCCAAGAATATAAATACCATGAATTTACTACTATTCTACATCATTTTAATATTGTTCCTTATTCCTATTGTGTTGACTCTTCTCAGCAAAATATTAGGGTTAAGCATAAAATACATCATATTCTTGAATTTATTCGTGCTACTATTATTGCCACTTCTACTCCTTTTTAAAACTTGGGGAAAAGTTGATCTAATTGTCGTTTACACCATCAATCAATGTCCCATTGTTTAGAATCAAACTCTTTATGATTTATTTTTTGGTTCTTCTCCCTCCTATGACTTACTTAGAGTCTTTGGGTGTTCCCTAGGTATACAAACTCTAGTCTCGTGTTGGCACTTTGGATGAATGGGGACCTCCTATGACTTACTTATTACCCAAGAATATGATGTATCTCTAGGGCTAAGCATTCATGATCTTATTCAAGATCATGAGTGGAACAAACTTCAATCTTATTCTCATTTGTATTGTTTTCTTGAGTATGAATTTGGTCAAAAAGATTATAGATGATATGATACCATTAGAAAATGTCGAGTGTGAAACCCCACCCATGCTTCTATGCATGTGGTCTTTTGTGAACACAAAATATTTTACAACCTACCTGAAGTTTATGTTTCATCTATTTCCTCTATTGATCCTCTCTTTGACATTTTTTTCTCGAGGAGTCTCCCACTTCTATATTTGAGTTTCCCCTTCCATTATGATGTATCTTCTTTTGCATCTATTGAACTTCCAGCACTGATCATTAACATGCTCATTGATATTGCTCCAGTTGTGATCTTACCAGTTCTTCTGGCTCTCATGCACTTCAATATTCCCATCAAGTAACTACTTTTCCTTCTCACCTTCATGACTTACATTACATTTCTACTGTTTCATTTCTCCTAGAACCTCATACTTTTCATGAGGCTTCCTCCAATTATGATTGCAAGTTATAAAATAAGAGTTGGATGTACTACATAAGAATGAAACATCTACTATTAGTTGTATATGGATTTATAAAATTAAGATACAATTATCTTATTGGTACATAGAAGAAGTGGTAAGCTCATTAATGTATGAAGAAGAGTGACTCCTGGTCTTATTTAAAGAGAGTGAAGTGAGCCATTAGCTCTGTGAAAGAAGGAAGAGTTATATGCTTAACACATTCCATTTGTAATGTCCTTTCTTAGTCTACCCTAGCCCTAGGGAGATTGAGGCTTTCATTTCTACTTTCCTAGGTATTCCTCCATGGGAAGTGCAATCCCATTTTGCCCGTCTCGCGGTATCACCTAGACACATCCTAGCTAGTTATACGCTAATTCGCCCACCTTCAATACTTCACAAACCACTCCATTGGTCTTCTTTAGCAAAATTCAAAAGGGGCAAAGCTATCTTGGA
This sequence comes from Sapria himalayana, assembly GCA_029783825.1. Taxonomy (NCBI): domain Eukaryota; kingdom Viridiplantae; phylum Streptophyta; class Magnoliopsida; order Malpighiales; family Rafflesiaceae; genus Sapria; species Sapria himalayana. The sequence continues at coordinate 4,479,865 of JAREIK010000801.1, read as the reverse complement.
ATAGTCCTTCACAAATCTCCGATGATAGTTGGCTAACCTAAGAAATGATCATAGCTCGTGAATATTCTTGGGAGGCTGCCACTCCTAGATAGCCTGCACCTTCAGCCATTCCACAGATTCCTAAGCACTCCTTGTAACTACAACTCAAAATTCAATAAGAAAATAAAAGTAATGATTGCTAAGCTATATTCAAGGTATGTCTATTGGTATGCATGTTGATTTATTGCTTTTTTGTTAGCACCTCGAGTAAGTAGGCTTTCTTTCTTTCTATTTTCTTCTAATTCCTAACCTGGAGGTTACCTTGAGAAAGCTCGCCCAAGAGAAGTGACCTACTCCTATAATAGTTAGACACTCAGTCCTATCCTAGTTAAAGAATCCGGTCTTTGAAAGGAGCATAGCGGTCTCGTAAAGGCAGAGAAAAAAAAGGGATCCGCCTCATCATTAGCATTAGACTGATAAGTTAAACTTTGTTGGGGTGTGCAATGGTTTACGAATCAATGTCCTAGCCTATCAGGTTCTATATATTATACTGCCAAGGTATGGTGCCAAGCTCAAAGCTTAAAGGCAAATATCACATTCCTACTGTAAAGCTAAAGGTGAAAGAAGTGGCTTTGAACTCAAATAATTGTAAACCATAGGACTACTTCTTAGAGTCGGAATCTTTTTATTTTTCTCATTATTCGATAATAAGTGATTCTAGGTCATAAAGTTCCCCTTTAGCCCACTCTCTTTTTATATAGCCAACTAGTTGTGGTGTACTCCCCCTCAACGCTAACCCAATAGAGTCAAGCACCTTTTGTAATCACCCAATTTTACTTTAGTCTCTTCCTTCCATGAGTCTGTCTTTTCAGGTGGCATTTCGCCCGGTCCTTTCATTCCTTCCTGAGAATGGATCCCCACCCCAATAGCTCACAGATGAGAAATTCATCAGCTACCAGACCTGGTGTTAGAACTTGGGTTTAAGGCTGATAGAAGACCTTAGCCATTGGGTGTCAGCCTTCTTTTTTTCAGAGTAAAGTAGACTACGTGTTTTTGTTAGGAGCTAGAAGCTCAGAAGCTGCTAGGGACTAGCAATGTTATCATGATCACTGGCCAAGATTGGGTTGGAAGTCCATGAACTTGTCGTTTATATACATATATGTGCTCTTGATTTGTTATGAATTTGTGGGTATAAGTTTATCCAGAATCAATAGTATGAAAATAAAGTTCAAGAGCAATAGTCACTCGCCCATCCATCGATGTGGGAGCATACCATAACAAAAAGAGATTCTCAAAGGCCACTGAAATGAAGAAAGAAAAAAAATCTTAGTATCAACTAACCATCATTACATCATAAAATGCACTTGGAACATTCAGTTCAATCGCAGCTCATGGAATAAGCAGTTACTACTCACTCTCAATCAAGTAAATATCAAGACAAATTTCATGACAAAGATTGAAATGTAGGACTATTAGGCAGCGGGGCACAGGATAAAGGAGGAGAATAGAAGGCTTGGCATACATACCTTCATTTATCCATTTGTTCCTTTTTGGTCCAAACAGGCTTTGTACAATTATAAAGAAAGTCATCCACTGAAGAATTTTGATGTTCAACTCAAATCAGTTGTACGAGAGCCCAAAAACTTTCATTAAGCATCTACTAATTCATCTTGGGTAAAGGCAATGGAGGAAGAATAAGTTGGCATCACTCAGTTTGAGCTTCCTGAGCCCTAGATTGACCTAGGTGGACTGGCTATCCAATGGAATCGATAGTTTGCTTTGATTTATGAGAAGACTTTTCTCTAGTAGCTCAACTTTTTTTCTACTAAGACTCTTATTGTCATTTCTGTAGCTCGCAAATGCTTGCTCTTTCAAATGGATGTAAAAATGCATCATCTTGATTATTCTCACCCTTCATAATTTCCTCGTAGAGTATGTTAATGACTATGGTATGCACTTTATCTCAAGCATGGTTTGCAAAGTTCAATTCAACTATCTCTCAATATAGCTTTTTAGGCACATATTTTGATATAGCTATTTTTCTAAGATGGTATGAACATGGCATTACTATTCTATTCTTGCATGTAAATAATATGATTATTATAGAAGATGATATGTAGGGTATTTAGAATATAAAGAACTTTCATGATCATCAATTTGAAATGAAATATCATTATCCTCTTAATTACTTTCTTAATCTAGAAGTTTCTTATTTTATAGATGGTTATTATCTTGCTCAGGCCAAGTATACTTATGATCTAATTTTTTGAGCCAATATCACTGATAGCAAGATAGTTAATATACATATTGAGTATAAATGTTATCTTAATTCTCATAATGACAAATCATTATCTAATGCTACTCTTTATAGATAGCTTATTGTGAATCTAATATATCTCATAGTTACTCACTTCAATATTTCATATGTTGTTCATGTAGTTAGCTAATTTATGGAAGCCCCTAGATCTCATCATTATGTTGTTATTTTCAAAATTATTTGATATCTGAAAGGTGCCATATTTTATTGTCTTCATTTTTCTTCCCATTTTCATTAACTTTTTATGCATATTATGATGTTGATTGTAGAGTGGGTTCCACTAACCATTGATTTACTATAAAGTATCAATTTCTACTAGGTGTTTTTCTTATCTTTTAGAAAAATAAAATACAAATAGTTATTACTCATTCTAGTACTAAAGTAGAATATAGAACATTGATAGCTATTATATGATCTTGGTGTTGATTGTTTCTCTGCAACTAACTTTACTATGATAATCAAAGTACTATTCAAATTGTGCATTGCTTTTTATATATGCACTCAATATATTGAGATTGATTGTCACTTCAAATGTCATTATCTGCTTCCGTGTACACTCACAGTTCAGTCTATTTCTTTTTTAGATTAGTTAGCTGATATCTTCACCAAACCTCTTCCTTTAAAAATATTTTGAGCTTTAACTTCAAAACTCAAAAAGATTTCTCTAAAACCACATGAGGATGTATGTTTGATTATTGTTTTTGTATAGATGTGTATAGCTAATATAAGTCTTCATCTTGTAAATGTAACAAACACATTTTTTTAAAATTTCAACATACAAAGATTCATGTCTTTCTTCGGTTATCATATATATTTTCATCAAATTTGATTAGTAAAAAACAATTTTATACTTATGGAATTACCAACTTGATCACCATTGGTGGGATTCTTCTCATATTGAAAGCTGCCAAGTCAAACAACAAATTGAAGGACTATTACTATAAAATAAAGTGTTAGAACTATTTTATAAAAAAAAAATTGGCAAGAAAACCCCCCTAAGATAAATATTTGTAGGTAGAGGAAAAAGTTTATTGTACTACCATTCAATGATAGTGTTTTTCATCAAGATGACATTAGCATGTTATTTCTATTATAAGATATTATGTTCTTTAGGTTGGTACATTTTTGGTTTGATATACTAACTTTTTGAATGTTATAATAGGCGGGCATTTGCAAATAGGATTACAAAATTAATACTTGAATTTAATTGATAAATATTAATCTCACCATTCATTCGAAAAAAAGAATATGCTTAGCTCGTTCTCACTTAATATATCATTCTTTGATTTGGCAATCTACATAACATTATCTTTATGAACTGTTTTCAAAGTATCTTTCCAGACGATAATTCACAGAACTCAAATATGTTGTTATCATAGATCTCATGCATATACATTCACGATTGCATTCAAGAATTGCCAATGTTTTTTAATACTTAGTTGAAAATGGACATGATTGTCTACTCAACCAATATGAATGACAATGTAATATTCCAACAAGTAAAAATATATCCTATCCAGTTTTTTGAGGGTGAAATAGATATTCTACAATTGTATACTCAATCAAATTTTTATTTGATTTTTTAAATTGTGTATTAGTATGTTGCCTACACAATTTTCTGCCATTTAATGAGTCTTGAAAATGAAGTCTTGTCCTCGTGATAAAATGGAAGTCTAGTGTATCTAGCTCAATCTTCATCTCTTGATTAATATACCATTTACACAAACATTGTACATTTAGATCAAATTATTCTTCATTTTCTACTTGAGGACAGAACATATCCTTGTTGACTCAAATGAACAAACAATAATAAAAAAATTAAGCAGATGCAACTTGTTCATATGTAGTAATAATAATATTCTTTGTATGTTTTGATCGATCGACAAATATCCTATTTGGATAATACTCAATTTTTATCTCAGACAACACACACACACATTGACACATCTTATAATTTTATCAAAATCTATTGAAATTTATTGAAAAGAGAAGCTATATCCTTTCTTCAAAATAAAATAAAAAATTGGACGCCGACACAATTACACTATAAGCTCAATTGGCACCATAATTAATAAAGTAACGAGCCTAAAGGATAACAATTGGAATTAAAGGAGAAACAAAAGTATAGCAAATATTTCAATCCTCTTCCATAGGCACCTCTGGAATATCACTTCTATCTTCCCTGATTGGTTTGTTGACGACACAAACTGGCGAACGTGATAACATAAAATGTCAAAGAAACTATAAGCATCCACATCATGTCATGCTGCATGAAAACAAAATGCTGAGCAAAACAAAAAGAGGATATATTTAGACACGGAATTATCATCCTGGTTGCAGCGTGCATTCTCCAATTCTTTGATGATTTCGGGAGTTATCTGCAATCAAACGAGCAGATGTACTAATATACATGCCCAGTATCAAAAAAAAAGAATGAAGAACATGACATCACACCAATCTATGCTTCTGCTTTTTTACGAGTGAAGTGAGCTTTTCTAAGTCATCGGGCTCCAATCCATTCCTGTACCTGCACGGATCACCAATTTTTTATAAGTATATGCGCCTTCCATTTTTGGGTGCCACCATGTATTTTCATATTTTTCAGAAAAACCAGATTCAAACACAGCTCAATCTTCTAATTACACTTGACAAGTGTTTTTCTAGATAGCAATAATTTTTTCTACAAAAGCAACCTTTGGACAAAAGCAAGCAACGATAAGTGCCATATCACAGGCATGATTCTGGAATCATGCTGGAATCTCAAGAAGTGATCTACAAGTGCATTAGCTACTCTCCGCCGCAAGGCATACTTCTTCTCTATAAAAATCTTAATAAAATAGCTGCAATGACAAAGCAGCGAAACACAGAACAAGCCAAAAAAAAAAAAAAAAGTCAGCATAACACATCTTGGAGGAACTCTTGGTGTGCTCAACAATAAAGATATATTAAATCTATGGTACCTCGTTGTGCCGCAGTATTCCATTTCCGCAAGCCTCATTAATGCAGCACTGCAATGTCAATTCCATCAAGTTACACACATATCTACCAACACAAATCCAGTAGAAAAGTAGTTGGTGGTGTCACTATCATCAGTCACAACATCAAAAGTGTTGATGATCACAAATAAATTGAATCTCAACATGAGCAGATAATGAGTGAATCAAGATTTTGAATTCCATAGAAATTTCAAAAATCAACATCGTGTTTGGTGCGGGAATTATAATTGAGAGATTGGAGAGAGAAAAAATGATTGAGATAATTCTCTTAGGGTTGAATTTTCTAGATCGAGTGAATGTAAATTTTTGATTGCATTTGCCAATTATATATGTATCCAACAAACAATTGTATATGTACCAAGAACATGAAATAACCTATCAGTAAGACTCTTAAAAAAGCAATGAAACTTCCGGACAAATTTAAAGATGTCATGATCGTTGGGTTGACAAAGAAATTGTAACCAATGAAGAACACAGACCATCGGATTAAATTGGTGCCCTTCCAATAGCTTTCCTAGAACACGAATAGTTACGGAAACAACTACAAGAATTGATTGAAGCCGGATATATTCGACACAAGGGCCTCATATGGCACACTCTCGTTCGATTTCAAACGAAACAAGATGGATGGATCATTATAATTGTGTATTTACTATCAGGCCCTGAATAAATTGATAGTGAATAATAAATATCTGATCCATTTGATTACGTGCTTGTTTGACCGACTTGGAGATGTGAGGTTAAAAGTGTGATGAGACTACAAGTGTGTCGGGCAATGCTGCACTCTGTTATGAGAAAATGGTGAATTGGCTAGGAAAAACATACCCAGAATGCAACACGGGAATAGAAATCTTCTGAATAATGCTTCCAACTATGAAAGCTTCCCTTACGGTGCATGTTCCAGACTGCAACTCACGTAGGAAGCAAAAAAAAAAGGATCACAAAAAAAATGGCACTTATACAGATAATGAGCTAGGGAGTGGTCGTAGCTTATTTCACAGCTCAAATGCCAGGAAATACAGCTCAAAAAACAGCACTTTCACACACAGGGCACTGTTACTATGCACATTACTCGTAATAGGACCCAAACAGAAGAATAACCACAATTTTTTAACAAAATCATCTAACTTTGACAGCTCATCACAAAAAAAAATGGCACTTTCACAAATAATGATCTAGTGATGCTTCATGTAAAGTTATATACCTACAACTCAGCATCATTATGCAAGAATGGTACATCAGTGCGTCTCGTTCTACATTAGACAGCTAAATTACAACTTACAATGGCAAGTGCCATTAAGGGGTATATTGGCAAAGGCAGCAGGCTTAACAGCAAATTGATCAATAATTCATCTAATTTCAACACAAAACTTACCTTACACAAAGGAAACAATATTCCCCTGTTAAAGGCAGCAGGCTTGAAAAGAGACTTCTTCAAACATTGGTACAGAGCAAAATGGAGCCTCTTATTCTTCTTAATGTCATCCCTGATCCGAGGAAGCAAAACAAACCTGTAGAAGCACTCGGCCCTCTTGGAAGGCAAGTGGGAAGTGAAGATTCTAGTTGCTTGATACACTGCATTTGGAGACCATTTCTCCGGTTCAGTCAAGCACAGAACATCCTCCCAATGACGCATCGCAGGAATGCTCTTGAATGCCAATGGAATTGGCCCGGATGTGTATTTGCTAAGAAGATGACCAACACTGCAAATTCAAACATGCACCTTAAGAAACGCAATCACTAGAATGATTATTGGAAAGTCAACAAAACCAAATTTTATGACTATTAGCCATAAAACATGTTTATGTGCACTGTATGTACCCTTTAAACATATCTCTGACAGATTCATCCAACAAAGGCAATGGTTTTGCGTCTGCATAGAACAAGAGCCTCGTTTTGCATGAGTGAACCATAATTCGAATGAAATTATTGCTGAATTTTATTCATCAAATTAAAAAAAAGAAGCACCATATTGTCTACCAGAAGAAACATCTGCATTTTTGTCAAAAATCTTTTCCGCAATAATGTCAGCAAGCGTTCGTTGAGGACCAGCATCTTTGGAAAAAAAGGTCTCCAACAATTTCTCATCATCCTCATTTATTGACTCCTGTGAAACCACGAATCAGAAGAAAGCAAGGAGGACGAATTTGATGGATGACATTCTTGGCCACCTTGTGTAGGAGATAGAAACACAATTAAAAGAATATTTGATTTTGCATTCTACCTTAAGGGGGACGAATCTGGGTTCAAAGACCTTACAACAAACTATCAAATCTACTCAGCCAAGACATTTCACATGTACACCTTTCAATCATGTTAAGCACACACAGAAAGGGTATTCTAGACTTTTTTTTGAACGACTAGTTCCAATAAAAATTTTTACCTCTAATATTTTGTCTTCCCTCAACCTCACTTTGGATGCTTGGGTCATATATTCAGGGACCAACACTCGTGCTACAGAAAATCACTATTTTTTTCTATTGAATTTATAATATTTGATATTGTTATAATCAATAACACATTTGTATGAGTCAGACATAATAACAATATTAATATTTGGTATGTTGTTTTAATACGCATTCTTTTTGTACCAAATATTCATCATAATTAATTTTTAATTAGTTATTTTACTAAATAACAAAAGTGTGATTATTTTTTTTCTTTTATATTTTTTTGTGCATGATTGAAAGACAATACAAATGACTTCAGTGAGAATTTAGCAAAATGAATTATATATATTTTCCTATATCCTTTGAAACCCATTTAGATGTTAGATTATCATTAATATAGTTGTTAAATATTTAACTAAGACATTCATTATTTGATAAAGTAAAGATTATGAAATCTAACACAAAGTAGATTATTTTCAATGACTTTAAACCATATTAATTAGAAAAGCACGCTAAAATTTCATTTCTAACACATCAGGATGATGCAAGTATCATTCTATCAAATTCTTTCATATATCTACAATCATTGAGAAACGAATTAAAAAATTAACATATGAAAAATCAATCACACAAAATAGTGTACAAGCTATGCCCTTGTATAAAAGGATGATAAAATTGAGACATCCACAAAGTGGGTACATCCATAATACAGAAACAAAATAAAAGTAAATTGAAACTTTTTTTTAATATCTTGATAAAAATAACTACTAATTATTCTATAATCTAAATATAAGCTCTAAAAATAATTTCATCACATATTTTCTTCCTAAGAAATTAATTGTTCATCTCTGTATATTTCGTTCACTCACAAAATATAATTAAAATCCATGTCTCAATTTATGATTAACACAATAAATACTAGTATGTGAAGAAAATAAATAATTAATCACCTCAAGTAACTGTTATTGTTCAAAAAAATAATAATTACAATTTAATCTACTAAATGTCCAACTAGATTGCTAAATTTTAATGTCTGACTACAAATGTCCAACTAGATTGTTCAACACAAATTAATGTCTAACTAAAATTGTAAAATAAAATTAACTATAAATGTTCATGATCATTGAAATAAATTTGAAATGCTAAATTTTTGTTCATATAGCTCTGTATGAAAAGAGTTACATTGAAATGAATATATAAAACAAAATCTACTAAATAACTAAAAATACTGAATGCATAATAAAAATTTAATATAACTGTTGATAATAGTAAAACAATTAATAGTTCATATAATTTTCATACAAATAGTAAAATCAACTGGATTAATCATATTAATTAAGAAATTTATACCTGAATCCATGGATATGTTTGGATTATTAACCACATAACTCCTCTATGACAAAATAATTTGTCTTTGAATAAGTTATATCTATGCCAAAAATATGAGTCCCACAAGATTCGATCTATTTAAAATGATTTATTTTTTCATATAAATTCATCCTCACAATAAAAGTCACATGCAATCAATAATAAATTTTTTCATATGTCATAATATTAATTTCCAAATTCCATTAAAATAGATGATGTCTATCACTTCTAACATAAACTAATATCATATTGGATGTAATAATATCTGAGAAAGGGAATAAGATAACCTAATAATATCAAAAAAACAAAAAAAAAACAAGAGAAGACATGTATATTACTACTCATGAGACTGTCATGGGTACAACTCATATGTCTAATCTAATGAATAATCAAATATCAAGACCAAAAAAAATTAACTATACAATCATTTGATAATTCGATAGATTCATATCAAGTATCATAATGATGTATATATCCTTTTAGTATAAACTTTAAGTTATGAATGATCAAATCTTTTAATATCCAACTAATCATGAGCCTAAACTAACATAGACTCATGAGTTATTATGCTATCCAAACTCAAGGAAAATTACCTCTTCTATGACACCTCATTATTTTCATAATCAACCTAATATGTGCATATTGATAGATATAATAACTCAATAGGTATATAATTATAATATGAACTAACAAATTAAGATATAAAAGATAAGTGAGTCTCTCTCAAAGTTGAAGGTCAGAGTAGAACTACTAAGAAGAAGAGAAGTATAAACCCCACATATATCCTTTCTACTCTCATTGCCCAAAGACTGGTTGGAAAATGACTTCTGCTCAAATAAGATATGATCAATACTCATTATTTAATCATTATCTAATAACAAATATTAATATCTTGTTGGAGTACTAAAGCATCTAAGAAAAATATATCACAAGATAATGAGAGCCAACATATTGAATCTTACAAAAAAAATTTGTACAAAGCAAGTACTTTCAAAAGACTCTGAGAGAAACTAAATTAACTCTCTCCATAATACAAAACCTGAAAGGTCACACACTAACAAATGATAGAAAAAAACATACAACTAAAGAAATTGTTTGTAATTAAAATTATATTTTCCTAAAACTACTTTTACAAACACTCATTTTAAATATAAGTGTCTGAATTGTCTTAACTCGATATATATTATTCTTTTTAGCAAACTCATTTTATAAAGGAGTACTAAGATAAGAAACATAGTATATGATCTTATGATTCATTTTATAAATATTAAATTTGCAGACATATATTATAATAAATTTATCAATTCTTATTTTTTAAATATTTTTATCAAATTATTTTTTTTTATCATTTTATAAAATATATAAACACTAAAAAATTTTATAATCTAACACAAAAAATAAATACACACTTGTGATCATCAATAATTATAATTAAATACCTAAAGTCATATAAGCTCTCATCCATAATAGGTTTCCAACATAATATCCAAGATAAAAAAGTATATTATACTTTCTTAATTAATATATTTCACACTTTAGGATAAAATTATTATTAAGTATGATAAAATATTATCACTTTAATTAATAATGAGCTAGTCTAATCAATCTCAAACAAGAACAAAAATATTACAAATCACGAATATATCGGTCACTCAATTTATAGATATATCTAAATATATTAAAATATAATAAATTATTGATTCAAATGTATAATTATATATTATTAAATAAAAATAAAAATAAATTTAATTATATTATAATATATTACTAATATTAAATTAATTTGATTCAAATAGAAATTATCATTTAATCAAATATAACAAAATATTTCTAAATACATCACATATATATCTAACTATATTCAGATACATTATGCGCATATTTAGATATTTCCTTCCCTATAATAATTTTTTAAAAATATATTTAATGAATGAAAGAGACACAAGAGTAGTAATACCTAGCAATTGAGAAATGCTTAATGTTGCCCCACTAAGAAAGAATCCCAAATGGCTCCCTTAAGCATGGGTTTTAACAAGAAGACTATGAGAACTCCTAGATCAATCTAGTATATGTCCTATCTATCTCAATTATTTATAGTTTTCTTGATCTATTCTCTAAAAAATAACTTAAAATAATACAAGTTTTGACTGTTGTAAAACTTTCTATCACTAAAAATCTAAATGTGAAACCTAGAAAACTCATCAAACAATCATTAAATAAATATCATGCCCAAAAATCTCTCTATCTCATGATTTTAGTAGCCACAACCTTGGCTGGAAATGCCTCTAGAGAAAAGGTAGGAAATCAATACTCTTTAATCTCAATCTAAGAAAATAAATAATTATATCATATATTTATAATATCTGAGAAAATATAATAATATTATAAACTCTCACAAAATTATGTATATCAAATAAGATAAAAAACTAATATTAACTTCATTTTGATAGACAACCAAATCGCAACTAAAAGACTAAAATATGCCTATACACACTTCGCCCTTGTATCTCAATGAGCTATTTCATAGGTTATTTGTAAGATAGTCTAGTATTTCTTGACCAAAGAATCATGACCAGATTTTGATAGCTCACTTTACATATTTCTAGTTTCCAACCTTTTTATAAAATAGTGATCACCGTAGTTTTAAAAACGCAAGGTACACCAAGGCACAAAGGTTTCTTGAAGTTTTGAGGCACAAGGCGCACCTAAGGCATGAATTTTTGTGAAGTAAAATGTGACTTTAAATGCACATAAAGTTTTATTAAATATGATTTTATTGATAAAAAAATAAATATTCCTAATATTTAAATAAAATTTGATAAAAAAAAATAAATAAAATTATATAAATTTCAAAATATAATTATAAATTTTGAGAACAAATGTATTTTTTAAAAAAACTATAGTATATAAGGCGCACCTCTTCAGTAAGACGCATGCCTTGGAAGGCTAGGCACTATAGCTAGGAAGTGGTTGTACCTTGAGTCTAGGTGCGCCTTAAGCGCACCTTTCACAACTATGGTGATCACAATTTTAACTCTCCATAATAAAAATATAGATGGGCATTCTATCTAACAACACTTCACAAGGTTCTACTACACAAAATACTAGTACACGACCAAAAAGAATACATACCAACCTAGCTGTCTGCCCAAAATATAAATTGCACAAAATTGTATTACACAAAATATTGCTCAAGTAAAGACTTTATATATGAACAAAATTGAGACATTCCACAAATTATGTGCTCTCATCCACAATACAAAATAAAAAAATAAAATAAAATAATAAATTATAAATTACAACATATTTATTGATTATTGCACTCGATATGCATAAATATCTATTTTTAGAAATATATCAAATTATCTCTATTTTATAAAATTTTATCAAATAATAAAAATAAGATTTAAAGATAATATTAAAATATAATATTATAAAATTAAAAGATTAAGAAATTATCTTATAAATGTAAAATTAGATAACATGGTTAAAATGACAAAAATACTTCTACTAAATAGAAGTGTTTTTAAGTATTTTTTTTTGGGGAGAAATTCATTCTTTTTGGCGAAGATATTACTATTGGATAAAATTATTCCTAAGCTTAGCTCTAATACCATATGAAAATTTCATTTTACATGTTTAGTTAGCATATCGTTCATCTATAAGATATTATCAGTGGAATAAAAATTCATACGGAAATCATCTTTATCACTAAAAAAGAAAACATCTTTGTAATCTATATCAAATATCTGAGTGAACCTCATTTGCAACAAGTCTCACCTTAAAATAATCTATATTAACATCTAAATTTATTTTCATAGTATCTACTTGTGGCCAATAATCTTTTAAAAAAATCATGATTTCATTCTTTATGGTGAAGATATTTCTATTGGATAAAAGTATTCCTAAGCTTAGCTCTAATTAGAGGTGTCAAACGTGCAGGGCCGGCCCGGCCCTGCACGAGGCACGGCACGGTTTGGCCGTGCCGTGGGCTGGCCCGGCACGTTTTTAAACCGTGCCCGGGCCCGTGCCGTGCCCGGGTTAGGAACTGCTCGTGCCGTGCCGTGCCTGGCATGGCACGCCGGCACGGGTTCGTCCCGTGCCGGTTCACGCATGCACGTGTGGGGCGTGGGCGTGACCCCTCCCCCGGCCCCCCCTGTAAAAAGACCGCGGGTCGGGTCTGATTGGACCCGACCCGCGGTCCCAACTGCCGAGCCCCGACGGACTTAGACCCGACCAATCCCAACGGCCAAAAAAAAAAATTCAAACTTTACAGATTTTCAGCCGTTGGATTCGCCTCCAACGGCTAGGGGGCAGAATCCGACGGTCCTCGTGATTCTGCCCCTTAAAAAAATATTAAAAATTCAAAAAAATAATAAAAAAATTTCTTTTTTTATAAAAAATTAATTTCTTTAGCCTATAAATTCTACCTCCCTCCCTATAACATTTATGTTTTTCAAAAACATATCTCCTCTCAAAACTTTCTCTCTCTCACATAAACCGTGCATCTCTCTCTCGGGCCTCGGGATTTTGATTTTGGCTTGGATTTTCGTGAAACTCTATTTGAGTTTTGAACATCAGAGCTTCCTGCGGTGCACCTTGCACGTGATTGACCTCATTGCTTTTACCGGATAATTTATTTTACGTTTTTATTTACTTTCTCTCTCTAAAGCTTCTCTCTCTAGAAAAACATAGGAAAAAAAACATAAAAAATGACAAATACACCTGACACGTATTTAAATTTGGAAAATGAAAATGTTAGTGTTACACAGACGTCTACGGCTGCTCAAACTTTGGTTTCTCCAGTCGTCTCAACCCAAAGTTCTAAAAAACAAAAAAACTAGGATGACTTCTGTAGTTTGGACTCATTTTAAAATCATAACACAAGTAAATGTTAGGGATGAGAAACTTGAAATGGCACAGTGTAAATATTGTATGAGACTTTTAACATGCAAGAGTTCATGTGGGACTGGGCACCTTAAGAGGCACGCCGAATTATGCACCAAAAAACATGGACCCTTAGATCCTAGGCAAACCCAACTTGGCACTATATTTTTTGAGACTGAATCGAGTTCAGTCTCACAGTTTACTCCCTTCGTATACTCTAGCGAGTTGGGTAGGAACGGCATGGCCAGGCTCATCACATTGATGGGTCTTCCGATCAAATTTTCGGAAGATCCGAGGGTAGTGCGTATCATGCAGACTTATTTTCAACCTTCATATCGTAGGATTCCTAGGTCTACATCTAGGAGTGACATACTAAAGATATATAAGTTAGAAAAACAAAAAATAATTAAGGAATTTATGGCATATAGTGGAGTGGTGTCCGTGACGTCCGATATATGGACATGTCATGATGATTCTTCTTATGCATGTCTCACGAGTCACTATGTAGATTCTAACTGGACAATCAATAAAAAAATATTAGGATTCACTGAGATTCTTCATCCTCATGATGGCCCGGCCATTTTTGAGTGTATGATGAAAATATTTAGAGAATATAAAATTCAAAATAAAATTTTTAGTGTCACTTTCGATAATCTTTCTAATAATGGAGTAGCGATCAATATGTTTGTTAGGAATATTAGAGACGCACCATTAGGAGAAATCTTTCATGTCAAATACATGTGTCATGTGATTAACCTAATAGTTCAAGCGAGTATGAAGGTGTGTTCCCCCGCGTTGGAAAATATACGCAATGCACTCAAGTATATTCGCACTCCTCGCAGACAACAAGAGTTTGGTACTCTCTATTTGTCCGCGAATCTTAAGAAGAAGAAATTCCAATCGGATGTAAGACATCGTTGGAATTACACGTACCTGATGTTGGAATCATGTGTTGGATACGAACACGTAATATCCGACTACGTTAATAGTAAGAGTGACGAACTTATTATTGACGATACTGACTGGGCTTCAAGAATTTCATTTATGAAATTCCTGAAGATATTTTATGACACGACGAATATGTGTTCGTCGGTTTATACGCCCACCACTTGCATTGTACTCCGGTGCATATGCATCATTAGTAGCATGTTTAGGAAGTATCGAGCTGACCCGACGCTTAGCCATATGGTTGCAGAGATGGAGACCAAGTACTTGAAGTACTGGTCCACCATTCCATCTCTTTATTGCCTCGCTGCATGCATGGACCCTAGGGCTAAGGTGGAAGGGATAGAAAATACCTTGACTTTCATTTCATCGTGCATGAACCTGGAAGAGCCACATGAATGGTTCATTTACGAGAAGTTGACAGACATGTTCACATACTACGATACTAGGTATGGTGGTGGTGGTGGTGGTGGTGAGACTGTGATTACGGACATTGATACCTTGTTCGGAGATAGAGCTGGCAATTTGAGCCCAGCCCGTTGGGCTAGCCAGACCAACCCGAAATTAGGGTCGGGCTGGTCCCTAATATTATTGGCCCGAAAAAACCGGGCCAAATTTGGCCCGGCCCGATTGACCCGTGGGCTTAATCGGATCGGATCGGGCTAGCCCGATTAGTTTCGGGCTGGCCCGGTTTGAAAAATTAAATAAAAAACTAATTTTTTATTTTACTTATCCAAGCACCATTTGTTATTAAAACAGTGATAAAGAAAGTGGGATTGTGGGATTCCATCCACGGTTCCATCATTTAAGGGATAAAGTGATAAACTAATTTCCCCACCGGACCCACCCACATGGAGCACTTATGACTTAGCATGTGCATAGCAAATTAGCAATTACTAGCAAACAAAAGAAAAGCTGTGATTTATAACTTACTTGCAATATAAAACTATATCCCAAACCCTAGCCTGCTGCATTCCACATTCCCATTCCCATCTTCCAAAATTATGTATAAAATAATGAATATATCACTTGGGAGTTGGGGGCCGGGGCTAATATAATTTCTTATAGGAATATTAAAATGCAGTCATCACTTCATACAATAGTCGAAGCATTCTTTTATGACCATTGACCAAGTTGCACTTTCAGGTAGCGCCGCGGCAGCGTTCCAGGCGTCCAACGGAGCTCTTCTTCTCCTTCCTCCAGGCTCCAGCAAACCACCTTCACGGCTCCTCGACGACGATCCTCCAAGCATTTTTCTGTCTTCTCCTTCTTCTGATTCTGATCCAGCGTTCCTAGGTTTTATGCAAGTCAATTGTATTAATTTATAAAATTTATATTGCAGTTATGGATTTTGAATCTAATTGTGGGGATGCTGATGATGAATTACAAATGTTTGAAAATACTCCTGAAAATAAGAGTGCTACTGCTACTAATGTTTCCGTTGGTTGTGGTATTAATGATAGGACTAAGTCTGTTGGTGCTAATTGTAAAAGAATTAGTAGTGATGTTGGGAAAGAAGTTGGTTCTAAGAAAATTCGGGTGAATACCTCTGAGGTGTGGAATAATTATGAAAAGATTGGTGTAGTAGATGGCGTGGAAAAATGTAAATGCAAGGGTTGTGGGAGGCTTTATACTTGTAATTCAGAAAATGAAACTACCCATTTAAGACGTCATGTCCAAAAGTGTCATTTGATTCCTAAGTACAATGATGTGGGTGCCATGTTGGTTGACTATTCTGGGACGTTGAGGTCTCGGAAACTTGATCATAAGGCTTATCGAGATGCACTCTCTAAATGTATCATAATGCATGATCTTCCATTTAGCTATGCTGAGTATGAAGGAGTTTGGGTAGTGAATAGAGTTTTGAATCCTGATTTCAAACCTATTAGTAGAAACACTGCTAAGGCTGATTGTTGGGATGTCTTCTTGAGTGAAAAAACAAAGCTAAAGAGCATATTAGCTAATATTCCTGATAGAATTTGTTTAACTTCTGATGTATGGACTGCTGTAACTATTCAAGGTTATATGACTGTTACAGCTCATTATGTTGATAAGTGGAAGTTAAATAGTAAATTGCTTGCATTTTGTGAGTTAGAGAGTCCACATACAGGGATTGAATTATCTGGAAAGGTATTTGGAGTGCTTAAAGATTGGGGAATAGATGGGAAAATATTTTCCTTGACTTTGGATAATGTCTCTTCTAATGATAGCATGCAAAATATTTTGAAAGAGAGGCTTAATTTGCAAAATGACTTGTTATGTGATGGTGATTTTTTTCATGTTAGATGTTGTGCACATATATTGAATCTCATAGTTCAAGAAGGTTTGAAAGTGGCTAAAGAGGCTTTATATAAAATAAGAGAAAGTGTTAAATATGTGAAGGCTTCGGAGGGGAGGTTAAAACAATTTCATAAATGTGTTGAAGAAGTGCATTTAGATGATACTGGTAGTTTCTTGAGGTTGGATGTGTTAACTAGATGGAATGCTACCTACATGATGCTTGAAAGTACTATTAAGTACCGTCGTGCTTTCAATAGTTTGACTTTTAATGATAGAAGTTATACGCTTTGTCCATCTAATGAAGAGTGGGAAAGAGCGGAGAAGATGTGTGCTTTCTTGGCCCCATTCTATCATATTACTAACTTGATATCTGGATCATCTTACCCCACCTCCAATTTGTATTTCCTACAAGTTTATAGTATAGAAAAGAAGTTGATTGAAAATTTGTATAGTGAAGATGGGGTGATCAAAGATATGGCAGCAAGGATGAAGGTAAAATTTGATGAGTACTGGGGCGAGTATTCTGTCACTCTTGCACTTGGATGTGTTCTTGATCCTCGTTCTAAGTTGAACTTTTTGAGCTTTTGCTATAAGAGACTTTATCCATATGACCATCAAGAGAAAGTGAATAGGGTGAAGGAGGCCTTGTATAAACTATTTGCTGAATATACAAAGTATGGGCCGACATCAAGCTCAATTTCTTCATTTCAAACCAGGTCATCATCAATGACCATGGGTGCTTGTTCACAACAACGTCCTCCATTGAAAAGCGAAACAAGCTCAACATCATCAATGACATCTCTAATTGATGTAAGTTTGATTATTATAATTTTTATTCATTATTTTTCTTGTTATATTTTTTTCAAGTATCTAGTATAGTGATGATTTTGTTTATGTGTTGGTTGCTTGTATTATTTTAGGAGTATCACATGGAAATGAGTCAAATGACTTCAAATGATGTCCAGTCTCAACTTGATATATACTTAGATGAAGGAAGCTATGTTGGAAATGACCTCGATGTGCTAGAATATTGGAAGTTAAATAAACATCGATTCCCTGAACTTGCAATTATGGCTTCTGACATTTTAAGCATTCCAATCACAACAGTAGCTTCAGAATCTTCATTTAGTATTGGTGGTCGTATATTGCATAAGTATAGAAATTGTTTGCTCCCAAAAACTGTGCAAGCCCTTATTTGTACTCGTAATTGGCTGCATGATTTTAAAGAAATTAGACCTTCTGGTAAAAATTGCTTATTCCCTAAACTTTTTTTTGTTTTGTTTTTTTTGTTTCTTACTTACAACTTACAAAATAAATATTTTGGTTTTCTGAATTGCAGATGTGCAGGAAGTAGAGGATATTCGATTATCTAAGGAAGATTCAAATATTGTTGTTGATGATGATCTTGTCTCCACTGAGCATGATTTTTAGATTTTTAATTTAATGATTATTCTGATAGGAGTATGTTGTAAAAAGTTGGAAATTATTTATTTTTGAAAATCTTGTTGAATATTTATTTCAAACTTCTTGACTGAAGAGAGAAGATAGAATAGAGAATGGGTAGGTAAATATTTATTAATTTGGTTTCAAATGGGTAGGTAAATGCCTCGTCTCCATCTCCGGTCATCCTTGTTGGGAATGCTATAATGAATTCAGAGTCTTTGAGTTTGGTGCAGCAGAAAATCATGGTGGACAGTGGACAGACTGCATCATATGGACATATGGAGCAAAAAAAATAGAGAAATACATAATAGTGGGGCAAACATATCATATGGACATATGGAGCAAAAAATATATAAGGCATTATTTGCAAGAGAGAAATCCTTGTACACCTGAAATGAAACAAATAATAGAGAAAGAAAGTAATTTATTGAATAAAATAATTTCATAATTTTTTTTCATATAGGGTTGGGCTGGCCCCCTGGCCCGCTAGCCCGATATAGGGCCGGGCTGGGTCAACGAAATAGCAGCCCGGTTTAAATCAGGCCCGACCCGGTCCGCCCGATTATTTCCTTGGCCCGGTGTGAGCCCGGCCCAGCCCGATCCGCCCGCCCGACTTGCCAGCTCTATTCGGAGATGACGATTATTCCATTAACCTAGCGAGGGGGAAACGTAGGGGTAGACCATCACATAGGAGCGAGCTGTCTCGGTACTTAAATACCGATTACTACTCAATCCTATCACATTCTTATAATAAGAATCTTGATTTATTACAGTGATGGAAATCATATGAGTCCACCTATCCCGTGCTATCTAAAATGGCACGGGATCTACTGACTCCTCCGGTGTCGAGCGTAGCATCGGAGTCTGCTTTTTCTGTTGCAGTGAACGTGATTTCGGATAGGAGATCGAGATTACGTCCAGATATGGTTGAGGCCTTGGCATGTTTGAAGGATTGGGAGGAATCGAGGTTTAGCATCCATAATCGTGCTGAAACTGAGACTGTGACAGACACTGCAGTCGCATCCACTACGATGGTGGAGGAGCTGATTGCCGATGATGATGATCCATATGATACTGATCTTGATGTTGCGGCTGATGATTCTCATGATATGCCGCTTGACGATTAATGCTGATCTGCTATTTTTTTCGATGTTTTTTTTATTCATTGTATTTATACGCTTTGTTTGTACGTTGTGTTGAAACTTATACTTGTTTTGTTCGGACCATCGATTTCAAATGCATAATTGGTAATTTTTCATTTGTGTAATTTAATTTTTTTTTAATTTTAATTTTTACTAACATAATGTATTGATTTATTTTTTTTACGATTTAAATTTTATTTTAAAAATTAATAACTTTAATTTATAATTAATAAATTATAAATATAAATAAAGCTATACTAAGTTGAATTTAATAAAAAAAATAATTTTCTAAAATTTGTTTTTTTTTTTTAATTTTAATTTTTAATATTTTTTAAAAAAATTATATTTAATAATTAATACTCTACACAGTGTAGACTACACTTAACCTTAAGAAATAAAATTTACAATATATAAATTTAAAAAAAAAACAATATTCTGATTTCAGATTTCTACCTGTCCGTGTGGCCTCCCGTGACGCATCCCGTCCCGGTCCCACTTGCCCGGCCCTGCCTCTCTCTCACTCTTAGCCTATGCGGCTATGGCCTATGGCCTATGCCCTGGCCGGCTGGCCCCTGGCCTGTATGGCCAGGCCGGGCCCGCCTATATTCAAACTATGCCGTGCTGGGCACGGCACGGTAGCACAATCGTGCTGGATAAAAACGGGCCGTGCAGTGCCGGGCCAGCCCGTTTGACACCTCTAGCTCTAATACCATATGAAAAGTTCATTTTACATGTTTAGTTAGCATATTGTTCATCTATAAGATATTATCATTAGAATAAAAATTCATACGGAAATCATCTTTTCACTAAAAAAGAAAACATCTTTGCAATCTACATCAAATATCTGAGTGAAACTCATTTGCAACAAGTCTCACCTTAAAATAATCTATATTAACATCTAAATTTATTTTCATAGTGAATATCTACTTGTGATCAATAATCTTTTAAAAAAAATCATGATACTAATTATTAAGTCTTATTAGAGAAAAAATAGATCTATTTCTTCTATAATTGTCTAATAATATCATAGATAAGATAATACCTCAAAAAAAATCTTAATATTTTAAAATAATCAAGAAATAAAATAATAAAAAAAAAGAGAATGGAAAAATATATAAATTTGAGTACCGAGTATAATTCCTATAATTGTTCTAGAAGATCAAGATCAAAGAAGCTTATTGCATGATCATTTGGCTCCTCAAAATATTCATCTCTAATCTGAATAAGTTGTATATGTTTCATTCTATTAACATAAACTTTAAATTTTGACTCATCAAATCTCTCAATATAAGGATCAACATGAGCATATATTGGGTGAGATGTGCAGACTATTGTCTCATATGAATCTTAGAGAAATTTTTCATCATAAGAAACCTTTCTCTTCAAAATTAACATTATACACACTTGGTATGTATGATGACTCTATATAAGTAATATGATATTGTGGACAAACGAATTCAGAGGTGTCTAACGGATAACTCTCTCTACTATTGAAAATCTTATGGAGACTATGGAAAAGAAAGAAAAATAATAAATCTATGAGTAACTACTAGGCTACAATCTCCTTAAACTCATCAAAAAATAAGTTATTGTCAAAAAACATAATGAAAAACACTCACAAAATTCATACTGAGCTCTGATAAAAAATGTTTAAATCCTTTTTAGATATTAGATATCAAAAAAATGCATACTTCAAATCCTTTTTGTTTATGAAAATCATAAACAGAACATATACTCTTAAAAAAACTCATAGGCAGTCTAAATAATCTTTATCCTTGATATATAATTTGAAAGAACCCACACTACAAAAAGATAGAAAAATACTTTTAATTAATAAGATAATTTATAATTAAAATCACAATTTTCAAAAATATTTCAAAATTCTCCTATCAAGATGACAATTCAAGTTATCTCAACTAAGTATATATTTTTATTTTTTATAACTCTATTTTGTGGGAGTGCTTTGGCTTAATAAATCTAATATATCATCTATGATCCACTTAGAAAATATCATAGTTATCTAACAAATAGTATCACTTCTTATATAGCTCATGTTTATGAAATATTTTAAATATAAGAAAAATACATGATTTAGAATGGAAAAAAATATATGATTTAGAATGGAAAAAAACACATATGTGAAACAATAAAGCTACAACTCAAGTAGGTTGGATTGGGTTGGGTCAGGTTGAAAGTCAACCCGAACCAACCCAAATTGGGCTCGGGTTGAAAATTTTCAACCCCAGCCCAAAGTCAACTTAAAAATTCCTCGATCCAAACCCAAACAAATTTGGTCAGGCTAGGTCAAGTTGAATCGAATTGTATCATGGATTCATTATTAAGCATACCCAAAATAAAATCATGTTTGAATTATGTGGATGTTTATGTATACAGATTTTGGAAATATATATTTTAACTTAAAATCGTAACTATCAATTTAATATTTATAGGCAAGAAATAAATTTTCAAATTAATAAGAACACTTTGAAAAAAATTGTCATTATTTGTTTTAAAAGGAAAAAAAAATATTATTTTGATGCAAGTACTTTGAAACAAAAATGACCCCATTAATACTAAGAGCTTGTAAATTACTCACATCGTCCAAGTGCTCACATGCACAAATTGATATGCTTATAAATAGGTCTGCAAGAACAACTCAAGCAGATTGGGAATCAACCCAAACCCAACTCAAATTTTGTTCAGATTGCAAATTTCAACTCAAAATCTCAAAAATAATTTTTTTGCAGACTGAGTTCGGGTTCCTATGGTTAACTAGACCAGAGTTGCATCCCTATAAAGCATGAACAATGATTAATAAAAGAAACAAAATATTTAATTTTTTATCAAGTCTCAACTCTACAAAATCCCCAAATGTCTGAAATATCAAATTGAATGGATCCTCATTCATATCAATTTAGCAAACATGATAAGAAACTCTAATATACTTTCCTAATTGATGTACATCATATTCTAAGATAAAAATATCATTTAGGCTAAGATAAAAAATTCTTAACTTAGTCTAATGACCAGGTTGAGAATATACAATTAGGAGTTCAACTAACTAAAACTCCTACATCCAATCAAAAAAAAAAACAAAAACAAAAAAGGTCATACTACTCAGTACTAAAAAATATATTTGTTAAACTTCCCATCCATGGCACATATGCTAGGAAGAAAATCAGGTGCCAAGTTTAAATTATTTTGTGAACATCAATAAAGAAGGTATGTTTGAAGAAGTTGTCAAGATCAGCGTGTGGTGTGTGTGTGTGTGTGTGTGGAAGTGTGGTGTGAGAAAGAATTAATTGTAAGATTCTTGTGTAGCGATGGTGGAAAAGTCTTCCCAAGCAACCTCTAAAATGGATGGCAAAGTCTTCCCATGAGGACCGCATCTCGTCCTTAAAACCATTCAGAAATGTGTATTCCATGACCTCCAACAGCATGTTATGGTCTCGAGGCACTGTGAACAGTTCAAATTCATGCAGAAACTCAGCAACCATGATGTTTTCCGTAAAGACAAAAGCTTTTGGCAAGATGTTCCCTTTCTTGACAAACAGAAATGATTTCAACATAAATATTACATCTCTTCTAATTGTAAGATTAGTCTCTTTTTCTGCTAGTATAGATACCACTAGAGGTGTCAAATGAGCCGGGCATGGCACGGTCCAGATCCATGCCTCGGGCTCGGCTAGGCCACCCCATAGCATGGTTTGTACGGTGCTGAGTCGGCACAAACCATGCCTCATGCCAGGCTAGGCACGACGCATGTGCCTGGCCCGGAGGCACGATAAACCTGCCCGGGTGACCGCCTAATAGAGTCAAATTTAAAAAAAAATTTGACTGCCCCATCATGAGGCAGTCCAATTTATTTAAAACAATCGGCCACGTGGCCGATTATAATTGGCCGGCTAGTAAGCCGGCCACCTGTTGGCCGTCATGCAACGGGTAAAGGCGAAGATGCACAGGTCATGCATCTTCACCGTTCGACACAGTCGGGTAAAGTCATGCACTAGGCCATACCCACCGAGCCATGCTGAACCAGTGGACCACACCACAGTCCCGTGTCAGGCCAGAGGACCGCGCAACCATGCTGTTCCTTGCCGTGCCTTGAAAAAACGGTTGGTGCCAGTACGGCACTGCCCGTTTGACACTTCTAGATACCATAGTAGGGCATCCTCTTCAAAACAAATCACTGCTGCTTCCACTTTTTTTTTGCTGCTGTTACCGGATTCAAGGTAAAAAATCACTATGCCTGAGGATCCACCCATCAGGGTTGCTCTGTCAAACAAGGGAGGAGTTCAAGCTTCCGAGGCCTTAAATCAAAACAGCCCCTCAGTGTGTTTGCTGGATGAAAAATTGGATTTTAAGGAATCTCCTTCGCTGGACTCAATGATGCCTCCCCTCTTTCCTAAAGTATCATCGACGGCATCGATCTCAAGCACCCTTGGGATGCCAACTCACGAGAAATCTGTTCTTCACCGGACCCAACTCACGAGAACAGTTGCAGTTGAAGCAACTGTTCAAGCTTCAATGTCAAATTGTGGATGCCCCATTCCATCATTGGCAGCTTTTGCATCTCTTCCTTCAAGGTCTTCACCTCTCTACGGAGCTCCAACATCAATCCCTCAACAGAATCCACCTGAGACTCCATGCGAGAGTTCCTCATTTATCCTAGGTCGCTCCCTAATACCAAAATGGTAGATACCAAATTGGTCTTTCAAGAAGAAAATGAAAAGTATTGCAGAACAACCAAGTATTCGAGAGACCTGGACTCTTCCAAGAAGCTATTGTCACAGACTAACTTTATGTTATGCTTCCATGAGGCACTTAGACAACTCATCCCTTAGATGTTACTAAGTCAGCCTCTTGTTTACCAACAATTTAAGAGCAGGAAAAACTCAAAAAAATATGATAAAAAAAATACTTAGTATAAAAAAAAAAGTATAACTTTATGATTTACAAATGAGATTTTAGATACTTTACAATATTATAGAACTTTGAAAGATTCTATATAGTTTAATCCTCTAAAATCTTCCACAATTTGAAAAATAAAGTCTCCATGTTTCTTTAAGCTTCCCACTTTCCTATAAAAATCCCTTTGGGATTATTTGCTTCCATTTATGGAGAGAGAAGCCCAACATAAGTGTTGGTACGACACTAGTCTCATACAAAAAAATAAAAAATTATAATCAATCCCTCCTACCAACAAGGACAACTATAATTATTCTCTCACACCATACAGATTCACACGCACACTGATTTTAACAACTGTTTTACCAAAAACCTTTTCCCCTTCCCACAGAACAATTTACACTTAGTACTGAATTTTTCTCTTAGTATATGTGATATGAATGAGAGTTCTAATAATTCTCTTCTAAGTCTTCCAATCTTACAAATAAAAATTAATAAAAAAATAATAAAATCAAAGTTAAATTAACTAACTAAATAACTCACGAAAAAAATACTTACAAAATAATCAAAAATAAAAAAAAATATATATTAAAAAAATAAGTGATAAGGATGCATATTTTTATAT
The DNA here is from genome assembly GCA_029783825.1 of Sapria himalayana. NCBI lineage: Eukaryota > Viridiplantae > Streptophyta > Magnoliopsida > Malpighiales > Rafflesiaceae > Sapria > Sapria himalayana. The sequence continues at coordinate 4,454,585 of JAREIK010000801.1, read as the reverse complement.
CCAATAACTTTTAAATAATAATTATTGATTAGAATAACATCTAATGAAACATATAAAATATATAAAATTAAAAAATAATTACTTATAATATAAATATTGACTCATGAGACAAGAATTCAAAAGTGTGAAGGACAAGGATGAGTCATAAAAGTTATAATAATCATTTTGTATCCCAAAATAATATGTCACATTGAAAAGAAAACCAAACTAGGAAGGAAAATTCAATGGGATTGACCATCAACCAATACCTGGACCATTCCAGATTATGTGTAGTTGGGGCATTGGCTAATTAACCAGACAGTTGACTAACCAGAAAACCTAGTTATGGGAGAACTGATAGGTTTCAAATTTCAATGCAAAATCTTAAAATAACATCTATTTATGCAATAGCCACAAAATCTTTACTATTCTAGGAAATTTATGCACGATATGTATACTACAGAAAGCTCTTTATAGCCTAAAATAATATAATATATGATAATAATAATATATCTTGATGATATTCTTATTGCTAGTAATAATCAGATTACTATATCTCAACTGTAAGTTCCTGTAAATCAAGTTTCAAAAAAATTTAAGACATCACAATTACTTTCTTGATATTGATATTATTTTTTCATGAGATATACATTTTCTTTTTCAAATGAACTAAGTACAATTATCTCCAATAATAAATATGCTCTTATTCTGAAGTCTTTAAATAACTAAATATAATGAAGATTAAAGAGAAATGAAATATTGATCATCTTAAGATGATGTTGAGAACAAATTAATCTCCACAGATTTATGATGTGAAATATTAAGATATAATTTCTCTCATGATCAAAATGATCACAATTAATTTATCTTTTTCTATTGTAGTTTCTTAAATACAAACTATATATCAATTACATGTGAAGAATATATTTTATCATGATAACCTTAAAAAAAATACTCATGAAATTTTACTATTCAAGAAGTATAAGTATGATGTATATACTGTTGATTATCAATAGAGAATATTCACCCAAAGTTATTTTTGCAATCAAAGTTTCAAATTAAAGATATAGAATATCCTAGGTGCTTTCAAGATATTGAAATTCTTAACTCATGATATAAAATTTTTTTTCTCAAATTAGAAGTGTTTTAAATATTTCACCCAAGCTTTACATAATAAGATGTTCCCGATCGACTCATTATTGATCTAAATATAAACTTGATCATAAATATTTCAGCCAAGTTAAACTTCATTACGACTTGTCTACATTTGGAAGAATTATTTTCTAGATTAGATATCACTTAGATATCTATATCTTTTGTTATTAGATTAGATTATATATCATTTATTTTGTTAATATACTTTGTTATTTTCTAGATTTTCTCAGAAAAATTTAAATGAATACAATTCTTAAGAATCTTAAATAAGTGAAAAAAGTTAAAGATAATTTTTTTCAAAGATCATATGCATAACCAACTAGAAGTATATTCAAGTTATAGTTGAACCCATATGATCAAAGTGAAGAAACCTATCATTAAATTTTATATTTTTTTAAAGTCAGTAATGATTTTTGAAAAATAAAATGACAAACTATTGTTTTTATATCAAGTACAAAAAAATCAAATAACTATTGTATTAATTATTTGTAAATTTCAGTTGACCTATAATTTTTTGTAAGAGCTAAGCTTATTATCAGTTCAAAGATAGATGATAATACTATAATAGTTAGGTAATTCGATATATTGTTATTAATCTAATATTTCATGAGCATATAGAGATATTAAATGAGATGCATGACCTAGGCATGACATGAGGTGCGCCGTGATTTAGTCGTGTCAGGCCCGACACGACACAATCCAGAACCATGCCTGAACCATAATCATGTTAGCCTGTGGAACAGCTCATGCCATGAAGGGTCAACACCCAACATGCCTCTTATCATGTCAGATACGACAGACATGCTTGACACATCGACACAACACATAGCATGGATGATTTAAAAAAATTAGTCGTGACAAAAAAAATAACATGTTTCATCAACAAACCATTTTTTAGTCATTCAAAGCCCCTGAGGCTAGACACTAACAACACCATTACATCACCCACTATTGTCATGTTGGAAAATTTAAAAATAAAATATCTTAACATTTTATTGAGCCATCAAATTGCTTTCAACAGCTTCTAGGCAAAAATCCAACGGCTATTATAATTCTGCCCCTTTATTATTATAAAGATTCAAAACATATATTTTTTTAATAAAAAATTTATAAATATCAAATTCATTTTTTTATTTTTCACAGTTAATATGTATCATCTTCTTTCCTCTCAGTATTCTTTAAATAACATTGCGATTTTTGTGCATTATTTTTATAATTATTATAATTATTATAATTTAACTTTTAATTGTCATGAAAAGCAATAATTTATAAGCATAAAAATATAATGTACAAGTGCAATATTCAAAGTATCTGCTGCACATAGAAAACTAAGATACACATTATCATATATGCAAGTGCAACATTTAATGTGTCTGATATGTTAGACATCATGTTAATTCTAAGTGAAAACTAAAATAAATTAAGATTTTTTAAGATTATCGCTCCTCATAATGGCTCTATCATATGAGTGTCTCATGATAATTTTTTGAGAATACAATATTAAAAATAAAATATTTAATATTATATTCAATAACACTACACATAAAAGTGTCACATTTAATTGTCAGAACTATAATAATCAGCTCTTAAGTAAAATTTTTATGTTAAGTATAATTCACATTATTAACCTTAGAATACAAGCAAGTATAAAAATTATTTTCATCATATTATAAAACAAAAAAAATTCATTAAAATATCTTAAAATACCCAACAAATAATAAGAATTTTATATTATATGTTTATCAATAGACAATATTAGAGTCATGTATTTATACAAACAGTAATATCTGACTGCGTCAATAATAAAAATAACAAATTTATTATTAATAATTCAGACTGACAGACATTAATTTTATTTTTAAAATTTTAAAAATTTTTAATAACACAAGTTAATAGTAATTCTATATATTTATTACATGGTTGCCTATATGAACACTAGGATTAAGGTGTTAGAGTCATGAAACCTATCAATACATAATCTTTGAATGAGTTAATAATAAAAATAGAAAATATATTATTGATGACTCAAACTGATAGACAAACTTTATTTTTAAATTTTTGAAATTTTTTTTATGATATAAGTTGATAGTCATTCCATCTATTTATTACTTGGTTACCTATATGAATACTAAAATTAAAGTACAAGGGATAAAAAAAACATATTGAATTACATGTCTATTTACATGAACCAAGTAGGATAATAAGAATCTGATGATTAGATTGAGAACAAATTAGCTAACATGTTTTATTTTTACAATGTTAGGTATGATAGTTATAGCGAGACTTCAATTACAAACATAAATATCATATACGAAGATGATGTCACTGCTATCTGATTGGCATGGAATAAATAATGGGATAATCCATTGAATAGAAATAAATAATTCTCATACTTAGATATCAATTACTTATTTATCCCGTCATGTTTTTTGGTGGCCCAATTGAGCTATCATGTCTTGTCGAGCAAGACCCAGTATGATAATCGTGTCATGTATGGCACTAAAAGTATCAAATAGGTTAGGTTGGGCTAGCACGGCTCATTTTTTCAAGCCCATCCGGGCTCCCGTGCCATGCCTGGCATGACATGGTTCACTAGAAGGCAAGCCCGGCACGGCTCGCGGCACAAAATCAGCCTAGGTTCGAGCCAGTTTGGGTCGGGTAGAGCCATTCTAGGTTAAGATAAAATTAGGGTTGCACCATCGTCCGTAGTGCGCTGCTCAACGCATTGTCGCCCGTGCCATGCCCACATGCCAGGCACCTAAATTGTGCCTAGCACGGCACAAGGGCCGAAGGCCCTCGGCACAACATGGCATGAATTGTGTCGAAAGTCCGTTCGGTACTAGCTCGGGCATGTTATAGTATCATGTCATGTTGAGCCAGGCATGCCTGAACTGTGTCGAGCTTCGGGCCAGACCCGAGCCACCCAGGCTCGTTTAACATCTCTACCTAGCACGACACAACTTGATTATAACCAGCCCAACAATGCCCTTATGAACCAAGTATGGGCAGTTTTGGGCCAGGTCAAGCCTGAAGGCTACTAGCCTAGGTCGACCGATCACTGATTGCTATTTAATAATTTTTAATTTTTTTTTACGAATTTAAAATTTTAAGTTACTCATTAGGAGTTATGATATTACATTATTTATTTAATTCATATAAATCAAAAATTAATAAATTCATTAACACAAATAATAATATTTAAAATCAAAAATATTAAAAAAAACACATTCATCAATATTCAATTATCATCTAATCTAATCCAAAAATAAAATAAAATAGCATAATATTACAACATAAAATAAAAATCATCAATCATAACTACGTTAAATAACATGGAAGCTCAATCCATAAACTAATTGGTATAAGTATGTAACTGATCATCATCACGTGAGCATCTAATATATTACTAGCGATGAGCTCAATATCTTTATAATCTCACGAGTCATCATTTATCCGCAACTCTTCCACCCTTGTTTTAGTTTGATCCTGGATAACCAACCTCATATCTTCCCAATTTTTCATGCATGCTGGTGTTTTAATGATATCTGACTATAATCTCGAAACCCTATCCAAAATAATATTAACTATAATAAAAAAAACAAACTCCGATGGTACGCTCGACAGAGTTAGTTGATCTTATGTCATCTTATACAGTATGAGATGGGTAGACTCATATGATTTTTACTATTATAAAACATCAAGATTATTGTTATCATTATGTGATAAGATTGAACAGTAATCAGTATCTAAATATCAAAATAGCTCACTCTTATTTGATAGTTCATCCCGTCATTTTCCTTTTGCTAACTGAATGAAAAAATCATCATCTTTAAATATGATGTTCATGTTCGTACTCAGAGTTTGACTACACTACTATCATACCTATTGTCATAGTATGTAGATAACTCAGATAATTTTTCATAAAATAAATCTTTCAAGTTATATTCCTAATTTATGCACGTGAATATATATGTCAAGATATTTTTAAATAGGCACTGGTGTCCATGTTTGAGTTTGAGTCGAGACCATGAAAGAAAATAAAATTTCAATCTCAAACTTTTCTTTGAGATTATTATTATTATTATTTTTTGTCTATGTTAATATTAATTTCTTTATCATTAAATGTACTATTTGCTATTTCTCATTTTTTTTAGCTTATGAATTATATTTTAATTTCTAAATTAATAATTTATTAATACTAAAAGAATTTAAAAACTAAATAAAAATTGAACACAATACCCAATTAATGTTAGATATAACCGCAACTCACACCACAACTGAATTTTCTACCCTCCATGGTCCACATTCTTTAAGCATTATATAAAAATTCCAAAGCTAAAATTATTAATTTTAACTTTAGAGAGAAGAAACAAAGACTGAGAAAAGAGACGAGAGAGATAAAGAAGTTGAGAAAAGAGAAATTTGATTTGAAGGTAAAAAATCAAATCTCTAATCTCATTTATATCAATTTTTAAATATATATATATATATATATATATTTAAAATTTTTGAATGTTATTTTATATTTGAACCCCGAAAGCCATCAGATCTTGAAGTAAATTCAACAACTTGGATTTTTACTATTTTGTATTATTTTTGTACCATTAGACATTAGTCAGCTAGCCACCCGTTAGAATCGAGTCCCAAGGTTGAAAAATAGTTCACTTGTATTATCTCTTCGTCTCTTCTCAACTCTCATCTCTTTCTCTCTCTCTCTCAGTCTCTCATTTCGATTTAAACTTTCGAAACTCGAGTGTAGAGTATGATTTATCTATTACAATGCAGACATCATAAAACAAACAAAATTTTATGTATTACAGGTATTAATTTTAAAATTATTTTAGTAAATTTTTTTTTAAAATTTTAGTTAACTTAAAACTTTTAGACTTTAGTATTAATTTAATTAATATTAATTAATATATAATTTTAAACAAATTAATTAGAATATATATAAGTAATAAACTAATAAAAAATTAAAATAATAAATAATAATTTTTAAAATGATAACTAAATTAATTTAAACATAAATATTAAAAATTTTAATATGGATAATGATAAATCTATGAAAATGTCCAAGGTAAAAAAAAATTATTTTCTCTAGTCACCTCAACCCAAACACAAATATTTAAAAAATAAAAAATTAGAAAAAAATCAATAATTTACTTACTTTAATATAATAAAACATAAAAATACTAAGAGTACCAATAAAAAATCAGCACAATATAAATATTATAAAAAAATATTAACCTGCAAAAGTTAATCTGTGACTGAACACCTTAAAAGACATGTCAAACAATATACAAAAAAATACAGTACATTAGATCATAGGCATACTCAACTCAATGGTGGATTCTTAGAAGCTATATCAAAATCAGCTTTAATGTTGACTCTTTCATATACAACGAGTTAGAGAGAAGAAGCATGACTAAACTGATCACCATGATTAATCTTATGACTTGATTTTTGAAGGATCCAAGGATAGTCAATATCATGTAGACTTATTTTTAACATGCATATTATAAGATTTTTAGGTCCACATATAGGAATGACATACTAAAATACTATAACTAAAAAAAAATTAATAAATTTAAGGCATACAGTGGAGTGGTATCCGAGATGTCTAATATCTTAACTGATCATAAAGATGCATCTTATGCATGTCTAATCACTCACTATGTAGATTCAAAATATACACTAAATAAAAAATATTAGGATTCTCATATATTCTCATCCTTATGTTGGCACATCTATTTATGAGTACATAATAATAATCTTTAGAGAATATAATATTCAAAATAAAATATATAGTATCACATTTGATAATACATCTAACAATGAAATAGCTATTAACATATTTATTAGGACTATTAAAGACGAACAATTTGCAAAGTTTTTCCACGTCAAATACATGTATCATGTAATTAACCTCATTGTACAATCGAGGATTAAGATTATTTTTCCCATTTTAAAAAATACAAGTAACTCACTAAAATTTTTTCGTATGCCTCATTAACAACTAGAATTTGATAGTATCTATTTGTTTGTGGGTTAAAAAAAATTTAAAACAGATGTGAGATACCATTGAAATTACACATACATGATATTAGAGTCATGTGTTAGACACGAATACGTGATATCAGACTAAGTCAATAGTAAGAGTGAAGAACTTATTATTAACAATACTAATTGATCTACAAGAATTTTATTTATAAAATTCTTAAGATTTTTTATAACATGACGAATATGTATTCTTCGGTTTATAATCTCATGACTTACATTGTACTCAGGTATATATGTAATATTAGTAGCATGTTTAGGAAGTTTAGAGATAACCTAATATTTAGCAATTTAATTTTAGAGATGAAAACCAAGTATTTAAAATACTGATCTACTATTCCATCTCTTTATTATCTGACTGTCTGCATTAACTATAGGGTTAAGGTGAAAGAGATAGATAATATTTTGACAAACATATCTTTGACATACTTATCTTCGTGCATGAACTAATGTATATGTAATATTAGTAGCATGTTTAGGAAGTTTAGAGTCGATTTTTTTTTTGCAGTAAAAGTGAGTTCAGATATGAGATCGAGATTACTTACAGGTATTGTTGAGACATTAACATACATAGAAAATTGGAAGAATTCGAGCTTGAGTATCTAAGATCATGCTGCAATTGCAACAAGAGCGGAAGAATTGATTATTAATGATAATTCATAAAACTTTGATAATGATTGATGACTGAAATTAAGGCTACTCAATACTATACTGCCTATGATCTATTGCTAGTGAAACCATCATACACTGACGAGATTGATTGTTTTTGGATTATCTTTGTTTATTATTTTTATCATTTGAGCTTCCTGATTTTTTTGTTATTTTATTCTTTGTTTATTCATATACTTATGAGATTAATGTTTTATGTTTATAAGATTATCTTTGATATATTGATTTTTATCTTTTAATAATTTAATCTAGCTTTATTATTTTGTAATTTATATGTATTTTTAGTTATTAGTTGTGGCCTATGTGCTTGTGGCTTGTAATAGTAATTTTGTTTTAGAGAATTTTTATAACATGACAAAAATGTATTCGTCAGTTTATACTCTCATAACTTGTATTGTACTCAGGTGTATATGTAATATTGGTAGCATGTTTAAGAAGTTTAGAGATGATTCGATATTTAGTGATTTAGTTTTAGAGATGAAAACCAAATACTTAAAATAATGGTATATTATTTCATCTATTTATTATATGACTGTCTGCATAAACCATAAGATTAAGGTAGAAGAAGTAAATAATGTTTTGACACACATATCCTCGTGTATGAACTAGAAATATCAATATAAAGGATTTATTCATGAGAAATTGACTGAGCTATTTACATGCTATTATACTAAATATGATAGTAGTAAAAATAATGCTCTGAGGACGAACATATATATCATATCTAGAGAATGATTTCTCCACTCAAATAATGAGATGGAAATGATGAGGTGAACCTAGAGGTGTCAAAAGGGCCGGGACAAGCCGGCCCGGCCCATTATTTTAAGGCACGATCGTGCTTCCGTGCCGGGCCGGGCACGGCACGGCACAGTAACCGTGTCGTGCCCGGCTCGGTTTAAAAAAATTGGGCCCGGCACGGCCCGCAGGCACGGCGGGCCGTGCCTTGCCGGGCCCGCTTGGGCATTCCTGTCCGAGCGGTTCGGGATACGGGGGACCGCGGGTCGGGTCGAATCAGACCCGACCCGCGGTCTTTTTTTGCGGGAGGGGCATCATGGGGTCGGGCTCACGTGACACCCGGCATGAGATAAACCCGTGCCGGTTTGTCGTGCCGCGGGCCGAACCATGCCGGGCACGGCACGGGCCGGGCCCTGGCACGAAATTTTTCCGTGCCGGGCCGGCCCAGGCACGGCTGAACGGTGTCGTGCCTCGTGTCGGGCCGGGCCGGCCCGATTGACACCTCTAGGTGAACCTTCAAATAAGAGCGAGCTATCTTGGTACTTAGATATCATTTACTGCTCAATCCTATCACATGTAAATAATAAGAACCTTAATATTTTATAATAATAAAAATCATGAGTCCATTTATCCTGTGTTGTCTAAAATAGCACGGAATCTATTGACTCCTCAAATATCGAGCATAGTATCGGAGTCTATTTTTTTTATTGCAATAAAAATGATTTCAGATATGAGATCGAGATTACGGCCAGATATTGTTGAGACATTAGCATGCATACAAATTAAAAAGATTCGAGCTTGGGAATCTAAGATCGTGCTACAACTGCAGTAAAAATAGATGAGTTGATTGCAGATAATAATTCATGAGACTTTGTGATAATTGATGACTGAGATTGAGGCTACTCACTATTGTACTGCCTATAGCCTATTGCTAGTGATACCATCATATGCTGACGAGATTAATTATTTTTGGATTGTCTTTGTTTATTATTTTTATCATTTGAGCTTCCTGATTATTTTGTTATTATATTTTTTATTTATTCAGATACTTACTTATAAGACCAATATATTATGTTTATGAGTATCTTTATAGTATTAATTTTTATCTTTTAATAATTTAATCTTACTTTGTTATTTTGTAATTTGAATGTATTTTTAATTGTTAGTTGTGACTTATGGGCATATGACTTGTGATAGTAATTTTATTTTTTTGTTTGTAATAATTTAATTAATTAATTAATTTAGAATTAAAATTTATAATTTATAATATTTTGAACTATTAGATGACCCAATTTAGAACGAGCCAAAATGGCACGAACCGGCCAACTCAGCCTGACCCAATAAAGCCCAGGCACGACCCAACCCAAAGCTGGTACAAGGCAAGCAGCACCGGGCCATCACTTCTCAAGTCGTGTTGTGCCTGGCACAACACGATTATTGTACCAAGTCATGCTAAGCAAGGCACCATGGCCCAATTAGGCCAACAAAAAATAGGTTGGGCCGATCTGGCCCATTTGACACCTCTACTTTAGGCTAGGTCATGCTGGATCATACCAAGATAAGTCAAGACCAGACTAGTTTGTTTGGCCAAATAAATTGAACTTGGCCTGCATGGGCCAGTTTTAGCTTGTGGTTAGCCTCTATTGGGTCTTGTTGTGTTGCATCTCTCATGCAAAGAAATTTGGCCAGACACAATCTGAGCCATGATGTGGGCCAACCCGTGGCATGTCCATGCATGACTCTGAATTGGGCCATGAAGTGCCAGACATTGTTGAATCGTGTTGTGTCTTGTGTTGTCCTCATGTCACTTGACCTTGTTGATACTTCTAGACCAAAGGTCCATATTAGTCACTAGCCACTGTCTATTGCCCAATGCCCATTATATAATAGCATAGGGCCAAGGGCCCAAGACCAAGGCCCATTGACCAATGCCATGGCCCTTCCCCAAAGGCACCACACTAACCAGTGCCCCCTATGCCCTTGCCCCTACCCTGGGGTATGCCGGTGGCATAGCATTGACTATGGGTTGTGGTTGGTTGAGGCACCCAGCACCAGTTGAGTTTCGATTATATATTTTCAAGTTTAAATTTTTAAGTTTTATTGTTATAAGTAAAATTTTATGTTTAAAAAAATTAAATATCAAAATTAACTATACTACAAAATATAAATTAAAATGAATAAAATCTATATGGTTATAACTAAATAAAAAAATGTATTTTTGTTTTTTTAAACATTATGATATTATATAACAAATAATAATAATATATAAATTAAAAATTTTAAAGAAAAAAATAAGTACATCAACAAAATAAACATACACTGCATGTCAGTCTTGTAAGTAATTGAGTCAATGAGTATAATGTTTGCGAATCACAACTAGTCTATGTCAATAGTATAATTTTGATTTTCATTTCTAATTCTGATTAGAGGTATCAAATAAGTTATGCAGTGTTGGCACAACCCATTTAGGTGTAGTCCAGTTGTGCCACCGTGCCATGTTAGGCATGACATGGTTGACAACATATCATGCCTAGTTGGCAATCTATTATACATGCATATATAACATACAATAAAGTATAACTCATAAGATCATAAATGTAGAATGACATACTCGATAGAAATAAAAAAATAATAACAATATGGTATCATATATAAAAATAATCAAAAATTAAATGAATCGTCAATTGATATTTGTGGTATTATAGTATGGATGCATATACAAATCATTATCATTATGCATGCATCTAAAAGTATTACTAGTAATGATCATAATATCATTGAACATTATATCTTATAAATCATCTATCAGTAATTCTTATATCTTATCTTGAATGTCCAATCTCAGATTTTCTCAATCTTTCATGCATGCAAATACCTCTAAGATAAATGATCATGACCTTAACCTTCTATATGAAATAATATTGGCTGTCATAAAAAAAAACTCCAAAACTATGTTAGACATTTAATAAGTTAGTAGATTATGTAATATCTTAGGTAACACGGGATTAATAGATTCTTATAATTTTTATCAAAACAAAAATATTAAAATTCATATTATCATCATGTGATAGGAATGAATAGTAATCGATATTTAAGTACCAAAATAATTTTTTTTTATTCGATTGACTATCATGTTGTTTGTCTTCGACTAATTTTATTAGAAAAGCTATCATTTTTGAATATGTTGTTCATACTCATACCTAAACTTAAAATTTGACTATAACTACTATACCTAGTATCATAATATATAAACAATTGAATTAATTTTTCATGAATAAAATTTACAAGAAAGATCAGTATTTTAAATATTTGGTTTTTATCTCATCTATGTCTTAAGTTTGAATATGTTGATATTTTTAATTTATGCACATGAATATGTATGTCAAAATATTTTATATCTCTTTCAACTTAACCATAAGATCCATACACACAATCAAGCAATAAAGAATTATAATGAGGGATTAGTATTTTAAAATATTTAGTTTTTATTTTAACAGTCATGATGCTAAATGCATGGTGACCCATTTACACGCTAAACATATTACTAATATCACATCTACACTTAAAATACAATTCAATTATATATTACTAATGGCCAAAGTGTATAAAAACATATTACTAATGGTCAAAGTGTATAAAGAAAAATTTATGTTAGTCATGTATAAAAATTTTCATAAATTTCTTTTACATAAATTTATATCATAGTTATAATCGTCAATAATAAATTCATCACTCTCACTATTAACTAGATTAGATGTGTCAATTGGGCCAGCCCGGCCCGGCAATAGGCATGGCACGGTTCAGCCATGCCTGAGCCGACCCGGCACGAGAAAAAACAGTGCCCGAGCCCGTGCCATGCCCGGGTTAGGCACGAGCCATGTCGTGTCGTGCCTGACCCGGCATGGTTCGGCCAGTGGCACGGCACACCGGCACGGGTTCGTCCCGTGTCGGGTGTCCCTCGAGCCTACTGCCTACGGCTACGGGCTACCCCGTGATAGAACCACGCCCCTCCCGCAAAAAAGACCGTGGGTCGGGTCTAATTGGACCCGAACCGCGGTCCCACTTCCACGAGCCCGAACTGACCCAGATCCCCCAACGGGAAAAAAAAATAATATAAAATTATATTTTCAGCCGTTGGATCTCGCCTCCAACGGCTAGGGGGAAGAATCCAAATGCCCTCATGATTCTGCCCCCTAAAAAATTCAAAAAAATTCAAAAAAATTTAAAAAAAATTTCTTTTTTTATAAAAAATTAATCTTTAATCTATAAATTCCAGCCCCATCTCTTTAACATTTATGTTTTTTAAAAACATAAATTCTCTCAAATCGTTATATTTCTCTCTCTCAAAAATCTTGCTTCTCTCTCTCAGACCTCGGGATTTTAACATTCGGCTTGGATTTTTGGGAATCTCGACTTGAGTTTTGAACATTGAAGCTTGACTGTGGTACACCGTGCACGTGACCGACCTCACTGCTTTTACCGGAAAATTTATTTTACGGTTTTTTTAACTCTCTCTCTATAGTTTCTCTCTCTAGACCAAAATTAGAAAAATTAAAATCAGTCTTCAAGTCTTTATTAAACTATTCTTAAAAACAAAAATCATAAAAAATGACAAATACAACTGAAACATATTTAAATTTAGAAAATAAAAATATTACACAGAGATCTGAGGCTGCTGAAACTTTGATTTCTCCAGTCGTCTCAACCCAATCTTCTAAAAAACAAAAAACTAGGATGACTTGTGTAGTTTGGACTCATTTTAATATAATAAAACAAAAAAATGTTAGGGATGAGGAACAAGAAATGGCACAATGTAAATATTGTATGAGACTTTTAACATGTAAGAGTTCATTTGGGACTGTGGACCTTAAAAGGCATGCTGAATTATACATCAAAAAACATGGACCATTAGATCCTAGGCAAACCCAACTTGGCACTGTATTTTTTGAGACTGGATTGAGTTCAGTCTCAAAATTTACTCCCTTCATATACTCCAACGAGTTGGGTAGGGACGGCATGGCCAGACTTATCACATTGATAGGTCTTCCGATTAGATTTTCGAATGATCCAAGGGTAGTGCGCATCATACAGACATATTTTCAACCTGCCTATCGTAGGATTCCTAGGTCTACATCTAGGAATGACATACTAAAGATATATAAGTTAGAAAAATAAAAAATAATTAAGGAATTTATGGCATATAGTGGAGTGGTGTCCGTGACGTCCGATATCTGAACAAGTCACGATGAATCTTCTTATGCATGTCTCATCAGCCATTATGTAGATTCAAATTGGACAATCAATAAAAAAATTTTAGGATTCTCTGAGATTCTTCATCCTCATGATGGCCCGGCCATTTTTGAGTGTATGATGAAAATCTTTAGGGAATATAAAATTCAAAATAAAATTTTGTGTCACATTCGATAACGCATCTAATAATGGAGTAGCGATCAACATGTTTGTTAGGAATATTAGAGACGCACCATTAGGAGAGATCTTTCATGTCAGATGCATGTGTCACGTGATTAACTTGATTGTTCAAGCGGGCATGAAAGTGTGTTCCCCCGCATTGGATAATATACGTAATGCACTAAAATATATTCGCACTCCTCGCAGACAACAAGAGTTTGGTAGTCTTTGTTTGTCTGCGAATCTTAAGAAAAAATTCCAATCGGATGTGAGACATCGTTGGAATTACACATACCTGATGTTAGAATCATGTGTTGGATATGAACACGTGATATCCGATTACGTCAATAGTAAGAGTGACGAACTTATTATTGACGACACTGATTAGACTTCAGAAATTTCATTTATGAAATTCCTGAAGATTTTTTATGACATGACGAACATGTGTTCGTCGGTTTATACGCCAACCACTTGCATTGTACTCCGGTACATATGCAACATTAGTAGCATATTTAGGAAGTATCGAGCTGACCCGACACTTAGCCATATGATTGCAGAGATAAAAACCAAGTACTTGAAGTACTGGTCCACCGTTCTATCTCTTTATTGCCTCGCTGCATGCATGGACCCTAGGGTTAAGGTGGAAGAAATAGAAAATACCCTGACTTACATTTCCTCGTGCATGAACCTGGAAGACCCACCTGAAGGGTTCATTCACAAGAAGTTGACTGACCTGTTTACATACTATGATACTAGATGTGGTGGTGGTGGTAGTAAGACTGTGATTACGGACATTGATACCTTATTCGGAGATGACGATTTTTCCATTCAGCTAGCGAGAGGGAAACGTAGGGGTGGACCATCACATAGGAGCGAGCTGTCTCGGTACTTAGATACCGATTACTGTTCAATCCTATCACATTCTGATACTAAGAATCTTGATTTATTACAGTGGTGAAAATCATATGAGTCCACCTTTCGATAGCACGGGATCTACTGACTCTTCCGGTGTCGAGCGTAGCATCGAAGTCTGCTTTTTTTGTTACAGTGAACGTGATTTCGGATAGGAGATCGAGATTACATCCATATATTGTTGAGGCCTTGACTTATTTAAGGATTGGGAAGATTCGAGGTTTAGCATCCATGATCGTGCTGGAGCTGGGACTGGGACTAGGACTGCAGTCGCATCCACTGCGATGGCGGAGGAGTTGATTACCGATAATGATGATCCATATGATACTGATCTTGATGTTGCGGCTAATGATTCTCATGTTATGCCGATTGACGATTGATGATGATCTATTGTTTTTTGTTTTGAATGTTTTTTTTATTGATTGTAGGCTTTGTTTGTACGTTGTGTTGAAACTGTAATTTATTTGGTTCGGACATTCGATTTCAAATGGATGATTGGTCATTTTTCATTTGAGTTGCTTATATTTTTTTTAAAATTTTATTTTTACTAACAAAATAATTTGATTTATTTATTTTTTTGTTTTAATTTTTCATTTAAAAATTAATAATTTTATTATATAATTATAATAAAATTTTATCTAATTTTATATTACAAAAAAAAATTTAAACTTTGTTATTTTAATAAATTTTAACATTTTTAAAATTATAAATATATAATACTATACAATATCTAAAATTTTAAATATTTTTTAATATTTTATATAAATAAATAAATAAATAAATAAATAATTTTTCTGCCCTGAAAGGCATGGCCTGGCACGTAGGGCCAGGCCAGGCCCGGCACGGCACTGCACGGCCTGTCGTGCCTTCGGGCCATGCCGTGCCTGGCCCGGTACGAAGGCACGCTCGTGCTCAAAAAAAGGGCCGACCGGCCCGGCCCGGCCCGGCCCATTTGACACCTCTAGACTAGATGTGTCAAATAAGTCAAACCAGCCCATCCCGATTTTTGGTGGCCCGATCAAGCCATCGTGTCATGCACGGCACAACACGACTTGAGAAGAGCCGGTTGGCATGGCCTGCCATCTGACTTGTACCTAGTTCAGGCCAAGTCGTACCTGGACTTGTTGGATCGGGCCATTTCAGCCCATTAGGAATTGGATCATCCCAAACTTTAAATTTATTATAAATTTTCAATATTAATAATAAAATTAAATTAATTAATTAATTAAATTATTAAACCAACTAAAAACTAAAAACTAACTCATAGTCACAACTAAAAATACATAAAAATTATAAAATAACAAAGCAAGATCAAGATTAAATCATAAAAAAATAATAAATAATACATCAAAAATAAACTCATAATATAAAACATGAATCAAATCTCATAAATAAGTATATGAAAAAACAAAAAATATAATAAAAAAATAACAAATTCATGCCTCAAAGTCAAATGACAAAAATAAATAAACAAAAATAATCCAAAAATAATAAATGATAAATCTCATCAACATATTATCATTGATAGTATTAGTATCACTAGCAGTAAACCGTAGGCAGTAAAGTAGGCTCAGCTCAATACCTCAATCTCATCTCAATCGTCAATCATCATCAAAATCTCACGAATCACCATCAACAGCTAACCCTTCCACTCTTGCTACAGTTACAGCATAATCTTGGATACTCAAGCTT
This sequence comes from Sapria himalayana, assembly GCA_029783825.1. Classification (NCBI taxonomy): domain Eukaryota; kingdom Viridiplantae; phylum Streptophyta; class Magnoliopsida; order Malpighiales; family Rafflesiaceae; genus Sapria; species Sapria himalayana. The sequence goes on along the minus strand of JAREIK010000801.1, from coordinate 4,437,977 downwards.
AAATCCTATAAATCTTTCATACATGTTAATGTCTCAATAATATCTAATTAATTTTTATCTTCTATTTAAAATCACATTCACTATAAAAAAAATAGATCCCGATATTACACTCAACATCGAAGGAGTTAGTAGATTTCGTATCATCTTAAACAATATGTGATAGATGAACTCATATGATTTCCACTACTATAAAATATCATAGTTCATATTATCGATATGTGATAAAATTGAGTAGCAATCAATATTTAAGTACCGAGATAACTCACTCCTATTCGATGATCTCCCTTATTATTTCCCCCTCGTTAACTAAATATAGAAGTCATTGTTTCTGAATATTATATTCAAATCCAAACTTAGAGCATCAGTAGAATGTAAATAACTCAGTCAATTTCTTATTAAAGAACGCTTTAGGTTGATCTTCTCAGTTCATACACTAGAATATATATGTTAAAATATTCTCTATCTCATTCACCTTAACCCTAGGATTCGTGCATGCAGTCAGAAAATAAAGAGATTGAATGATATACCAGTACTTTAAGTACTTGATTTCCATCTCTAAAATTATATCACTAAATATCGAGTCATCTCTAAACTTCCTAAACATACTACCAATATTGTATATGCACTTGAATATAATGCAAGTGGTAAAAATATAAACTGACAAATATATATTTGTCATGTCATAAAAAATCTTCAAAAATTTTATTTCCAGTCAGTATCATCAATAATAAGTTTGTCACTCTTACTATTGACATAGTCAGATATCACGTGTTCATATCCAACACATAACTCCAATATTATGTATGTGTAATTCCAATGATCTCATATCTGATTGAAATTTCTTCTTTAGACCCATAGACAAATAAATACTACCAAACCTCAATTATCTACAAAGCATATATATATATATATATTTAAGTGATTTACGTATATTTTCTAAAGTGGGAGAAATAACATTGATCCTCGTTTATATTATGAGATTAATGGCGTAACACATGCATCTAACAAAAAAAATCTCTCTTAATGATCATTCTCTAATAATCTTAACAAACATGATAATAATTACTCTATTGTTAAATACATTATCAAATGTAATAATATATATTATTATTTAAATATTATATTTTCTAAAGATTCTCATCATACACTCAGAAATGGTCAGACCATCATAAGAATAGAGAATCTCAGAGAATCCTAATTTTTTTTATTTAGTGTCCATTTTGAATCTACATGATGGGCGGTAAGACATGCATGAGATACATCATCATGATTAGTTTATATCTCGAATGTCACGGACAGTAATCTACTATATTCTCTAAATTCATTAATTATTATTTATTTTTTTAAGTTATAGTATTTTAATATGTCATTCCTAGATATGAACCTAGAGATCCTGTAATATGCAGTCTGAATGATACTGACTACCCTTGGATCCTCTGAAAATCTAATCAAAAAACTTATCATTGTAATAAATTTGGTTATGTCTTTCCTCTTTCACCCGTTGCGGTATAGGAAGGAAGTCAACATTGAGGCTAAATTAGATCCAGCCTCAAAGAACTCACCGCTAAGTTGGGTTTTTCTTGGATCTAATGTATCATATTTTTTGATGCATTATTTGGCATGCCTCTTAAAGCACTAAGTCTCACATGAACTCTTACAAGTTAATATTTTTTATAATATTTGCATTATGCTGATTTTTCATTGTCACCCTTAATTTTTTTTATGTTGTATTATATTAAAGTGAGTTCAAACTATTAATTTTCTTTTAATTTTTTATTTTTTAAATATCTGGATTTGGGTCAAGGTGACCAGAGAAAACAAAATTTCGGTAGTCAGACCTTTCCATAGGATTATCATTATCAATATTATAATTTTTAATTTTACGTTTAAATTAATTTTATTAGCACCATTAAAATTACAATTTGTCATTTTTATTTATTATTAATTTATTAATTATATTATAATTTTTATTTTTAAATTTATATATTAATTAATATTAATTAAACTAAGAGTTTTAACTAAAATTAAAATTAAAAAAACTAAGCTAAACAAAATTTAAAAATTAACACCCATAATTCATAAAATCTCGTTTGTTTTATGATGTACGCACCACAATCGATAGTCTACACTCTGCACCCAAGTACCGAGAGTCAAAACCAAAATGAGAGACCAAGAGAGAGAGAAAGAGATGACAGCCAAGAAGAGATGGAAAGATAATATGTAAGAGAGAAAAATAAGATACAAATTAAGAATGATAGGGATAATATATAGATTTTAAAAATATTTTTTTTAATTAATTTTTTCATATTTTAATATTTTTTTATTATTAAAGAAACAGAATCATGATAGCCATCAGATTCTACCTCTAGCCATTGTGGCTGACGAATCCAGCAACTTGAATTTAAATACGCATTTTTTTTACAGTTGAGTCGGTTCAACAGTCGAACTGACCCAACGACCACAGATTCCAAGAGCTTCGGCTCCTAGAATCAGTAAGCAGTAGGTCGGGCTTCAGGGTTATGTTCGAGGTTCGATCGGTCAGACTTCAGACTCTTAAGTCCAAACACCAGCCCGAGATCCAGTTCCAGCCATCCAAGGCTGGGGGGCAAAGAACCCTTTTGGTTATGCTGATGAATTATGCCTTCGAGACATGGTATCGGGCCAAGCCTAACCTGGGATGAGACATGGGTTACCTCAACACGGCGAAGCACGAGCTGTGCCTCGAGCCATCCTAGCACAGGCCCGGGCACAATTCTTGAACATGCCTCGAGCCTAGTCTGGGCTGACCGGCCCATTTGACACCTCTAACCTAAAGGCATGCCAATGGACCATACTAGGCTACCCATTTTTGGAGTCATGCTGACATAACACAACACATACTAAAAAAGGTGTTGTGCACATGATAAGGTAGCCAAAACAAACCTAAAAACGAGTTTTGTCAGTGCAACACGACCTATTTGACACTTCTACTTTAGCTATTAGCTAGTTTAAGCAACATAGGATTGAATGCCTAGCCATTGACAGTTCCATGCCAATGCCAACCAGACCTAGCACAACCCAATCTGACTCAACATGGCAAATTCAAAAAGTCATACCTTCAGGTTATGCCGGGCAAACCAACATTGTGGTTGTGCTAGCATGACAAGCTATAGGCACTCATTTCATATCGTGTTTGGCATAGCATGGTAGTATGACTGGGCCACCAAAATTCAAGATGTGATGATACTACCTATTTAACGCCTCTATCAGCAAAAGAAACACATCAAAACCAATTATTATTCCACATAAAAAAGTCGAAGTAACACGTCAATTATAACATATATGCATTATCTTTATGAAAATTCTTAGAGGATCAAAGAAGGTTTTCCTTCAATTTAAAGTTAAGAGTTTATAATATGTACATACCAACATGTAAAAGTTATCATCTCGTATTTATCTATTTATCATACTATTTTTTTTAATGGAAGTACCAAATATATAGACTATTCTACTCCTAGCCATACATATGTGACTTTATAGTTTTATTTGTTTAATACATATTAATGGTAGTAAAAGAAAAAAGATCTTTATTTTCAGCTCTTGAATTCCAACAACAATAAAACATGTTTTTTCTAATAAATTAGCAAGATTAGCTATGTAAATTTTCTTTTTTTGTTCATCTTTATGTTAGACAAGATGCAATGATAAATCAATAGAGCATAGATCCCACAACATTTTCACCCAATGTCAAATTGACATTCCTTCCCTCCTTTCAATCTCCTTACATTTATGAATATTGATGCTCAAAGGTCTCTTTTAGGCATTACTCTACAATGCCTTTCCCTCATCTATTTGATGCATGACATACTCCTCTTTTCATGAACAAAATTATGCTATCATATAAATTAAATAATCAAATAATCATTTTTCAAAAAAAATTTCGTATCAAAAAAGCTTAATAATTATAAAAAAAAAACTTAGGCAAGGTGCTTGTTTATTATTCCAATTAAAAATAATTTTTTAAGAACTTTAAAAACCATGTATCAATTTTCAATCTATCTAGAATTTTTGCGCCAACAAGCAACATTTTTTAAAATCAATGTTCGATTGATTCAAGAAAAAATGCTATAAAAAAATTTTTTAACTAGAGCAAACAAAGTAAAACACCCAAGGCATAATGCACAAAAAAATTACTTCTTCATTGCTGAGGCATATAGCCTCTGAGAACCCAGGAAAATCATCAATTTCTTCAGCATCCGCAACAGAAACTGCTAATTCTTCATCATCCGCAGATAAAAAGAATTTCCCTTCTATTTCACCTTCAACCTCCCGCTTCTGAATCAAGGCCTCATTCAATATTTTTGAGCTAATCCTCTTTGATACAGTCTTAAACAAACAAATAAATAAACATCATGACATGCTATAGATTCAATAAAGCAAACCAAAAAAGTTGTGTAAATGTGAATGTACAGGTTCCTCTAACTGGTTGTGTTTTCGGGATTTCGACCGCATTTTTACTGATACAATTGAATCGCCATTGTTGTCTGGTAAGAAAGGCTTCGTGTTCAGATGCCTCACTTTCAACTTCTCCATTGGAGGGTGGAAATGTCTCTCCTAAACAAAATTTTAAAATGAAAATGAAAAGCATGGGTGATTATCAACCAGGAACCATTCCAATTGATACAAAAATTATTATTAAACCAAATGTGTAACATATTCTTTTCTCCAATAAACTTCGTGACGATCCAAAGCATTAATTTTAAACTTGTGAAAACCAATCTTTCTTTATTCAAATTTTCAAATAAACAAAATGGCTATTTTTATATATATCATCACTAAATAAAGTTTATATGCTTCACAAATTTATTGGATTGATTTCATCACTAGTTAAATTTATCGTTGTGCATTTATTTATATTGGGATGGAGGGACCATGATGTGTATTTTAGATTTTATGAAATAAATCATACCAATTATAAGTTTTGACTTTATGTAATTTTAATTAAGAAAATTACATGCAGTTATATATTTATTTAAAAAATGTATTGCAATAAGTATTTTTGGCAATAAAATAAATATATCAATCCCATTGTTAAGCATACTTTTAAAAAGATTTTAACTAATTAGAATCTTTGTTTTTCCAAGCTATTAATTCAAGAATGTGCTGTGTGCAGTGTGCATATATTAGTTAGTAGGAAAAGTAATTATTTTTAACTAACAATAAGTTATGTACTCTCAAGCAATATATATATATATACACACACACACACACGATCAACCAACACTATGGTAATCCAATTATAAATAGGATGAATGCTCACCTCTAGGATCATGAGTTTAATCCCCAAACACATCGGGTACACACCCCAAGGTATCATTCACTCTCTCATTCTATTGGGATAGGTGTAGATGTATCAAGTTGGTAGAACATCCCTATTCCCTAGCCCAGCAAGAGGCAAGCACAAAAATGTCATGCCTAGCAAGACAATGCATGGTCCAGATGCATGCTTGGACCAGCCTCATGCTGACCAATGATACAAATCATGCCATGCCAGAACACGAGAGATGCCCCATGTGCCATCAATGGCATGGGCGCATGGCACAAAAAAAACCAAACAACATGGTTACAGAATGTAGAGATACATCCAGTATAGTCTTTAAAAAAAAAATGCATCCATTGAGTATTGATGTAATGGGTGCACCCCAACATACGTAGAGTGAGACACCAATATGTAGCTACCATTTTTTGATATTCAAAAAAAAAATTATTCAATCTAAACTAAGCCATTTGATTTCCTCTAATGTATTGATGGACAAAAATCTAATAGCTATTGAATTTTTATCCAATAAAATATAAAAATAAATAAAAATAATAATTTTTTAATATTAATTTTTTTTTATAATTAGTATATTTAAATTTATAAATTTTCACATCAAATTTGTAATCTCATATATCTCTCTCTCAAAATATATAAATTACCATATAATAGTTATTTTGCAGTATTTTTTTATTTAAAATTTTATATAGTATAAATAATAAACTATGTAAGTAAATGAATATGCTATTGACAAGCAATCATTTTCAAGTTCTCATTGGCATGTATATGAAATATACTAAAATATATTTTTGTATATATTTTGAAAGATTTCACTCATTAGAATGCATATTTTTTCGAGTGTGAAATTTAATACACTATTTTAGTGATTTTGTAAGAAGTCTGTTGACTTTGCATACTTATTGAGCACACAAGTTGAATCTACGCACTCAAATTTTAAATTTTTATTTCGAGTTATTTTTTTATATTGTATAAGATAATTAAAAAAATCTATCATACTCAAAGTCAAAATATTCTAAATAGTAAATTCAAAAAATAAAAAATATTGAATATTACAAAAATAATTTAGACCTAGATATAAATAATGATAACATGACCAAAAAATCCAAGATTAAATTTTCTTTCAATCATAAGCTAGTATCGACCCTTGCACCTAAAAATCTAAGAGTAGGAATAGACAAACATCAAAACTCGGCATCATGTACATATTATATATATATATTGTGTGTGTGTAAAAATACTGATGACACTAAATATCATAAAAAATATACCAAAAAAGACACTAAAAAAATATAATGCATTAGATACTAAGCAAACTCAACTTAACAAAAGAAGACATGAATAAGTTCATTACAAGCATAAATCTTCTGATTTGATTTTAAAAAGATCCTAGAATACTAGAACTTATGTACATATATATTCAACCTGCTTATCATATTATCTTTAAGTCAATCAATACGAAAAATATAATATAAAATTATAAAATAAAACAAATAATTAATAAGCTTATGATACAGAGAAACATAATCGGAATATTAAGACTAGTCATAATAATAGTTAATTTGTATATATCACCACTTACTTTGTTGATTATATATAAAAATTAAAATAAAAAAACATTAACATTTAGTGAGATTTTTCAACCTTTTGATAGTTACAACATATAAGAGTATCTAACAAAACTCTCTAAAAAATATGATAATAATAAAAAAATTTTAATATTACATTTAATAACAAGTTAAATAATGATACCTCAAGTATGGTCGTAAGAACCATTAAAGAGGGTTCCTCTGATAAAAAATTTTATGTTAAGTGTACGTATCATATAATGAAAAAGATAATATTGAGATTTATTTTTTATTATTTTGGGCATACCAGTCTAATTTTTATTAGATTTGTCTCACTAATAATTTATTTTGTAATTAATATTTCTATAAAAATAAACTGATAAATAATTAAAATATAAATTTAAAATTATGCTGAATAAAAATTAAAATGAGATTTATGAATTATTATTAATGTATACCAGTTTAATATTTTAAGTATTTAAAGGTTTTTTCGTTTATGACTTTAGCGATTTATGTTTTTAGGCATTTAGTGGTTTATAGGTTTTATTTAAACAATAAAAAATCAAAAAAAAATTGTAATATTTTCTCATTTTCAGAGGTTATAACCTATGAATATATAATAAAATTTAAGATTTTCTGATATGTGAATACAATATTTTGTTATAATAATATTAATAATTATATATCATATAAATTCAATATAAACAATTTTATTGATAGATATTATAATAATGATCAAAAATTAAATTAATAAACAATTAATAAAAAGATAGATATTAATTAAAAAATATTTAGAAAAGCCAAATTGATTCAAAATTAAAGTAAAATATATTACTGTATAATAATATGATAGTAAAAATTAAGTAAAAGTCATTCAATTATACATGTTAAAATTAATTATCATATCAAAAATGTATATGTAATATTCATCTTATATGTTAACTTGATAGTAAAAATAATTATATAAACATTTAAAGTCTTCACTAATGAAAGACTTTTACCTTGTTATTTTGAAAAGTGTACAACAAAAATTTGTTATCAGATATCAATTTTAATATAATTCCAACAGTGTATAAAGTAAAATAAAAATTTCATTTAAATCCAAGAGAAAAGAAAACAAATATATATATTTCAAAGGAGACTCTTATACAAAATCTTTACCAACTAAATACTTTTTTATATTACATGTGCCTAATTAACTAATCTCTAGGTCGGATCACGAATGCAAATTTGGAGATGGCTACATTAAAGATTGATTTAGAAAAATATGATGGTTTCAATGATCATATCAATCATGCCAAACAATCTCAAGTAGGAAAATAATATTTAATGATATCTCATTAATGGCTCGACTATCAATGCATATCTACCAAGTCTCAACTATCTTTAGAATTAATAGTGTGTGAACATCACATAGGTTCAAGCTTTCCTAAATAAAATCCATCTATAACAACTTTCACATTTGACAATTGAGCTCAGCATATATGATTCATAGAATAATAAGGATGATCTATGTCTCCCACCATGAAATCAATTGTGTATTGAAATCTCATAATAGAAATAATTAAAAAAGAAAGTCAACAAAGAATATATAATTAAATAATTTAATAAGAATACAATATCTGTGGGAATTGGAATGGTTGCTCCACTTCAGGAGTCTTCAGTGGTTACCAGAAAGATTGGATGATCATCTGCTATTTGATAGTTCATCTCTTTGTAACTAATAAAACTAACTTTTGCAATTGACTTCATAGAGCTTGGTTGATGAATTCTAACCATGGGCTGAATTAGCAGAATTTTAATCTTTTGACCTTAAAACTTGAATAGAAATATGTTTGATCATCCAAAAATATGATTGTTTTGGTCGTATAACCATGGACATCCTAATATAATCTAACATCCATATCCAAAACATCACATCAAACCGCATCTCATTAAAATGATTACAAGGATATGCAATAACACTTCTGAACATGAGTTCCACAACATTAATCCAAATTACCTATATTCATTAGAAAGAGGAACTACCTTAAGGCCTACTTAGGAAATGACAAATATAGAGACAGCATAGATACAACTACCACTATGTATAATTACTTTATAATTTTTATCTTTCATTTTTATTAAAGTTGTGAATCTCCAATCCTCAGTGATCTAAGGCTGAGAACATGCCTAATGCACCAAGTGATAGGGAACTCCTTGAAATCATGGTAACTAGGTATGTCATCTAAGTTAATAATTATCACAAATCTAGTGAATCAATGTCTCATCTTTTAAACAAACCATGACTTTCTTGGAAACATTTATTTTATAATGATTAGGACAATTAACAACAATATGTCCACTTTCTTAAAAACAAAAATGCTTAGAACATGAACCTACCTTAAAAAAAACACACTTAACTTTTTTTCCTTTGAGGTCTAACTATTAAAATTCTGGAGATACCTTCTCGGATGGTTACAAGAAAGACAAGATAATCTTCCCTTATTTGATGGTTCATCTCCTTGTAACTACTAAAACTGACTTTTGCATGTGACTTCATATAGCAAGGTTGGTGACTTTTAACCATAGGTTAAATTAACGAAATTTTAATCTTTTGACTTTAATGCCCAAATACAAATGTGTTTGATCATCCAAAAATATAAATATTTTGGTATATAACCTAGAGACATCATAGCATAATCTATAATTCAAATCCAAAACATCACATCAAACCTCATCTCATTAAACTAATTACAAAGGTACATAACAACACTTCTAAGCACGGAGTTTCACAGTGTTAATACAAGTTACCTTATAGGCATTCGGGAGCAAAATCACTTCAAGGCCTACTTTAATCATGACAGATACAAAAATATCATTGATACAACTATCACATGTACAATTTCTTTGCAATTTATCTTTTATTTTTATTTAAGTATAAAATATGATTGTATCTCCAATCCACAATGACATAAGGTTGAGAATATTTGCAGCACACTTATGTGAGGGATAAAACGTGGACCTACTTTATCAAAGAAATTGGCAACAATATGCTCATTACCTTGATTTTGTGTCTATGAAATTAATGAAAAAGGCTCATCATTATTAGTCTAATGTCAAATAAGAAAGATGACGAGTCAATTACTTGTTGATACTTAACTTTAGATAGAAATGAAAAATTAATAAAAAGATAAATACCTTTCTATATCATATTATGGTCAAGAATTAGATCAAAAAAATTTATTATGATGAGGTAACTCCTCGAGCCAGCCCGGCACGGGCCCAAGCACAATTTTGGACCATGTCGTGCTGGACTAGGTACGGCTAAGTCGGATCGTGCCTCGGGCCAGGCCCAAGCAGTCCGATCTTGTTTGACACATCTAAGTCTGATACCTTTGACATAACTAGCACGAACAAGCACGGTGCTTGGACTACAAGAAGTTGTTCATGTTGGACATATTAAAAAATATGCATCAATTCACCCATTATTTTTTAATATATTATATTAATGGGCATGTAAAGTGCAAGAACCTCATTTTAAAAAAGTCATTAACTTTGCAATGCCCTTTGATGCCAATGGCAATGCACATCTATATGCTATTAGATAACATTATAAATATATTGCTAAAAAAATAAAATTATCATAGGATGGTCTTCAGCCATTGGATTTCTATCCAAAGGTTGTGGCCAAAAATCCAATAGTTGTTGGAAATGTGCCCAAAAAAATTAAAAAATTAAAAATTTTAATATTTTAATTTAAATATGTATTATAAATAAAAAATTAATATTTATAATTTTTCATATCAATATTGTAATATGCTCTCTCAATTTTAATTTACTCAACTTCTCTAAACAATAATATTATTAATAAAATTTTTTAAATATTTAAATTAATAGTATATAAAATTTAATTGTGCAAATTATTATTGATAGGCGAGCATTATGATAGTTGACATGTAATTTCTCAGTTTTGGATACAAATTTTAATTTTTACAAAGTAAACATAATTTTTTCACTATTATTTTTTTTCTAGATAATTTTAGATATAAATAAACAAATATCTCCTCCAAAATTCTCTAAAAATTAAAAAATACAAAATAATTATTATTATAAAAATAAATAGAAATAGATTTAGATAACAATTCAATTAAAAAATCTAAGACTAGATTATCTATCAATCATAATTTATCATTGGCCCTAGCATCTAAAATATATAAAAATAACGAATAACTTTAGTAAAGACGGCATTTAAAATAATTAAAAAAAATCTGATATATAATAAAAAAATAATTAAATAATTTAATATATAATATATAATAAAAAATGAGAACCTCGGTTAATATATAATAAAAAAATAACTTTAGTATAAATGAATAACTTTATAATAGGTGAGCATTATTTGTACTATTGTTTAGTACAAATAATTAAATAATTTTATATATAATAAAAAAATAATGTTGAATATGATAACATCGGTTATAAAATGAGAAGCAAACAAAATTTGCTTTTTTAGATCATGATTGAGTACTTCAAAAAAAATTAAACTAGTATGTAACATACTACTAAACTACATTTTCAAGAAATATGACAGACATGTGTCATTGGCCAAGAGTTTAAATACAATAATACAACTTATGCGACACCCCATGAGCATTTCATCAATAGTTCAACTTTCACATAATATCAAATATTAGCTCTTAGTTAAATTAGTTTTGCCCTACCATATATGCACACCAAAGAAATGGATTCATATCTCGACTAAATTTATAGGATTGACCAAAGCTATTCTCCATTGTTAAGTCTTTGATGCAAGGTTGGCTCCCCAAGCAAAATCATGTAGGTTTGCTTAATCTTTTGAAGAATCATGCTAATTATTTTTCACATACCCCTCTAGAGTTATTCTATAACTTTTATGTTTTAACCAATTAACATATTAATAACTAAATCAATAATTATACCAAATCACAAGCATTATATTTATGAGTCCATAATAATATCTTTCACTCAATCAATTAAACATCCTTAAGCAATTCTTCAATAAAATTTGCCTACCTGAAATCATCAATAATTATTTGTTTCTTACGAATCATTTAAATATCAATGTCTATGTTGAATCATAATCAACCTAAAAAACATCAATCACCTTGGGAAGCAACAATATTATGCCACGCAACCTCAATATCACAACAAAAGCATGCTCTCTCACAATTAGCTTCCACACATAATAGGTAACATCTTCATGCACTATTATGGTGATTGCATTGTAGCAATTCAAATATGTCAATGTCTTGTGAATCAACATCACTCAGATGACTCGTGATTAATCATGAATTTCTCCAAATTAAGTAATATTATTTATTATTCTCATATTATACAAAAGAGTTGTCTACTATGAGTGACCGTTTGATGAAAGAGAGTAGGCTTTCAGATAACTATAGAGATAGCATGACAAAAAATATTGTCCTAATGTAATAGATATCTCTGACTCATTATGACTCAAAATAAATATTGATATGTAAATGACTCATAAAAAATAAGTAATTATTAATTATTTCATTTAAACATATTTTACTAAAAAATTACACAATGATGTACAAAGAATTTAGTAGGGGAGATTGACATAGACTTGTAATTATAACATTCATAACTCAACACAAATATTATTTTAATAATTTATATATTAACAGATTAAAGCACAAAAAATATTAAAGTATCTAGAGAGGCATATAGAATTAATTAATATGATTCTTCAAGAATTCAAAAATTCAAGAATATCAATTTGATTGAGCTTTAAATATTTATCACAAGTTAGACTTAATAATAAATAAAAATTTTGGTCAAACTTGCGCAGAGTGATAAAGATTTACAAACTTTTCCCATATAAGACTATAATAGGACAAAACCAATTCAATATATAATTAATAATTGTCATTGTGTGAACCATAGTTATTTAAGGCACAAGGGGCACTGAGACACAAAAGCCTTTTAGGGCCTTAAGACGCAAGGCACACTTGAGGCGCGAGCTTTTTTATTTGAGGCACACCCAACCTAATACACATAAAAATTATACATTTTACTAAATATAGTTTTTAATTTTCATCTAATAATAAACTAAAGAACATCAAAGATAAAAATCAAATATTAATAGTGCTCTCATCATCCAAACATTCAAAGTTTCAAAACAAAATAATAAATATTCAAAGTTCTAAAATAAAATAAACACTAATATATCTACATCTAAATCTAAATCAAGAAAATCATCATCAATATCATCCTCATCATCAATCTTTCACTCTCTCTCTTCTTCATCTTTTACTCCCGATGAATAGATCATATCTCCATCTTCATCAATCAAAGCATGAGTAGGAATATGTTTAGAACTAGATGATCTTGACTTTGGTTTTGGTGTTGGTGTTTGTGTTTTGCTTAGTTTAGCACGGACACGAACACGAACACGGGGATACGACACAGCAGGATACACGAACACGGTAACTTTTAAAAAAACTAGGATACGAATATGACTAGGATACATCATGATAAAAAAAAAATATTAAAAATAAAAATTATTTTCTTTATAAATATTAGGTATTTTATAAAATAAAATATATTAAATTAAAATATTTTAGTTTATAAAATAAATAAATACATTTTTATTTTATAAAATAAAAATATTGTATTTTATTTTATTAAATAAAAATATTGTATTTTATTTTATTAAATAAAAATATTGTATTTTATTTTATTTTATAAGATAATATTTATAATTAGTTTATTTTATAAAATAATATTTTAAAATTATCTTATATTATATAAAAATATATTTTTTTATTTTATAAAATAAAAATATTTTATTTTATTTTATTAAAATATTTTATTTTATTAAAATATTTTATTTTATTTTACCGTTCACCTGCCTTTCCCCTCAATTCTCGTCCGCCTGCCTCCCCCCTCAATTCCCGCCCACCCGCCTTCCCCCTTAATTCCTGTCCGCCTGCCTCATCCCTCAATTCCTACCCGCCCCCTACCTCCTCCCCCTCAATTCCTGCCCGCCTGCCTCCCCCTCAATTCCCACCTGTCCCCTGCCTCCCCCCCCTCAATTCATGCCCGTCCCTTGCCTCCCCCCTCAATTCGTGCTAGCCCCCTACCTCCCCCCCTCAAATCGCATCTGCCCTCTACCACCCAATGGACGTCCGATACGCCACATGGCGTATCGGATACGGATTTATCAATGATACGCCACATGGCATATGGGACACGTATCCGTGCTGTGTCCGTGCTTCCTTGCCCGCTGCACCTCACCCGCCTGTGCCTCGCCTAAAGAGAGGCATTTTTCCCGAGAGTGGTGATGCCTGAGCTTTAGGCGCGCCTCAAGCACGCCTTTCATAACTATGGTGTGAATTATGAAGACTAACCCCTAATGAAATGCTCATTGGGTGCAGCACAAGCTATAGCATTGCAATGAAACTTTTAGCTCATGATACATGCTTGTGGATTTACATCACCTAGGACACATGAATGGCACACCTTGGAAGTGCTTTTTGAAGGTGCCTTACCTCACAAGAGCATCACTTCACCTGTGTTTATGTTTGGACGTGTATTTCATAACTATCTCCACTCATGATAAATTTATAAAGAAGATCACACAAATAAGAAATTAATGGTGGTGGAAAAGGTACAAAGTTGTATCACAACCTCTAGTTTGTGAGCTTGTCATCATGAAAATAAGGATACATGTATGTGTCACAAAACAAAAAGAAAACCCCTGACATAAGCTTGTACTTTCTCCAAAATATTACCCTCTCATTCTTACTCTATCAAAGCAAACCTCAATTGCAACCCACACATTATTTTTTTTAATTCCAAAGAAACATATATAGAATACCATGGTACTTGATGCATTGTTTTTTTTTTGTTTTTTTTTCTCAACATTTATCACCATGAGTACTATCATACTAATGAAAGGATATGTTGAATTCAATTCGTCTTGAAGAATAATATTACTCCATAAACCAATTTTTAAGGTTGAGATAAGGTAGATGCAATCAAGCAATAAATCAAGCTTTTTGATGTTAACATTGCATCATGTGAACATAACTACGTGATTTCTTTAGATTGTAAGAAAGCAAAAAATCAAAAGTGAAACAATAATTCTGAAATAGATGAGTAGAACTAATGGGAGGCAAATAAAACTAACAACGAAGAATCGCTGCATCTCCTTTCATAGCTACTGAAGAAAGCATTAGATCATTGGATCAACTTGATGTCTCAAACAATCACCAAGCAAAACCTAACAATTAGTCTTAACAGACTACATATGATCCCATGGGAATTTGTTTTCCACAACCAAAAAAAAAATGGCATAAAATCATATAAAGCTATATTTTGAAAATATTTAAGAAAAAATTATTTGAAAAATTAGGTAAAAATTTATAATTACTTGGAATGGTGAGTTTAAGAAATAATTCCTCTAAAGAATTTACAAAATGAAAAATATAATTTTATCCTTAAAAATCTTTTTGAGATTTATTTTTTAATTTTCAATTTCTAATACAAATTTAGAAATCAATAAAAATTATGTTTAACATTTTGATTGAATAAAAACATATTTGTAAAGAATATTATTTCACAAACACATTAAATATGGATATTAAAAAGTAATAATTAAATTAAATTATGAAAAATATTATATATACATAAATATAACAAAAAATAAGCAAATAAAAATTAAAATAAAATATATTTTTAAAATCTAAATTTTAATATTTGGACATTAGAAAAATTACAAAAAAGAATAAATAAATAAAAATTTTTTAACATTTTAAATCTTAATTTTATTTAAAATTGAATTGTAATACTTTAACACTGCACATATTGAAAATAAAATGAATAAAAATAAATACACATATTTTAATATTTTAAATCTTCATTTCAAATTTAATTATATATTTTAACATTGCATATATTGCATAAAATAGATAAATAAATATAAATATTTTAATATTTTATATCTTTATTTTATTCCAAATTTATTTTGTACCATTTTGACATTGCACTCATTGCAAAAATAGATAGATAAATATAATTCTTTTAATATTTTATCATTAAATATATTGTATAAAATAGATAAATAAATACATATATTTTATCATTTAAATCTTTATTTTGTTTCAACTTTATTTTTGTAATATTTTGACATATCACACATTGCATAAACAAATAAATAAATATAATTATTTTAACATTTTAATCTTAATTTTATTTCAATTTTAATTGTAACATTTTGATATTGTACACTTTACAATAAATAGATAAATAAATATAAATATTTAAATATTTTAACAATATATACATTACAACAAAAAGATAAATAAATAAAATGATATCTCACCTTAAAATGGTAATCTACATTCTACACACAATCAAAACCATAGAAATAGCATGTCACCATATAAATCTTGTTTGATTACAATAACTTAACTTAATTTTAGCTTTATGATGATTGAGTAATTAACATAAAAATCTTCTAAAGATAAGTGATAATTTCTAAATTTTTTTTTTTAAATAACTAAAAACAATTGATAGAATTTCCTACCTGAAAAAGTATAGAATTTTATATACATGGATATATACAAATATATATACATACATACATACATATATATATATATATATATTTTATTTATTATTTTATTTATATGTATCCCAACACACACACACATATACAAGTGTTGTGTGTGTAAACATGTCATAACTAAAAAACATATACTTAGATACATGTGTGTGTGTGTGTGTGTGTGTGTGTGTAAATTTGGAGATTTTACACTGCACCAACTTGAAGTCAGTGGACCATTTTTAAGATTATATCGATATGAGTGCATATATCTCGGGTAAAAACTCAAAATAACGATGTTCATAAACATACCCACCCAAAATCGACATAAGAATTCATTGAGAAACATACCCGAATAACAAAATTTAGGTTAGCCGATGGTAAACGAGAGATTAGAGAATTGTCTTTTGTTTTTGATAGAGTGGACTACTGTGTCTGGCGTGAAAAGTAAAAAAATTGCGTGTGAATCTTTAAACGAGACATCGGAAATTTGTTTTCGATGTTTAGTGTTCACATATTCAGATTTCAGATAAACAAAAATTCTTGTAATAAAATTACAGGTTAACTTATGTACAATATTTATATGTAAAATGGCAAAGGTGAACGAGACACCTGACTTTGTTTGGGGTGTGTTTTTGGAATTTTTTATAGGTGAAATTATGTCGGTGAGTCCAAAAAATTTTTAAAAAAAATCAAATATTTATATTTTGATTTCTATTATAATTTTTTAAAATAGGGCTTGAGAATTGGTAAATCCGAATTTATGCTCTATTCTACATAAAAATTTTAAATTTTATTTTAAAATAGGTTTCGTTTTCATATTTGCTAGTTATGCATGATGCTTATTTATGCATAATAAATGTGTTCTTCATAACGAATGTATTATACATACTGAATACGTTATGCATAATGTGGCACAATGAAAACGTTATGCATAATGCGGCACAATGAAAACGTTATGCATAATGCGGCACAATGAAAACGTTATGCATAATGAACACGTTATGCATAAAGCAGATGTGTGGTGCAAAATGAATGTGTTATCCATAACGAATGTGCTATGTACAATAAATAAGTTATGCATAACGAATGTATTAGAGGAACTCCAACAATATTCTCTATTTTAGCTACTAAAAAATTATTAAAATATTATATTATCTATTTTAGCTACTCATTTTTTAAAGTTAACTCCAACAATACTATATATTTTAGCTATACACCTTAACAAATAATAACTAACTTTTAAAGTTAGTTATTTTGTAACTAATATTTAAATTGTCATTTCATCACCAAAATGATTAAATTCAAAAACATAGACATTCAAAAAACACACACACAAGTACACAAACAATCACACACAAAAACACACCAAAAAAAAAACAGACACGACACAAACACACTATTGATATATACTTTAATTTAACTAGATAAAATTTTGACCTGAATCAAAAACAAAATTTTATAATTAAGAAAAATGAGATGTATTTTAAAAATAAAAAGTTTAAAAATAATTTTCGGCTGCACACTATCACACAAATCATGCGGCAAAAACCAGATTTCGCCGCACGAAATAAGGTTTTCTTGTGGCGAAAATCACATTTCGCTGCATGAAATCATGTTTTCGTGCAGCGAATACCACATTTCGCTGCACGAAATCAGGTATTCCTTAAATTTTTTTTTCTTTCCTCATTATCTTTTTTTCGTTGCTCGTTAATATCGATTGATGCGTTAAAAATATGAAGATTACCTAAATTTTGGTTTATGTTCAAAACATAATCTCTTCAATTGATGCATCTGGCGAGGAATGAAGACTCGCTATTTCTAGTGAATGATTTGGGCAATATTTAAAATAGTGAGACGGGTGGCAAGGCTATTAGAGATCATTTTTGGAGAAATCCTCGCTAAACTAGCTAAACGGAGACGTTTAGCGAGCCTCTTGGAGATGCTCTTATGCACAATAAATAAGTTATTCATAACGAATGTGTTATGCACAATAAATCAGTTATGCATAAAAAATGTGTTATGCATAACGAATGTGTTATGCATAAACATTATGTATACCAAGTTTATGCATAACATTTATGAATAAGCAATTTTATGAACGCAGTGTTTCTGATGCAAAAATCAGATGAATATCTACCTAGAAATTATTTCTTGTAATAATACTATTTGTTATGCACAATATTTATTCATAAACAGTATGCATAAACTCGGCAATGTTTATGCATAAGTATAATCATCATGCATACAAGAGTAATTATGGATATTATATTTTTGGTGCTAAAAAGGAACACAAATTATAAATATTTTTGATTTGGGTCTCCAATAGTTAAATTAAAATAAAAGGAGTCCCTACATGTAATTATTTTCATTTTGGAACCCTTTAACATAATTATCTCCTTTTTATATGTTATTTGGGGCGTGGAACATGTTTTTATGATTATATATATATATATATATATATAGTAAAGATCATGCCAAGGACCCCAATTTAAAAATATTTGATAAAAAGTCTCATTCCCTTAAAATTTTAATAAAAAATACCTCAAAACAAAGGTTATTTATTTTTTAATCCACAAGTCAAAACTCTTAAATACCCATATTGCTCCATACGATTAATAAAATTAATAAAAATTACATTTTTTGAAAATTGTTATGCGTATATAGTTATATGTATAATGATAACCATATAAATATATATTTTTATAGGTATGCGTATACAAGAATATACATGTTTATAAACATATAAATAATTTTGTGTGTGTGTGTGTGTGTACTATATGTATGTGTTTTTTACATATTAAACAAAAAAATTTATGTTAATAAACATATAAACATGTATATTAATAAATATTTTCTGAAAACACATGTATTGTTAATGTGTGTATAGTAGACATGTATAACACATATATAGTATACATATGTGTTTAAATGATAAATATGGTTATACAAAAAATATAGTGTATATTTTAAGAACATATAAATGTATGCATTTATTATATTTATGCATAAGCATATAAATGCTTAAAAGTATATGTTTGTCCATATATATCTTTGCGTATACATTTATATCTAAACATATATATATATATATAATTGCTTAAATTCTTAAACAATAATGTTTGTACATATGCTTTTTTATATGTATAAATATATTTATACTAAAAATATACATTGTTTATTTTTGAAACATATAAACATATATGTTTTTATGTTTGTACATAAACACGTGTACACGTGTTTATCAACATATAAATGAATATGTTTATAGATGTATTCATATGCTTTTAATAAATATATTTATAAATGAAAAAGGTATACATTTTTATGAATATATAAATAGTTTTATAGTCTTTCTTAAAACTTATAAACATAAAAACATACATGTTTATATGTTTCAAAAATATACAATATATATTTTTAGTATAAATATTTTATACATATAAAAATGCATACGTAAATACATATATGTAATTTAAGCATTTAAGCAATTATATGCTTACATATAAAAATGTATACTCAAAGATGCATTTGGATAAACATATATTGCTACACATTTATATGCTTATGCATAAATAAAAAAATGCTGACACTTATATGTTTGAAAAATATACGCTATATTATTATATAAACATATTTATACATATAAACACATACATATACTTTACATGTCTATAGTATACATGTTTATACATGTCTAATGTACACACATTTACAATACATGTGGTTTTTGGAAAAGACATGTAAATGTATATACCTATATGTTTATTAATGTTTATCTTTTTCATTAATAAATATATTTATAAAAAGCATATGCATGACACACACACATATTCATTTATATATTTAAAATATGTATATATTTGTACAAAGAGGTGTCAAAACATACCATATCATGCAAGCATGGCTCGACCCTTAATGACCTATAGTCAAGTATAACATGAAATGAATACCCAAATCATGTTGTGCTAGCATGGGAATCAAGTATGTTAGCTTGGCATTAGTATGACCCATTGGACCACATTTTGTCAATCATGCATGATGGGTCAAACTAAGTCATGTCATATTTGGGTGGTAGTGGCATGGCACTGCCACTAGTGACTAGCCAGATAGCAACAACCCATCTTGTCCACTACATTGCCTATCCCTAGTGGCATGTGGCCTCTATTGTAGCTTGCGACCCAACTCCATAGATGATAGGGCACAACCATAGCCTACAATTAATGGACAATGGTTTGTCTCGTGGCTTGTGGCTAGTGGACACCAACACCAATACTACAAAGTGCAATGCTGGCCCTAGTGTTGTTGTGACACCATCTTTAATTTTTTAAATTTTAAGTTTAAACGTTTAAGTAAAATTTAAAATTTTTTAAAAAATTATTTATTTTTTTTCACTTTCGAGCATCATAGTATCATATGAAAAATAATTGAATAATATCACTATATCATCAAAAAAAAGCAATATGAATTACATGTTAGTCATCTAATATTCATAATCAATCTATTTCTATAGCCTTAATATCTTTGATATCACATTAATCATCATCTACCAAAACTTTTTCACTTTTTTTTTTGGAAAGTTTGTTTTATTAATAAAAAGCCATCTCTTTTGGCGGAGGAATACCATTTTTACAATCTAGAACTACCATTATACCTTTTACACCCTTGAGTAAAATAAAATAAACAAGAGAAAATGCATTATGCTTGAAGTGACTCTTCTTTTCCTTTCTCTAAATGCACCCCTTTACTTTGATTGTGTTTATACTACTTTATGTCTTGATTACTTTGTATTTTATCTCTCTTTCTCTTATACTTTTTAGCTGGCTCTCTTCACATCAGCATCCATAATCCTGCCTTAATTGAAATTTTACCAGCCTTTTTGCTATTTTAAACACATTCCTCCTATCCTAATTATGCTTTTGACCTGCACATAAAGCACACAAAACCAAGGACACAAGAGTATATCTACTTTCTGACTAGCATGTGCTTCTTCCTTGCAAGCTGTTTGATCATCATCATATAGCATGCCATTCTGCCTAGTATTGTACAGCCCCTGCATCAAGCAACCATAGCAGAATATGTATTGACTAAATCCACCATTGACCCCTTTTACATCCTTAATGAGATAAATAAAACAAGCATATTCTGCTTACAGTGAATCTTCTTGTATTTTGCATATCATCCTAGATTTAGTGCATTTTCACCAAGCTTCATTTGCCTTTGATTGTATCTGATAATTATAAACCATGGCAGCTTCAACACTCCTCTCCTCGCGCCAAGCTCTTTTAAAACCACTTGGAGCCAGGATGATATTCCTTATCTGCAGACAGTTATAGTATGAAAAAACAAAGAGCACTTACACATTTGGGTTATCTTGATCTTTGACTATTTTCCTCCTGTTGTATAGGCACGAAACAAAAACAAAAGTCCAGAATTGAAATTGAATAATTACAAACCTTTGCACCTTGTTAGGCTCCCCTCAGGACCAGGGAGGCTTGTTTTGCCGTTAATCCTCCACCTGGACTTAT
The DNA here is from genome assembly GCA_029783825.1 of Sapria himalayana. Taxonomy (NCBI): domain Eukaryota; kingdom Viridiplantae; phylum Streptophyta; class Magnoliopsida; order Malpighiales; family Rafflesiaceae; genus Sapria; species Sapria himalayana. The sequence goes on along the minus strand of JAREIK010000801.1, from coordinate 4,415,975 downwards.
AATAGTAGTAAGTAGGCGTTAGCAAAAAACTTAGGCCCTTTCTAGGGCAGAACTTTCTACCCTATCTAGGGCAGATATTCGTCTCAATATTTATATGTATATAGGTTCCTCCCCCTTTTTTTAAATCTCTAGTTTCTTTTATTCTGATATATGGAAATTCAATTTTGTTCAGTTCTATCAAACCTTTAAACCTATCGGGTACCCTATCCCCCTCAAATTCTGGTGCTCCTTTCTTCCTTCCTTCTACGGCTAATTTATCCCCCAGTGCGTTAGCTTCTATATATATATGTTTTATTTGTCCTTTTATTTCTATTAAGGTTTTTCTAATGTTATCGATCTCTTCTTCGAATTGCCATAAGTATGCCTTACTTTGTACTAGATGCACTAATATTTTCGAGTCCACTTGCACTTGAAAGTTTAGGTAGTTATTTTCTTTACATATTTGCAAGCCCCTTTATAGGGCCTTAATCTCTGCGTGTAGTTCAGAGAGGGCTGTGAATCTTAAAGTAAATACTTTCAATACTTTGCCCTCTTCATTTCTTATGGATCCTCCTCCTCATGCTTCTCCCATCTCTCTCTTGAAACTCTCATCCGTGTTTAGCACTAAGTCTCCCTGCAATGGTTTGTTCTAGCTAACTATTTTAATAACTGGTGTCTTCTTTGTTACGATTGCTAGGCTCCATGCTTTTCTTCTGTATTCATCTACTTCCATCATTCTCAATTTTATCGGGTTGCAAGCAGTGATAAATGCACTTCCTTTTTTGAATTCTTCTAGTATGTCTTTAGCTTTCATTTCTACGTTCTCAAACCGACTTCTGTTTCTCGCTTTCCATAAACACCGAACCACTATGTGAGGAATATAATTTCTTATCCATTTTAAAATTTTGTTTTTTGTTTGCTTTTTTGACCAGTTCTCTAATCTATTTCTCAGAGGCACTACACTATTCTCTATTTCTGCTTCAACTTCCAATTTGTTCCATACTTTCAATGCAATCTTGCTCGTTGAAAACAGGTGATTTGCACTTTCGGTCTCTTGATAACAATAATCACATCTGGATACTAGTTTTATGCCTTTTTTTTGAATGTTTTCGTCTACAGGGATGATATTAGTAAATATTTTCCACATAAGCACATTTGTCTTTTGAGGCAAATCTTTTATCTAGAGCTCTTTATGTTGTGGAGGTTTTCTGCTATGAACTAGCCCTTTGGCACTTTTTAATGTGAAGTTTTTTTGTGGGTTTAGAATCCATTTCCATCCATTTTTGGTCAGGATAGAATGTTTTTCTACTAAGCTCTATTGTTTACCCATCAATTTCAAACTTTTAGTCGTTTTTTGAGATTTTTAAATGGCTTGTTTCCTAACCTGTATTTTGCTTTTACGTAAGATGCCCAGATGTTGTCATTTGCTTTTAATCTCCAACAATTTTTGCATGCCCAAGCTTTGGCTATATCATTTAGACTAGTGAAGCCTAGTCATGCCTCTTCTTTTGGAAAGTATAAATCCCTCCATTTTTTTCCAATGTAATTTATTTTTACCTTCTCTTTTTCCCCATAGGAAGTTAGCCATTTCTTTTTCTATTTTCTTTATAATACTTTTTGGTGGTTGTGTCGCCATGAGGATGTGAGTTAACGATCCGTGCAACACATGAGTGATTAATGTTATTTTTCCTGCCATATTTAGCAAGTTCTCTTTCCATCCGGCAATCTTTTGCCTTAACTTGTCCAGTATAAATGATAAGTATCTCTCCTTCATTCTTCCTTCGTAGATTGGGCATCCCAGGTACATTATTGCTCCTTTACTCTTGACAAAACTAGTGACTGCTTTAATCCTTTGAGCCATGTCCTCTACTGTTTTAGCTGCTATTATGAAATGACATTTATTCTTATTTAGCATTTGTCCTGATTCCTCTTCCAGTGTTTGAAGGAGTCCCATTAGACTTTTCATGGATCTGCTACTAGCATTTGTAAATATAATCAGATCATTTGCGTATGCCAAGCAGCATACTAATGGTGTATTTTTAGGATGTTTATAGGGTAGTATATTGCCCTTCCTGACTTGCGCCTTCAAGTTTGTTATAAAGAGTTCTAAATACATGTTAAATAAAGAGGGAGATAATTGTTCTCCTTGCCTAAGGCATCTAGATGGTTTAAATTCTTCACATATCTGTCCATTTATGAGAATTTTGACCCATGCACTTGATATGCATCTGTATATAATGTCTATCCAGAATTCAGAAAATCGCATTCTTCTCATTAGATAGCACAAAATGTCCCATTAGACCCTATCAAAAGCTTTTGACAGATCGAGCTTCATGATTATGTTATGACCTCTCACCTTTGACCCTATATATCCCTCATCATTTCTGATGCAAGGCTAATATTTTCCGTTATTAACATGTTTTTAATAAAACCTGATTGTTCTGGTGATATGATATTAGGAAGTAGCCTACTCAGTCTATTCTGGAGGACTTTAGCTAGAATTTTATAAATTGTGTTACATAGGCTAATTGGCCTATAGTCTTCTCCTTTTTACGGGTTATTCTTCTTGGGAATCAGAACTATGTATGAGCTGGCTCATGATTTTGAGAATTTTGCGCCCATGAAAATCCAGATTAAAGCTGCAATTATTTCCTTTTTGATTATACTCCAGCATCTTTGAAAAAATCCATAATTCTATCCATCTAGGCTCGCAGAGCTTTCTTTATTGGCATTAAAAACTGCCTCTTTCATTTCTACTTCCGTGGGAATTTCTGCCAGCATTTTATTATCTTCTTCTGAGACTCATTTTTCAATCTTTTCCATTAATGTGCATTTCCTACCTACATTTGACCCACTTAAATGAGTTTTGAAGAACTCTTCTAATTCTTTTTAATATCCTCCTCTATTTCTAACCACTCTTCGTTGATTCCTTTGAGACCTTTTATTCCTAATTTTTGATTTTTAATTTTTACCATTGTGTTGAAAAATTTCGTATTTTTATCTCCGTCTTTTAGTCATTTTATTTTAGCCCTTTGTTTCCAAAAGACTTCTTCCATGTGCATTTTGAGTCTCAATTTGACTTTTGCTTTGCTAAGATCCATTTTAGATGGATCATCTTGTTTAACTTCATATTTTATCTCTAAGGCTGTTACTTTATCCTCAGCTTCCTGGATTTTTGAAACAATATTACCAAATACCTCCTTATTTAATTTATTGAGACCTTGGCGTAGTACGTATAGTTTTTGTCCCAATATCTTCATGGGGTTACCCAAAGCTGGCTTTTCCCATGAATCTCTCACTATGGCCTCGAAATCCTTGTGCATACCCCACATATTTTGGAAAATAAACCTTTTCTGGTTTATTTTTTTTTTTGCAGTGTAATCAATAGCGGGCTATGATTTGAGCAGGTTCTACTTAAAAGCTGGACCTTTATTTTGCCCATCTTATCTAGCCATTGAGTATTAACTAGCACCTGATCGAGTCTTGATCAGATCGCTCATCTTTTCCTCCAGTCATTACACCATGTGAAATTTGGTCATAGATAATCTATCTCTATTAATTTTGCACTGGCAATAGCCTCGTTAAATTGTGATATTGCTATCGGGTTGGGAGGCCTACCACCTTTTTTCTTGGTAATATTTCTGATCACATTGAAATCTCCTCCTATGATCCATGGGGTTTTTTTGGTTGCTAATGAATTCATCTCGTGCCAAAGCATTTTCCTAATCTCCCTCCCATTACTGGCATATACTACCGAATAAATAGTTTCCGAGTTTTTTTCCTATTTTAAAGCTGATAATTTGATCGTTTTCTGCCATTATTTCTATGTCCATAGAGTTGTTCCACATAACCCATATCTTACCATTTTGATTTGAAACTGCTTTATGTAAACCTATCTTCGTCTTATAATTCTCTATCTGATTTTTATCTACCATTGGTTTAGCCAATGCAACTATTTTAATTTTATGGATTTTAATTAAATTCCTAATTCTATTAATCGTAGGAGTGTTCGCTACTCCTCTTATATTCCAAAATATACTATTCATTCTAAGTGTATTTCGTTTGGGCTCTTGTTATGTATTTTGACTTGCATTTCAGATTTATATGTTTTTTCTTATTTCTTGAAGTCTTACTTGAGCTCGATGGGGCTTATTCTCTTTGGAATATATTTCTCTCGACTTCTTTCTAGTTTCCTAATTTCTTCCTAGGCTTTTTCTATGTTTTTTGGTGCATACCTAATTGAGTGGTTATTCAGCCCTATGTTGTCAAATGGAGCTTTATGTGCCAACATGGGATCTTCTTTGGTGCTGCTGGACAATGGCCAGCTTTTCGCCTCCACTTCTTCTTCCAATAGCAAATCATCTTCTGCCCAGTTGTATTGTTCTATGCTTTTGTGTGATAATTCTTTCTCTCTCCTCCCTCAAAGCTCCACCTTCCTCCCTCCTCTTTCTATCATTTCAAACTCCTTAGGAGTTTCCTCTAGCCATTTTCTAATCTCCTCTCTCTTATCCTCATTTAGGATTCCCTCCTCTATCCTCCCCTCTTCTCCCTCTAGTTTCCCCCCTCCCCCTTTCACTATTCTCCTCTTCCTCTTCTCTAGCCTCTCTCCTCTCCATCTCTATTGTTTCTCTCTCCTGCCCCCCCCTCTTTTCTTCTCTCCTCCCCCTGTTTTCTTCTCCCTCCTTGTGCTCCTTTCTTACCCAGGCCATACCCTCTTTTTTCCTTCTATCGGCCACCATGCATTCCTCTTTTAGGTGCCCCATTTTGAGACAGTTTAAACAGTAAGAGGGGAAGGATTCTGAAGTTATTTTCTGCCAGAATCCATGGTTTAAGTCGCTTCCTACCTATATTTTACTCGGTGGAGGTACCTTGCAATTGACCTCGATGAGGATTCGGGTCATACTAGGTCTTGTCATGTAGGCTGTGGCTTCGTCAATAAGCCACGGCTTACCTAGACAGAGGGCTATTGAGTGCAGAAAATATTTGCTAAAAAGATGAATGGGGAGTCGTGAGAGTGAGAACCATACCAAAGCTTAGGCAAGTTCTACAGCTGGGGAGAAATCGGGCGACCACTTAAGTATTCGCATGGGGTATCCAACAACTGTCCACTGCCCTCACATCCATAGCCTTAGGAAGTCATCTTCCTCCTTGAGTTGGAAGAGCACATGTCTCCCGTCGTATATAGCAATCTTCACAACTTGTTTTAGCTTTAACGCCGTGATAAATGCATAAATTTCCTCGTAGCTCGGCTTTCCATGGGAGAACTTCCCAATTAATGTAAGCTTGAATGGTTCGGCAAGCTTCAGAAACTCGTTTTCTGTAAACAGCACTGTAGAGGCTGAATCTTTAGCGACAAATGGCGAAAACACGAGCACGATCTCCTTGTTAATGAAAATAAATGATTTTTTTGTTGAATAATAAATTCGAATTATCCATTTTTGCTTGAGATTGAGCTCAAATCGCACCTTCTTCTTCAGGAGCTCAAATCACACCTTCCTGTGTTACTAAAACTTTTTCACTATATCTAAATTATCTTTTCTTAAATCTTCTCAATCATATAAACATGAAAAAGTTTATATAATATTTAGTTAGAGTTTAGATCTCATATCTAAAATAATATTCATAGCAAAAAAAATATGAATTTGATGTTATGCTAGATACCATATGAGTCATGTGATACTGCGACTCTATATGTAATACTGAAAAGGTTAGTGTTTCAGCTATCTCTCTCCATTAGATTTCTTCACTGAGAATTAGGTTTCAATCATCATTATCATTGTATTTCAACTTGTTGGTTCCCAAGGAACAACTCACTACTATGATAATCGTACTTTAACTTTCAAGTGGAGAAGACATAAGTACTAGTGCTTATACTTTATCATTGAATTCCCAAGTAAACTCAATTGAGTTATGACTATGTTGACTTCGTTGAGATGTTAAGCTATTGATGCACCTTCTACCATATTTAGATTGAATTATTATCTCATTAGGTACACTTTGTTAGTACTAGTTAGCTTCTCGTACACACTAACAAGAGCCTTCATAAGCCTAGCTATGGTCTTCTCATTTTCTAGCAATTTGGTAGGATAGCATCAATCATATAACTTTGAGAGGCTTACCTATCTAGAAGATTCCATTATCCTTCCTTCATAGATTTTGGCTTCATTATTAGAAAAGGTCAATACAAATTTTTCTAGTAAAGATAATCATCAATTTGTATTTTTTCATAAATCTGTCATTGTATTTTTCTAGTATAGATAAACACTTCTTATACAACCATCACTCCCACTCAAATCTATTTTCTTCTGGATCTTTTCTAACAATTCCTGTAAAGTATAGTATATGAGAATACCTCTATTGACAAGCTAATATAACCTACAAATTTTCACTATTTACAAAATTTACTATTTATGTGAATAGTAACTTCACCAAATATTGACAAAATTCATACCCTCTAATATCACTTATTGGGATAAAAATGTGTATTCCCTATAACATAAGTTGCTATAGTTTATTTTTCTTTATAAGTATAAAATGTAGTGTTCACGAGCAATATATTTTTTACTTATAGAAAAAAAATTGATCTCATTTCTCTCTCTCTCTCTCTTGCACCTATTCTATTTTCTTCACCTTAGCATGATGCTCTCAACTACATATGAGGAAGAAGAAAATAAAAACTAAAGGGATAATCATACTTCTAAAAACTTAATGCTATTTATAGGCAAAAGAATGTCCATGCTACCAAAAGTAGGCAACTGCCTCGTTGGAAAAATTAGCATTGAAACAACAAAGTAAAGAAAATGGATGGGGCAGTGGATTTTTTTTATTGATAAAAGTGGTGACGACTCTAACCACGCACAGTTGTTTTCTCTAATAGAATTTGTGCTAACTCACAACATACATAAGCACATACAAAATATTATTTGTAATTTAACAAATAACCAAGTGTTTCCAAGCAGTAACAAATGCACCATGTGTCATGTGGTGCACATAAAGTACTATTTATTACCTTTTGATATCAATGAAAAAGTAACAAAATTATTTTTTCATGGGTAGCAATTAAATAAAGACATAACATGAACATTTCTCTTGTCGGTATAAAAATGTTTCTAATTTTTGACACACAAACTTACAAACAATCATTATTATTTATTGCAAGTGGAGTTCTATTGAAATAAGACTCTATTAATTAACAGATGTGCTAAAAAATTGGGTTATTTCCACTCAAATTAGCTTTGTGATGAATAATACCATTTGCATGGATAGTGTATTATATGTATGAATAGTAAATATACAATATACTTGACAAAATGTTAATAAATACAATAAAGAGTTGAAAACAAAGAACACAAAATTTATGTGTTTCAACAATCACTTGTAGAATAGCCACAAATGATTTCTTCAAAAATATAATAGCTCTTCAAATTCTTGGATTACAAGAATAAATAGGAGGGGGTTGTATTTATAGGAAAAGAACCTCTCCCTCTCATGCACAACCCAATTGCAAAATAGTTATTTTATATAAAGGCAACACTTACTATTTTCAAAGTCAATTATAAATAGAATGAGCCATCATTGTTTATTTTATTCAAAATTTGTGGCTCACTTATTTGAAAATGAGCCACCGATTAACAAAACTCCACCTTGGAAAATTATCAAACGAGCAAACTTAAGTAATATTTTCAAATTCATAATCAAATTTATAGGATACAAATCAAGTTTAAATAATATTTGCACTAAACTACCAATACCACCTTGGTCAACACATATGTGGAGTAATCGACAATATATATCTCTAGTAGACATATCTTTCCTCCATTAATTTATCACACAAAGTTGATATTGAACATTAATGTGCTTAATTCTTACTTGGGAGTCTCGCTCATAGCCAAATTAATGCCACTTTGACTATCATAATAAATATCAATGTGGTTCTAAATAACCTCCAATTTTGCAATCAAGCATTATAGCCAAATAGCTTTTTTAATGACCTTATTAAATATTGTATACCCTACCTATATTATAGATAAAATAATTATAGACTATAAGGTAGATCTCCAACTAATTAGTACTTGATCAAGAGTTAAACATATAAGCATGAGTTGATTGACGCAAGTCCAAATCACCATCATGATTGAAATCAACATTCCTAATCACATAGTAACTAAATGTATCATCACTTTCAAAATGCTAAGCTAACATTTATGATATTTAGAATGTATGATAGAATCCATTTTACCATTTGCCAATGTTTTTTACTGGGATCATGCATATAGCAACCTACTCAAAACATTGACTGCATATGAAATGTTAGCATTTTGTGATATACAACTTTTTCCATTTACTTATATCTTGAATTTATATTGAAAAAAATGTACTCAATTTAATGTGAGGAGAAAGTGGGATAGTATTTGGTATATAAATTATCAAATATTCTTCTATATTTTTGATATTATTAGATAATATATAAGTATGTAAATGAGTAAGAATTGAATCAATTTCATGACTTTAGAATTATGATTTATTTTGATGAATATTCATGAAAATGATATATTTTTGGAGGTATTTGATGACTTGGAAATATGGACTAATCGAGTAGTTTTGACATCAATTCTTAGTTGAAACTATACTTATTTAATTATTAACATTTTTGAATATCATGACTCTACTAACTCATTAGCATAATTTTTCAATTATGTGTTGTATTTTTTTTGCTGTGATATTATCATATGAGTTTCATACATACTTATTTCATTATTATTAAATGTGTATAACATTAATTTTATATCATAATAACAAAGTATATCATTTTAGTACTAAAAATCATGGTAGTTCCTTGTACCGTGACTTTATTTTTATCAAGGCTTTGTATTCTTAAGTTAGAGTCATGATTTTTTTTTCCAATATCATGACTTTTATGTTACAAAAGTTACAAAGTTAAAGCTACTTAAGCTAAAGTCAATGTAATTATTCAACACTATGATTTCTAAACACAAAATATAATAGAGTGCATTCCCTAAATACGACTACTTCTCAAGGCTATAACTATTATCCTCAATAAAAAAGGTAAGCCATAAATTTTATGTATGAGCTAATTTCAAAGATCACGACCATTCATAGCTTTATGGCCATGTGATATACAAGAAAGGTCAAGGTCAAAGTTGTAGTTATTTCTAGTACTATGGCCATTTGATATACAAGAAAGATCAAGACAAAGTCATGACCATTCTAAATATCATGACCATATGATATGCACAAGAGACATCATTCCTAGTGTAGTGGCTATTCCTAACAATATGACCATACGATGTACAAAAGAAATCATTCAAAACATTGCAATCATATGATCCACATGGGATATTAAAGCCAAAGTTATGGTCATTCTTATCACCCTAACTTTGTGGATACTTCTTAGCACGATGACTTTGTATCATAAAAAATTAGGATGTATTCCAAACTTACATCCACTTTCTAGAGTTGTAACAACCTCTAGCTCAAAATACAAAAGATAAAGTCATGATATTTTCTAAAATTCATTATTTTCTACTTAGAGAAATACCAAAATTACATGGTATAAAAGAGGAAAAAAATCACGAAGAAATTATTCTTCTTCTCCACTTACCAAGTCAAATCAATGCGTAGCAAACAATCCTAGAAAGGATTTTTACCCTCTCTAGGGGATCGATTAGTAAGCAAGACATAAGCTAAACTCTAAAGTTGAGAGGGCATGACTATCAAACCCCCCTCTAAATGGTAGATTTAAGGAAATTAACAAAAATAGTATGTGATTAGGGTTTGTGTCCTATATTCTCATGAGGACTTTCATTGAGAATCTAAGATTCCAAAGACTTCTCTTGTATCTCATGAATCTATCCTTAATATCAAGCTAGCTTAATGTTTAAGGTTTGTGTAATTATGATTTATGTAATATATAAATGAATTTGTGATTAATTATTATGTCTGATCTATGTTATAATATATAAATTGATGGATATTGTGATTAAATAGAATAAAAAATTAAGGATTTTACTATCAGTAGATTTGTGTATGTTATCATGATAGATGGTGATAGGTAAACTATGAGGCTCATTCAAGCATATGATAGAAAGGATGTGATAGCCCTTCTAACCATGTTGCACGGGATAAACTTATATGTTAAAACTTGAAATTAAGGTATATAGATTATAATGAGCATGATACTAATGAAGCCAAAAGTATAAGTAATTTTACATGTCACTCTATTGTAGATGCCTTTGATGAATTGGTTCTTGATTGATATAGATGTTTGATAGAATATTATTCAAAGGGTTTTACCTTTAGTGTGAGAGTTAAATCATCATTATGAAGGATGATGATAAGTAATCCATATGACATGCATGAGTATATAATGAATTACAAGGTTTGTGATAATCCTTTAAGTTGCTTTTTCTTGAAGATTTTATGAAAACTTATATTAATTATGTGAGCATGGTACTTATAAAGCCAAAAATACAAATAGTTATAAACTATATAAGTTATTAGTCTTTATGATACTCAAGGCTAAAAAATAAAAATATACGTACAAAGTAACCATAAAAGATAGTTAATGAGATACCTAAAAAGTAGACTTATAAATAAACATAAAGCAGAGATGATTTATTATCTCTATGGTCAAGTATTAAAAAAAACTTTGAGGATATCATTATTCAAATTAGCTCAATAATGATTAATATCTTATATGTTATTAGGGTAAATGGTCATTTTATACTAATTTAACCTTTATTCTATATATTAACTCAACATAAATCAAATTATTTGAATATATATCATATAAATCAATCGGACAAACTATATTATCTAATAGTCATACCAAAATTTCTAAATATATTTTCTACTCAAATTATAATGTCTCATGGTTGGGTGACTTACTTACTGATACAATTCCTATGTGATTGATATCTAGATATAAGTCCCTATTTATTATTTGTATGACCCATATACTTTCATATCTTTGTTGAAGAGATATCCATGCCAATAAACTTTTGGGATAATATATAGCCAATAAAATTAAGTAACATAATAAGTCACAACATATAGATATAGATTTTGCCTATTTAGTCATGAAAAAATGTTGTGGCACTTTTTTTTTCCAAAACTACTTTTGCATCAAACAAAGGTTTTCCTTCTTAGTATCTCTGATTATCTTTATGCAGAGAATTATCTTATTTTTACCCATATTTTTTGTCTCAATTTCTTGACTCAATTGTGTTTTCAACTTCTCAATTTCTCCTTTATTTTGAGGAAATTAATATATCTCCAGTATACCAGAATAAATAGATAAAAGATCTACATTGTATCTTGTGAGAATAAAAATGATGATTAGACTTATGTCTTGTCAATTTATGTTGAATCATGAACATATCAAATCGCTTATCCCACTATCTCTAAGATTGATTAATGTAGAAATATATATCACAACATATAGACTTACTTCTTGTCTACATCACCAATTTACTAAATTTGCAAATCCAATTTTCTTTACTAACAACCCTTGATTAATTTGATTGAATCATATAAATTTTTTCTTCAAAATATCCATGTAGAAATATAGTTTTTATACTAAGCTGAACTAGTTCCAAATCAAAGTATACTACCAAAACCAATAAAATACGAATAAAGAAATGCATACTAATATGGTATAATACCTCATTTTAATTAATTTCTTCTTTTTATACATAGTCTTTCACCACCAATCTTGCCTTGAAGTGACATCTTATTAAAAAGTATTTTTTTCTCTTTATATATTAATTTGTACTCAATTGCCCTTCTATTTTTTGGTAGTTGAGCTAGTTTCTTATGCCTAATTCTTCTTAAATGACTACATCTTTTCAATCATAGTTTTCTTTCACTTTTAACTTATTAAACTTATAACTTCTTTACTATATGTGGAATGAGTATCATCATCTTAAACTGATAGTGCATAGTCCACCTCATCAACAAGTTCTAAATTCATCATCTTAGCCTACTTGTTGCAATTAATTTTTATAATTATAATGATTTGGATTCTAAGCTTTTCATCATCTTCACATAACACTTTTTATTATTGAAATATCATCATCATATGTTTTTGAAAAGCTAATAGTATTCTTTTGAGATTCAACTTGTTTTGAAACACTTTATACTTGCTACATAGTGCAATTGGTTTTTAATTATCTTTAGATGTTACATTTTTTTACATATTAGCTACATCGAATGTAATATTCTTGCTAAAAATAATTTTTTTAATCTGGATACCATAGAGCATATCCTTTCAAATCTAAGCTATGTTTCATAAATGATGCTTTTTTAGCTCTTAGATCTAATATAGATTCTTCAACATGATAAAATATAGTGGAATCAAAAAATATGTAAAGAATTATAGTCATTTATATGTCTGTCAACCCATACCTCAAAGGGTGGTTTTACCATTAATTATAGCTGATAGAAACTAGTTGATGACATGATTTGCATATGTAATTGCCTCTGCCCAAAATTGCTTCTCCAACCCATAATTTGACATTATGTAAACAATTATAGCCATTAATATGCCTTCCATCCCATACCTCAATAGGTATCTTATAGTCAATTTTAGTTGATAGAAATGAGCCGAGGAGTTGATTCATAGATATAATTCTTTTAGCCAAAATATGATTATCCACCCACACAAATTATCTATGATTGTTTCATATTATTATCTATGTTTTTTCATGCATTCCTCTATCCTATTTTTGTTGTAGATTATCTAGGAATGTAAAGTGATAAACAATATATATCTATTGATAAACTTTTAACGATATGTCACTTTTGTAATCACAACTATTGTCTAATTAAAGTTATTTGATCTTCCTTCCAGTCTTTGTCTCATTCACCTTTTTTCTACTTAAAGAAATTTAAAGTACATTTCATCCTTGGTCTTCACAAGGTAGATCCACATCCTTCTAGAAAAGTCTTCAACAAATATAATAAAATTATATTTACCTCCTAAGGAAAGTAACTTTGAATGTTTTGATGCATCTAAGTGAACATAATTCAAGCTATAGTTAGTATTTTTGCACAACTATACCAAACTTCACTCAGTCCTTGTCTACTTTCTCCGAACACAATGTTTATAGAACCCCAGATTACAAGTTTTTTGCTTCTTTCATCAAGCCTTGATTTACCAAACCATGCATCACTTTATGTCATGCTTGTCCCAAGTGCATATGTCATAGCTTGATAACTTTTGAGTCTATTTTTTTGTAGAATGTAGTTGATCCAATAAATTTTTATGGAAACATAATAGTACTCATTTGTTTCTAATATTATTCATCATAATGAGTGTATTTGCAAAAATGTATAAACTTTTGATCATACTTGATAATGGTTAAACCTTTTGATTCCAAGGCTCCAACTAAATTATAATTATTTTTCAAAATTGGCATGTGGGTACCATCTATCAAAATACTAATTGATCCATCATGATCCTTCAATTGAATTAAACCTATCCTAGTTTTCTTGAATGTGTTATCATCAACATGAAAATAGCTCATCCAACTCTTCAAATGGGAAAAATCATTCCTTGTTAGGACACTTGTGGTAGCTAAAATTTATAATACAAAATATACTTGTTGGTGTATGACATCATTAGCTGATGTTAATTTGCTTTATTCTTCTTCTGAAGCTAATTTTTGTGTAGTGGAGTTGGGACCCTATTTGGTGATCATGATTAGAATAAAATTACAATAGCTATTGAAGAGTTATGATCTTGTTATGTGGAGTCATGACTATATTAAATCTAAAAGATCTATAGTAGATTCATCGCACTATTCTATAGAATCATGCCTAGAATAAAGCAAGAAATCACATTCTTTTGAGTAGTAATGACTATCGCTGAAACATTGATTAGAGTTTGAAGTTTTCACCTTGGTCTTAGAGTCACAAGTTGATACAAACCACACTAAGGTTAGCAAGATCCATTTATAGATAAAAAAACCAAGACCATTCTTTGATCAGGTTTGAAGGAAGATGGGAACCAAAACCCAATATTTATAAAGAAACACAAATCTTGGTTATAATGTAATGATACCAAAACTAAAGATGGAGATATGAATGATAAGTTAGGAAGAACATAACCAAAAATTATATTAGTTTGAAAGAACAAATGAGTATTCATCTTACAAAAATTCAACTTATTAATTTCATTCCAAGGAGACATATTTATAGGGTGCTTGAGATATCTCTTTAGGCTAGGAGCACTCATTTGCTTTGGGTACTTCTTTACTAATTGGAGATAAGAAAATTATGTCTTTGATAATTAAAATATTCACAAAAATAAATTATATACCCACAAAAGAAAATAATAACATAACTAGAAATCTTAATTTAATGAATTTCTACTATAATAGACTTTAGGGGTATTTACCCTACTCTATGGGTAGAAAGTATAGGCTTCCACCTTCCTACTTGATACTTTACAAAAGAATTTTTTTTGCCCTATCGTACCTGATAAGATATATCGGGTAGGAAGTCGAGTAGAAAGGTTGGTAAACACTTTTATAGCTATTAATTATTTAAATATTTTAATAATTTAATTAAATACCATACACTAATATTGTACTAATTTAATAATACAATAAATTAATAACACTAAAATCTAAAATAATTATAACAATATTTATAATTGTTTTAGCCATCAATCCACCATAATTATTACAAATACAATCCACCAAATAGTTACACAAGTAAAATCCACCATAATTATCATACAAACCCAATCCACTATAATTGTTACAGAAACACAAAGAACATTAAAATCATAACTACTCTACCTGTGGTAGTTTACCACTTGTCATTTCACCACAAATTATGTAGCCTACATAAAAAACAACCAATATTTTACCAACTCAAAAAAAGAGTTAAATAACACATTTTTTGCTAGTGTCATTCACCTCTATTCACTCAAGAGAAGTTGAAATTGTTTTTGACTCTCTATAGTTATTTCTGAGAAAAAAAAGAGTATGAAAAAAAATAGATATGAAGAATTAATCAACAAATAATAAAAATATAATAAAAAAATATAAATACCTAAATTTAGTTTATAGCTTTCTAATCCTCCAAAACATCTTCGAAGTCATAAGCAATGGATGATGATTGAAACCAATTTTGTGCACATATGAAACCCTCAACTATTTTGGGTGCCAGATAACTTCAAAAAGGATCAAAAATATGACCCCCGATGTTAAAAGTTGATTATGATGTCACTAAAGAAATATGAATTGTTAACATATCATGAGATATTTTGGA
The DNA here is from genome assembly GCA_029783825.1 of Sapria himalayana. Taxonomy (NCBI): domain Eukaryota; kingdom Viridiplantae; phylum Streptophyta; class Magnoliopsida; order Malpighiales; family Rafflesiaceae; genus Sapria; species Sapria himalayana. Next base: position 4,400,696 of record JAREIK010000801.1, on the reverse strand, counting down.
AAGGATTAAAAAATTATAAGAATTAATCTTCCACCAATTCAAAATATCAAAATTGACTCTAAGAAATTTTACATCTTCCATCAAATATTGATCCAACTCTGATTTGTTGTCCACATTACATTTCTTGGCTCTATACATGTGGCACCTATTAATGAAATTTGTAGGAACTTGACCTTGAACAGACAACTCAACTGAAGAAACATTTTTTCATGGTCAAAACAATACTTAACCTCACTTCACACCCCACACTAATTCTAGTGTATTGTTGGCATAATCAGTCAATGACCTTTTTGATATTATCAACTAGTTGAACTTTAACTATTTCATCTTTAGCCTTATAATTGTCATTGAGCCAAAATTTTAATGCGTCCAATTCATATCATGGGTCAAGCACAATAGCAACAAACAATATCAAATTAATATTATCTAAATGACCCCAATACTTTTCATACTTGTTTAATCATTCTCATAGCCATGGTACTTAAAAGATAGTCATCATCTTTACAATAACCTTGCAAATGATCATACATAGTAGAAAGTTCTTGAAAAAACAAGATAGATGAGGTGTACAATGATCTAGAAATGGGCAAAGTGACCTCATAAAAAAGTTTCAAAAGCTTCATAAATACACGAACAATGTCCCAATCATCAAATGTAGATGGCCCTAAACTACCACTCCCTCACTCAATTGACTTATTGGAACAAATCAAATGCACCTTGGTAATATTATACAACTTTAAGCATCAAATATATAGAGTTCTATCTCGTTGTAACATCCAAGCAAAGAATACCCTTTTCACCAATTTTTCTCCTTTTAACCATGACTTAAACTTGCCAAGACTTGAAGAAAAAGACTACACATATTTAATATCATTTTATACCTTCAAAATTGACATGTTCACTTCCATCATACCCTCTATGATTATTAGATTCAAAATATGTGCACAACATCTAACATGCATAAATTCATTTTCTAAGACAGTGCTCTTTTCATCCTTAGTTTGCCTCTTTAAATAATCAAGAGCACCATCATTAGAAGTAGTATTATCCACTGTAATAGTAAATATGCTATCTATCCCCCACTTAAGCATGCATGCTTTAATTTTCCTTCTAATTGTCACACCCTTATTATTAAGAATTTTTAGAAAATTGATTATTTGTTTGTGTAACTTCTAATCTTTATCAATGAAATATGTAGTTAAAGACATATAAGTTACATTTTTAATAGACATTCATGTATTAGTAGTGAGGAAAACCCTTTGACTAGATGAGAGAAACATAAACTTCAATTTTTTTTCTCCATCATATATAATTACAAATAATCCCTCATCACAATGGTACAGAAAGGTATACGAAATCTAGGTTCAATAGTTTTCATCAACTCTATAAATCATTCTCTTTCAACAAAGCAAAATGATAATTCAACCACTAGAATCACAATAGCAATTGCCTCCCTACTTTTCTTTTCATTAAATTTAGCAACACTAAGGTTACTAATAATACCATCTGCATTTTTTTGAATGCACCAATTAACTTTAATTGAGATATGTCATTCTTATTCTCACTTGCCAGACTAGATTTACAACGATCTAAATGTTAAAGCAAAGATGAAGTAGCTATTTTTCTTGCATGATAATTGTAAATCTTACTACAATGCTGACATTTAACTTCATATGCATCTTTAATCTTTTCAAAATACTCCCAAACTCTAAATTAGTTTTTTGTATCTTATCCCTCACATTGAATATCATCAATAACTTAGATGTTACTATTAGAATCAACTTGAACAGATGATTGTAAAGTAATTTCATCCATAAAAAATGATTTGTGGATAATACACATCATCCTAATAAGAAACAATATAAACATATCAAAAAATAAATAATCCACTAAACACGAAAGCACACAAAATGAACAAATTTCCATTATACTCAGATAAAGTTGGAACACTACTATAAATAATTAAATAGACCTAAACCCAATACAACTAGCAGAATAACAATCTTGGGAAGTAATATTCAAATAAAAAATTCAATAACTATAGGAATGGGGGCCTCTAGATTTATTTTAGTAGTTTCTACCTCGAGAAAATTTAAATTTCCACCTTTTTTAGCTTGGGAGGAGAAGACCAGATTCGAAAATTACCTAATACTCTATCTCTTCACAAATTACTATACTACTCATAGAAAATGACTTCTCCTGCAATGTTTTTAAACATCCTAACATCAATAGATATGTAAAAGATCTACTATAATTTCAATTTTTTAGTGGGTTTGATGAAATTATTGAGGCACAAAATATTCTATTTAAAATGTAGTAAAGCAACAAAATAATCATAGCAAAGTGACCATTTTATAAATAGAGTAGAAGGCCCTAAGTATTTTTCTCTTATTTGGAACTGAGACAGCAACAACAAACTGAAATGGAACTTAATATCGATGTATTTGAGTATCAGATTTCAATTATTCCACTCCTATTGAGCTAGGGTTTCCTCATTTTGTGAAATTTTTTTTTGGTTCGGAGTTAGATTCAAAGCCTTCAATATTTCCTTGTGTAGATGAAGGTTTGCGATTAGAATTTCCAATCCAAACCAGATTGTGGAGATAGAGATAGAGGCTATGTTTGGTTCTCAAACTGAAATGTATTATGCCATCAGCCACCCTAATCTCATCTTCTCTAGAGAAAGTGTTTTGAATAGAAAAGAGATGGCACTCTAATTATGTCATCGCAAAAGCTCCCGAATTAAAGATGAATTGAAATGTTTTGTTTAGAGGACATAGTAGAAGCTAGAGTAGGAGGACTTATAATAACATGAAAGTGATTGTATTAGTTACATTTGAGCCATTAGTTGATGTAGAACTCTGATTGCTTCATGGAAACAGAGACATAATGGCCCATAGATCTTTCTAGATTTATTAATGAATGATGTTTTCCTATTAGAGCTCTAGTCGTCACTAATAGAAGCTTGTTTCTAACATAGCTCAAAATATATTTTCTAGTAAGAACATTCCTTGTAGTAAGTCTTATCATCTCATCTAATAAGCACTAATAGACCTTCTGCCTTCTCGAATTTGACCTCTTTGTTATTGTCTACCTATAAATCAAGGCTGAATTTTTGTAAGATACAGAGCTCATTATGCTAGATGATCGCCTTTAGTGGCCTTAGGATAAGAAATAGTTTTTCAATGTATTTAGAACAGAAAGCAACCTTTAAATGGTTGAAATCTAGATTTTTTTCAATTCAACTAATTTTGCATTATGAAGAAGAGAGAGAGGGAGAGAGTATCTAAAAGTTGGACAGGTGGATGAAGGAGGGAGGCGGCGGGTGCTGACTATTGAGCAAAATCTCAATTCTCATGTTAGGGTTTTTTAGTGTTTATAATATATATTTAATGTATGCAGGGTATGGTAGAAATGCGAAAATGGATTGTTATTCTGCATTCCTACTCAATTTAATCAAAAGATCAAAAACTCTTTCTCATTCCTACATGATTTTTTATGGTTAATTGTTCAATAGGGTAGGGTAGGAACTTGTGGCCAATTAGAAATTTGAACACTCCTAATAGACTTAATTAGCTCAAATTAGATACTTAAAAGTGTAGTTTAAATCATTCTTTATAAAAATTTCTAAACAAGCTTTAAAATATCTTATTAGCTTTTTTAGCTTCACTGATATTTATTAGACATAGTTGGCTGGAAAATCTTTATAGATAAGTCTATGATTTTATGTTCAACTAGAGTTTTTTGGATTATGAGTATTCTTGACTAGGTTGATTTTTAGGAATTCCAACAACCCCTCTAATTTGAAAAAGACTTATTCTCAAATCATCACTTGTATCATCTAAAGATAGATTATGAATATTTCAACTTTTATTAACTCCATACTCTAAAAGGAGATCCAATTTGTTAGCATTATCGTTAATCATTTATATCATTGAAATATTACATCTCTCCTAGAATGAAATTTAGATCACCTTAAAAATATGAAAACCTAGTAAGTAAATGACCTTGTGGCCCTCCCCCTTTCTCCTCCTTCACGATCTCTCCCTACCACCCTCACTAAACCCCAAGCTTGCTCCAAATACCAAGGAATTGTGAAGGATTAAGATTGTGATCAAAGAAACTAATCCCCACATCCTATATAATTGAGCTTACAAGATTGATCATTTATTTTAAAACATCCAACTCCCGTGAAAACCTAAACAATGCTGAAAGAACTTCTGAGTTCATTGTGCAAGTCTCACCACTATAGAACCAAAGACCCCTCAATGCCAATTTGTAGAAGAAGATTCATCGTCTATTCATAAGATGACTTCGATACAATTGAATTCAATATTGCTAAAGGAGAAATCTAGAAGGTGATTTACCGTAAAATTTCCTTTAACCCTTATTAATTTCTTCCCCAAAACAAGGTCCCAAACAAAAAAAGATTCAATAATTTTAAAGTGCTACCAATACAGAAACTTATTATGTGGAAAATAGATAGTTGGTGAGGAATTGAGTTCTCAATTCACCCAGAACTTTGATGAAAACTCAAATATCAATGAAATTGGAAAACAAAAATGTCAAATTAGAGGCTCTCAATAACTATGTCAATTTCTTTAGAGGGCAGTAATGATGCCATTAAGGTTGTAGGTGACTAGTGCCTTGAACAAACTAGAACCTTTGGGAAGAACAAGTCCTATGGAGTAGTTTTTTATTGAACAACAAAACTTTGAAAAACTCCACCAAATTACCCTATTATCCATCTAAATTTCCTTTTAATGTATTTTTCGACAATGATGACCTAGTCCATGGAATAGAACACTAGAAACATTGCTTTGTGATTTATTCTATCACTAAGAATCCTGGATATAACCTTCTAAAAAGTTCATGGAGGAGTAATGAAATTCCACTGCTCAAGCCATTCAACATCCAAATGGTAGTATAGTAGTTTAGTTCAAAAATATGAAGGATATGAAAGATGTTTTGAACTCATTACCCTACTTAGTATATGGTAGGCCTATTTTTATCAAGTCCTCCCAATTGGCTTTCATTATGGACTAAAAGAAATGACAAAAGTTCTAGTTTGGGTGAAATTCCCAAACTTCCCAATACACTTGTGGAACCCAACTGGTCTTAGGAAAACAGCACTAGTTGTATTGGGTATCCTTTGCAAATGGATAAGCTCACCTCGAACATCTCTAGAATAGCCTATGCAAGGGTGCATGTTGAAGCTGATTTAAATGAAGATTTATCCAAAGTAATTATATTAAATTTTTTCGAAAGCACAAAGATTCTCCAACCTACAATCTATGAACAGCTTCCCCTTTACAATAAGTATTGTTCAATCTTTGGGAATGTGATAAGTAACTATAGGAAGAAGAAGAAAGAGGAGGGTACATAAATAAACTCTAACCCTCCCTTGAGCCTTAAGATCTCAAAAAGGAGCTCTCAATTTGATGAAAAGCAAAGGCTCATTGAACTCCCCCTTGGAGGAAAGCCTTGTCCCATTTTAGAAAGAAAAGTATCAAGCACAACAATGGTCACAAATCCCAGTCTAATAGGAAGGAGAGATCAATCAAAATGAAGAAAAAGATGATTTTACTATTGTCAAAGGAAAGAAAAAGAGCAAAGACTTTATAGCCCCAAGAGAAGGATCATCACTAAATCTTCGAAACAAATGTAAATTTAAAGACAAACTTAATAAGTGACATGACCCATATGGCACAACATAGAAGCTTGATAGGAGGCCTTAGCTCCTATATAACTGAGTATAATATGTTTTATTTATTTTGATAGAATATCATTTGGAGTTTTGGTGGTTGGAGTAGGAATAGGCTCAACCTCCTCCCTAGGAAGAGGCCATAGGGTGAGGTGGGTGTACCCCTTCATAGAAAATAGTTATTTATGTTTTTTTTGTATAAGTATGTGGAGACACACAAGTTGAATACATGAGTACTACCTATGGTAGAAAACCCCTTGAAAGAAATGGCCAAGACAAGACAGGGCTAGGCAAAGGAAGTCCCTAATCCTAGAAACAATGGAGAAGCTGAAGTCACAAGATAGAGGAATCAGGATAACCACATTATCTAAGGTACCTACACTTATCTGGTTACTTGTTTATTTGCCTATGGAGATGGAGTATGTATGGTAATGACAACTTGATTATTCTATTCCTAATGATCAAGGCCTACAATTTATGGAGACCCAAGAAAAAAGAGTTATCCGGGCTTCCCTATAATTTAAAGTTCTATTATGGAAATATAAATGAATTAATCTCATTGTGGAAGGGGGACTCTTGTGTTACCTTTTCGATATCAAGCTTAAAGATATTTGGGGAGAGGTTGGGCACCTCTAGGGTACATGATCAAGTGGATCTATGTTATTATTTGGATTTCGTGTGCCTTACAGTGAGATGTTCACCCACCTGGTTTTCTCTTGACACTTGAAGTCCTTCCCCAAGGATCAAGTGAACCAAGATATGTATGATTGTGTGTTGTGGAATATACTAAAATTATAGATATATGCAAATGAAGTGAAAGGACTAAGAGAAATATTCAAGAACTATCTAGGGGGGCTCATTCTTTTGTGTAGGACAACACAATGTAACATGGGCTTTTCTTGTATCAGGCAACATTATGTAATTCTTGATGTGGCTGAATGTATGGGACAACACTGTGTAACATGGGCTTTCCTTGTATAGGAGGTAGATGAGTTGAACAAGGAACATATGCATGTGGGGATAATATGTAAGGGGCTTCTTGATGTAATGTGGGCTTCTCATGTAATGGGGGTAAACATGTAGAGAGTAGTATATGAAAGTGGTACAAGGGGAAGCAATGTATGTATGATTGGGGTTTTTCTTGCTAAAATGAATGTGGATGATTGTGCATGAGGTGGTTCAGAATGCTTGCCCATTACCCTTGGAAAAAACCTTCTAGATATTCTTGAAAATAAAATATCAGCTCTTTATGGTGGCATATATGTCAAGCATCTATGGCCTTGGCCAACATGAAGATAGCCAACTAGAATATCAAGGGTTTTAACTACCCATAAAACCAAAGGAAGTGAGTAGGCTCATCAAATTTTACAATATCGATATAATTGTTTTCATCAAAGCTAAATTGAATTTAGACCAATTAGCTTGGCTAATGGGCTCAACATTTAGTAACTTTGAATCGCTAAATAATTTTTCTTGCCATCCTAATGGCAAAATGGTAGTAAAATGGGACAAACAAACTATCGAGGTTAACTTGCTCTCAATGACCTCTCAACACATCTACTTAAGGATACTAGACAAAGTCAAAGGATTAAACTTTTGCTAGTCGTTTATCTATGATTTCCATTTAATAGTTAGAAGAAGGCCTTTATAGGAAAGCCCAATCTTAGAAAGTGATTCAGAGTCTTCCCATTGGGTAGTGTTAGAAGACTTCAACTCTTATCTCTCTAGCTTAGACAAAATGGGAGAGAGAGAGAGAGAGGACAAGATCTATGAATGTCAAGACGTCATAAATTGATGCTCTACATTAAGTTTCAAAGATGTGCCCTCTTTTGGTACCTTTTTCACGTGGACAAATAGCAGAGTCTCCTCTAAGTTAGATAAGATTATGAAAAATAATGAATGGTCTAGTTTATGCTTGTATAGTCATGCTCATTACTTGCCCCCGTAGATCTTTTCAGATCATTGCATGACATTAATGTCCATAGAGATAAAAGTACATAATCGAAAAGTTTCCTTCAAATTCTGTAATATATGGCTTAAACACACAAATTTTTTCAAACACTTAAGAAGTATTGGAATGTCAATATCGATGGTTCATACATGTTCCAGTTGACAAATAAAATGAAACTGTTGAAAGGGCCTCTCGAAATGTTTAATATTAAGCATTTTTCGTACATTAGTGCAAGGACCTCCACATTTTAGGAATACCCTCTATGCTTTTCAAGCGAAGCTCTTAAATCTCCCAAATGCTACTCTTAAAGGAGAAGAAATGGATATGTGGCTAAAACTAAGCACTTTGGAAGAGGTATAAATGTATTTTCTTATACATAAAGCTAAGATTAACTACCTAAAGCAAAGCGACAAGTGCACAAAATTCTCTTATGCACTAAATAATACCAAGACAAAAAGAAGCAAAATTGTGGCATTAATTAAGGAGGATGGGAATTTCACCTCTTCTAAAGAAAAAATTGCAAAATTATTTATGAAATCTTATGTGCTCTTCTAAAGATAGAGTAGAAATTTCCAAAGATGTCATTACCAACGGAAGGATTTTACAATCAGAAGATAAAAATTTATTCGCACTTGACTTCTCACCTGAAATCATGAAAAACATTTTCTCTAGCATGAAAGATTCCAAATCACTAGACTTGATGGCTACACTATGAAATTTTTCAAACACTCGTGGAACTTCTTTGGACATTATTATATCATCAAGGTTGTTACAACTTCTTCCACTGTGGAAGAATGTTGAAATAGATTAACCATGCATACATTACTCTCATTCAAAAGTTCACTCATGCCTCTTCCATAAAATATTTCTGATTTATATCATGTTGTAATGTTATTTATAAACTCATATCAAAACTAATAGCCTCAAAGCTTAAGTTGGTATTGAGTAACATTATAAATCCAGTGCAAGGGGCATATGTCAAAGGTAAGTTAATTTCTAATAATTTTCACATGACATAAAGTATAATCAGACAATATGCTAGGAAAAGGATCTCTCCTAGATGTTTTCTAAAAATTAACCTTCAGAAAGCATTCGACATAGTGGATTGATCTTTTCTAGAAGAATATCTCATTTCTATTGACTTCCCAAAACATTTTATTAAAATTATCTGTGAATGTGTCTCCATGACATCTTACTTCATCATGATAAATGAAAAATTATACCACTTCTTTAATGGTAAAAGAAGCCTCAGACATAGGAATCTTTATCCATGTATATATTCACAATTTGCATGGAGTATCTATCTAGATTACTTGCCAAAGAAACCATGTAGAGCTAATTTTCCTTCCACCCTAGGTGCTTCTTTTTAAGAATCACCCATCTAATGTATGCATATGATTTGATATTATTCTCCAAGGGTAGTTCTTCTTTAATTAATATCATCATCAATACTCTAAGAGAGTTTGAAGTAGCTTCTAGACTATATGTGAATCCCTCCAAATCAAACATCTTCTTAGGAGGAGTTCCATGCAAGTTGAAAAAAGATGAATTGCAATATTCTAGGTTTGAAGAAGGGACACTCCCCTTTATTTTTTTTAGGTGTCTCATTATCATCAAGAAGACTAAATAACGACTCAATTTTCCTCCATGTTGACTAAACTAACTTCAGCCATCCATCAATGGGTAAGAAAACTATTATCAATAGTAGGTAGAATTAAATTACTTTGTAAGATAATTTAGGGAATATAAGGCTATTAGTTGTCTATATTTTCTCCTCTCTAATTCCATCATAAATGCTATCAAAAGTGCATGCATAAGATTTATACGGGGTGGTCCAAAGAAATGTAGATTCAAGCAAAAGACCTCTTGGGAAAAGGTTTGCATGCCTACTAAATATGGTGCGCTCGACATCCTTAAAATTTCTACTTTGAATAATATTTTTTTTTATTAAAACCCTATGGAGAATAAATAGAAAATAGGATTCCCTTTAAATAAAATGGATCCACCACTTCTATCTTAATTCTCATAATATCTGAAATTTTCATATTTTCAATGATGACTCTCCTTTCTGGAAGTCACAAATCCAGGTTAGAGATATATTAATTGAAAAATCTGGAGGCATCAAGCAAGCAAAGGATAATCTCAACAAATGGGGAGATGAGAAAAAAATTATATCTAAGGCATATAAATTTCTAATGGGCCATGAGTCAGAAGCAAAAGTGGATTGGGCCTGAATAATCTGGATTCCTAAATGAATTCTCAAACATGTCACCTTTTTATGGATGGCAAAATGTGGGAACCGCCATGTAGAATCATGCCTTGTTACCCATTGCATGATGGGTGGTTGACTTATGGGCTGGTCAATTAGAATCGGCCACGGGGGAGTCATATTTTCTTTTAAAAAAAAATTTCTGCCTAAGTGATCACCCAGTGGGGTCTCCGTCGAGTGTTCACCCGTGCTAGATTATTGCGTTGTCAGGCCAGGCACATGGGTCGTGCCTAGCCCAACACGAGGCACGACTCATGCTGGCCCAGCCCATCCCAATGCATGGCTTTGGAATAGGCTAGGTTGTGGGTCGTTCTCAGGTCACCCAAGCCACCCGACACTTCTATGCCTCATGACAGGTGCTCAAGACTAAATATACTACATCTATGACAAGATAATTTTTCTTATGAAATAAAAGACACGATCCCAACCATCCTTTATTTTACTAGATGTGTTTAAAATATTATTTATGCACTGTATCTCATAAAAACTTTAAAATTAAATGTACTTAGTCATCTTAACTACTAAGATGATTGACCAGTATGAAAGTTTATTGTATGCATGTATCCCGAGGTTGGTAGGGAGGGATTGAGGGAAGGGTAAAAAAAAAATTAAAAAACCCATCCTTTGTTTCGCATGCCCACTTGTCCCTTATTACTCTTTGTTACTATCTCACCACCCCCACCATTATCCATTACTTATCTATATAAATCCATTCACCACAACTAACATATATCAATTTTCTACCATTTTTTCTTTCTCTCAAAAGACACTACCAACCCATTTCATAAATTTCTCTGTTCATTTTTAGTAATCAAAAATATGGATATTGTTACTAACGTTGAAATAAACTTCTCAAGTAAACGAAAAGATTCAACATGAAAATATGCTTGTCAACTTGAAAATATAAAATGTACAAATACTCTTATTTATATTTTATGTAATAAAGTAATAGAATAAGATATTTATAGACAAAAGCAATCTATTGTTGAAAGATTTAGAAATACAAAAAGTATATAAAATATTTTAAACATGTTAAAAAAGAATTAGAAGAGTATATGCTAGTTAAAGAAGATGTGGATGTTATTAGTAAAATAGGATTATTAGTAATGAAGATTTATTTGAGTTTTGAGAAGCATAATATGAATGATGATTTATTTGAGTTTCAAGATGAATATGATAGATGTGGATGTTATTAGTAAAATGAGATTAGATGGTATTTCTAGTAGTGGTAGCAGTATAGTAGAGTGTGGTGGTAGTGGTAGTGGCTTAAAGAAATTAAGACAAAAAAACTATATTGATCATTTCTTTACTTGTAATTTAAAAATAATTGTTCAAAATAGAAAAAATATCAAATCACTCTCAATAATACTTACAAGAAAGATGTCGAAGAGAAAATTAATATTTTATTTTGTAGATGGATGTATGATGTTGTAATTTCATTTAATATGGTGAACTATACTAATTTTTCATCAATGCTTGAGGTAATTGGGCAATATGATTTGAGATATAAGAGACTAAGTTTTCATGATGTAAGATTTACTATTATAAAAAAATGTCTCTTATAAAGAATTTAATGAAGGATTACTTCACATAATGAAAGTAAAATATATGTTCAATTATGCTAGATGAATAGACTAAAAAAATTTATTATGAATTTCATGGTTCACATGTATATGAAATTCATTGATATCTTTTCTATGATTAAGATTTAAGAAAATTATTAAAATTACTTGATAGTTAGGTGAAATAAGATAATGAAAACAATAGTATTTAACTTATATCAAATAATATTTTAAATTATAGGATAAACATTTATAATTTAATTAAAAAATTTTAATTATTTATGTAAGTAATTTTATATTATAGATTACTTCTATATTCTATTAATTTATTTATATTATGTTTAATTTAATTTATATAAAGAGATTATTAAAACAAAAAAGATCATATTTGTATTGAACACTATGCACTACACATTGTCTTGACTCAATTATTGAAAGATATTGAAAAACTACTACATATCAAGAAAACAATAGATAGGGTCATATTTATAAGTAATTATATCTATAATAAAATAGGTTTGCTCCACATGTCGAGACAATTTACTTAGCAAAAAGATTTATTGAGGCTTACAAAGATTGTTTGTATTGATTTTTTATCACCTTATTTCATATCAATGAACAAAAAAAATAACTTGAGGAAAATGTTTTCTAATTTAGATTGAATATAAAGTAAATGAGAAAAAAAACAAAAAGGAATAATTTTAGGCAATATAATTTAAATATCTTATTTTTGGAATATTGTAGTATTTTGTTTTAAGGTATCAGGTTTTCTTGTATGTATTCTTCGCTTGATGTATGGTGAAAAGAGACCTCCTATGAGCTATATTATGTGGTAATGAAAAATGCGAAGAAAATTGATTATTTTTGGAATATTGTAGTATTTTCATTTCTTATTTTTTTAAGAAAATCATGGAAATCAATAATATGAGGTGGAAGATTCAGCTTCATTGGCCTTTTATATTCAACTAGATATTTTTTAAACCCAAATTTTATTATGAAATAAAAATATTATAAGTGAAGGTTCATTCAAACATCTTTGAAGAAGTATATAAATACATGTTAAGATTGATAAAAGAGAGAGGTGAATAATACATAATTATATCACAATTGAACACGCACATGCATATTGTAACTTTTTTTGATAATAATTTTGTTATTAGAACAAGGAAGACTTAACCTTTAAGTTAGTTTTTTGGTTTAGTTGATTATTTCATTTAAATTATTAAATATTTTGGTTTAAAATATATAAAATATTTAGCTGATTATTTATTTATATTAATTATAGTTGAATAATGAGATATGTTTGGATCTACATCGACTACTAGAATTTTGTAAAAGTCTGTGTGTAGGAACTAACATAACATGTAGTTTATTTGGTTGTGAAGGAATTGGAGTATCTTTGAGAATGTACATTACTAGGATAATTACATGAATTGAATTTATCTATATAATATTATTTAATGTAATATATAATCATGAGTTTTTTTTTAATTTCATAGCATAAGAAGAAATAGGTCGTAACATTAATATTTGAATGATTTGGTATACATTAACTACCATTGAGCCTTGATGTAATATATTTTTCCTTGAAAGATATAAATGATAATAATGAAAGGTTGATGAGAAAAATGGAAGATGAAAATGCTGTAGAATATTTTTTGGTATTTGAGGATAATGATTTAACATGGAATGATACTGCAAAAGCTAGTTGAGCTAAGGAGTTTAAGGTTTCTACGAGAGTTAAAATAAGCTCTAGCAAAACACCAATATCAAAGTTAAAACTATAAAACTTAAAACATATTCTTACGTTTACTTTGTTCGATGAAGATGAAAATATAGCATATTTACTGGGAGAGGAAGATGAAAATATAACTTAATTATTGGGAAAGGAAGATGAAAATGAGGAAAAGTGTGAGAGTGATTATGAAATGAAATAATGATAACTTTGTGGATTTATAGTTAGAAGAAGATTTATGAATATTTATTTCCAGCATGAATAGGCACGTAAATTTCACATGTCGTGTTTGTTGGTGTTGGTCATGCCAAATGCATTGGGTTGTGCTATGTTTTGGCACTATGTTATTTGTCTAGATCTGACATGGTGTGAGCCGTGCCATGTGTCAGCCCACACACAATGATGACACAAATTTTGCTTATGTTGTGTTGTGCACGGCATGACTCATGCTCATGCCGTGTTGTGGATGACATGGCATTTTCAAGTTGTGCTCGTGCCCTCGGCCAATTTGGCACTTCTAGTGTTGCAACTTACTTATTTATGTTTATTTTATTTTATTTTACAGGTTTGATGAGAAAATAATGTAAAATGAATTATAACTTGTTTGAATTCCCTTGCACTCTCAATTCTAAATCATGAAGCTGAAAAATTAAATATTATATTTATGTTATCTTCAAAGAGTATAATGGTATTGTAATGTTACACAAAATCTTGGATATCAATTCTATCTTGATGGATTGTCATGTCGCGACTAAAAATTAGAAATTTGTCTGTAGTCATATCTCTCTTATATTTTTATATAATAATTTATTTTTTAGGTGACCTCTGAGCAAAGAATCAAGTCATGTCTTTGATAGTCCACGATGCATAATTTTATTTTGAAATTAGGCTTTCAGATTGAGAAAACATAATTTTATTTTGAAAGGCAAATTTGGGTTTTGATTGTTTTTGAATTATTTTATTTTATTTTAGTATGGAGGATACATGTGATATGTACCTAAGAAATATATTTTATAAATATAAGTTAAGCCCATTGGTTTTTGTCTCTAATTATTAGAGAAAATCTAATGATTTGTTGGATTTTTTCCAACAAAGAAGACCCAAAAAAACAATTTTAATATTTTAAAAAATTTATAAGTATGCTATTTATTTTTTTTTAATCAAACTTAACTATAATCACTTATTTTTTTCTCTAATTCTCTCATGTTCTCAAAAATTCAAAGTTTTCATTTTAATTTTTTTTCTACATAATTTAGTTTTAGATAAATTTTACATAATTTTAATTGAAGATTAACATCCAGTATGATAAACAAAGAAATTGGTGGTGCATGTTTTATTAAATTTTGTAAGGTACATGTATATTAATCTTAATATTTTTTTAAAATTTTATATGATATAGTAATAATTAGTACTTTATTCTCTATCTACTTTTAACATTTTGTATATTAATTTAATTAATTCTAATAAAATTTAAGAAAATTAATGTATCTAATAAAAAAAATTAATATTTTAAATATTTTTGAGTTTGATAATGATAACTCAATAGTTAGAAGCTAGTTTCTCTTAGTTATGGGTCTTTCCAGATACCTAAAAAATTTAGGCTTCATAAATGAATTTATATAGTTTGGATCTATTCTAATATAATTAAAAATATAAATATTTAAAAAATTGAAGATTCGTCACAATACAAATACTATAAAAATATATAATTGTAAAACTAATAGTATAGCTAGATACCTAAGAAGATATGCTGAATAATACATAAAAAACAAGGTGTATTATATCCCATACGAACCAAGCTTAGCTATTGTATCATTGAATTTGGATGAATTTCATGTTCAATGTCTCATCTATTTACACAATCATAAGATTCATAGGTAAATATGTAAAATTGATATTATAAAAAATTATATATTGATAAATAATTAATAAATCTAGATATTATAAAATAAAGTAGAATGATATTAATGATGTAAAATTGATATTATATATTGATATATGCTAATCACGATGACATTGTTTCAAATAAATTGCTATCTACTATGATATTTTTAATTAAAAAATAAATAAATAAAATTATAATTTTGTGAGATCTTGCATTCTCATAATGATTATGTCATATATGATAATTTGATGAGTATATTTAGCTAATATGAAATATAAAATAAAACATATAGTATAATATTTGATAATATTATAAATAATGATATTATAGTGAGTGTATTCATAAGAATCATCAAAGAGAGCCGTTTAATTGAGATTTTTTATATTCAATATTTGTGTCATATCATAGAATTAATAAGAAAACCGTTTAAAATTAAGTTCTCAGTCATTAAAATTAATTTAAAATTTATTAAAATATATTTGTATATCTAGCAAAGTATAGGAATTTTATAGTGAATGTAAGTTACTAATCTTAAAAAAAAATTTGACAAAATGTTAAATATTGTTAGAATTCAACATGCTTAAATTTAGATTTATCTATTAATTATTATTATATTATATATGATTTTCCTAATAGTGAAATTGGTGAAATCATAACAAATGAATATAATTGAGGCATAATTTTAGAAATAGAAATGAATACAAATGAATAATATTTTTAAATAATAACAAATGAATAATATTATAAAAACAAATGAATATAACAAATGAATACAAATGAATAATATTTTTAAATAATATAAAGAACACTCTTATTGTAGTAATATAGTTATTGAAATTTTAAAAAATATATATTTAAAATTATGCATCATTTTTGATTTTTCGTCTGTATGGTTCATAGGGTTCAAGTTGAAGGGTTGAAAATACTATGAAATTCATATGCATTTGCAATTTTGCATAAATTAACCACGAGAATCAGAGAAAAATAAATGAATAATTATCAAACTTATTTAGATATTTTAAAAATAAATATGGTCGTTGTAATGACCTTTGAAAAATATCTGGAAATAATCTTTTTATTCAATTAATTAAAATAAATGATGAGGTGGTCCATTGGATTAGCAAGAGTTGTTGAGGTAGTTATATATCAATTGCTACTCTATTTTGTCTTATAATATTATAAAAAAATTTGATATATTAAATTATTAAAAATCATGTAAAATTAGATTTCCTATTCTATCTAAAATGACACGTGATTTACTAACTCTTATGTTATCTATTATATAATTAGAGCCTATTTTTTATTATTACGAATATAATTTTAGATAAGATAACAAAGTTCCAACTAGATATTATAGAAATTTAGGCACGTAAAAAGGATTTGAAGATGTGTGGATGACTCTTGAATTACAAGAATTAGAAGAAAAATTATATGATAAAACTGAAATCAAGGTGTGAAGTTCAGATTTATAATACTGATAGATAATAATAATAATCTAGGACTAGGAGCATTAGCTCATGAATATGGTTTTTTTTTTATTTTTTTTATTTTTTTATTCCATATTCAAAGAATTTATTGATTAAAATGTATTTTATTTTTATATTATTGTATTTTATTTTATATTTTAGGTTTAAATTAAAATTTTTCATATTATTTAAGTTATTCTTTTAAAAAAATTTCATTTATGATATATATATATATATATATATGTATGTATGTATGTATGTATATATATATAATATACTATATGCAGTGTTAGTGTGTATTGTAGGCTAGCTTGATGGCCTTGGGCCCTTGGACTTGTGCAATGATATACACCCTATACTAAATCCAAGCTAGCTTATCTGTGCTAGCCTACCCTGCACTGCATCTAGGCATTCCCATTCTCGTGGCATTGGACATATCATGTTGACTCCAACTCAACCAACCCTACATTGCCTGGGATTGCCAATTGGCATATGGGTTGTGTTGGGTTGCCACTCTCTGATAGGCATACTTGGTCAACATATGTCTTTCACATCACATTGGCACTACTTGTTGGCTACCTTTACATAAGATTCCAAAGAGTTTTAGATATTTGATTATTTTTATTTATTATTATTATTCATGATTTACATAATTATTTTTTTTATATTAAATCACATTTTTATTTTATTTTTTAAATATTTAATAGATTAATAGAAAATTATTTTTATAAAAATATGTAAAAAATAAAAAAAATAATGAATTAGAATTTATGTTAGGGTTAGATAGATTTAATACTTAATATACAAATCATATAATTATATATTAAACTTCTTATGTCAATACATTCTCATATGATAAGGTTATCGAAAATATTTGATTGAGATAGTTGAGACATGCTTATTTGAAATGAGTATCTAAATGTAACTTTCAAGAGATATATTTTAACTACAAATTAACTCATAGATTAAATATTTTTATTTTGTTTTTTCTTAATGTGTATCATTTCAAATTATATTTATTGAAGACAAATTATTTAGCATGTCTTTTATAGCTTTGTTCTCAAGAAGGGATAAACTCCTTTGATCTTAAAATATATATTTGTTGAACACTTCAATACTTAAAGATAGTACAAATATTTGTTATCAAATATTAAAAGGATTTTAAAAGTAATAAAATAATTTTTTATCAAGAATTTTGTAGCAAAACTAAAAAAAGTGAGAGTCTAAAAGATATATATATGTATGTGCAAATTTTTTTTTTGCTCCTCGATAGTCTAATTAGACTTCTCGCTTGGAAAGAAAGACACATGTCAATTATATTTGAACTTGTTGATCCATATTATAATGATATACTTATGGAGTCATTATATGTACTAGGTAATAATTAAGTTTACTTCGGAGAAAGTGAGATTTTCCAAAAGAAAAAATCTTCCTTGAGTTTAGACGGCATATTAATTCATTGGTTTATTCTAGTTCAAGCTTATGATGAGCCAGAGTTTGAGAGACTTGATCACACATGACATAGAATCTATATTAGGATTTTGTAGTTAGATGATTCTATTGAGGACTTAGATAATTTTGTAGTTAGTTCGTTTGGTATTCACCTTTAATTGCTCTCTAAAAATGACATATGAGTTGTTCTTAACATTCAAACTCACAATTTTTGTTGTGCACATGTATTATCTATTTTTGTATTTATTTTATGATATCTCTTGGCAATATTATGATGTTATTGTCAATGTCAACTACTGAGGCATTATCTCAAACATGATCATGTCAGATCATGTTGGAATAAATAAATATTAACTACTCTAATATGACTTAGGAATTGGTAATATGATTTTTAAGAAGGTTTATTACTTGTTGTAAGTGAGATTTTCAGCTAGAAAAGAAGAATATATTTTTCATGATGATCTTAAGGAGGGGGTACATATGAAGCAATCATCTTGCTTAGAACAGTACAATTAAATGTAGTATATAGATTAGGGTAGCCATTATGCTTGAAGTAGTCACTGAAAGTTAGGTTCATGAGATTTTCATAAGAAGTTACTTTATTTGATTTATACATGTATAATATATATATATATATATTTGTTTTTTTAGAATAGTCATGATAATATGATAATTTTTAACTTAATGTACATGTAACTGATGTTCTCAAGATGATGAGTTAGAAATTATCAAACTCAAGAAATATTTTCAATTATAGTTCAAACAAAAACATTGAGAGACTTATAATTTCTTAACATAGAGATGACATATTTTATGAGAGAGATTATTTTATCATAGAGGAGACAATTTTGTATAGATCCTGATCTTTTGGATTTTATTCTAGCAGACATTCCTATTTATCTATGTATTAATTTCTTGTCTGATATGATTCTTCTAGTTAACTCAATTAATTATAGGAAAATCATAGGAAAAATTAACTATTTAATTATTATTATATTAGATTTAACTTATGTAATTAATATAGTTAGTTATTTTTTAGATTTTGCTTGACATGTTCACCTAGATCTCTTCATATATTAAGGTATGTGAAGAAGTCTCGTGGATTTGAGATTTCTTTCCGCAGTTATAGATATTTTTTGCTAGTCATATATCTAGATTCGATATCTACTTGAGGATATCAAATAGATTTTTTTCTCATTGCTATTTTTTATGACAATTAATCATCAAGGTATATAGTCTTTAATTTCATATTTCATGAGCGAATGAAATACATAGAGGTAGACTATTTTTTTCTACCTCCATGTATTTATAAAGTTATATTTAAATACTCGAGTAACAAATTTACATCTTAATAAAGTTATTGATGGGGTCCTAACTCCTAACTTATTTTTTTTTCCAATAAGTTTGATGTTATAAACTTTTATGTATTAGCATGAAAGGGTTATTATAAATATAATTATTATTTTTTATTTATTTTATTATGGATGATAGTACTCAACTTGTGAGATGTCCAAATTTTACTAGCTCCTTATAAAAAGGCTTTTCCTTGTACATGTTGATATGATGAGTTTTTGATACTTTTTTTTTAAAATTTCCTTGGTTTGCATTTGAACAATCTTCTTGATAATTTATGATTTTATAGTAAAGGAGAATATTTTGGCACAAAAAAAAAATTTTAAGCATGGTAATGTATATATTTATTTATTTTTGTAAGTGGAGTTTTGATTAGAGCATGGTTCTATATTCTAATTTTTTTTAAAGATATACAATGACAAGACATAAAGTGAAATGTGAGCCAAATGTAAAGATAATTTCAAAGTAAAAATATCTTTAGTTGTCTAACAAAAATGAGCTCAATTCTATATATATATATATAATGGTTAAACATGTCTCATCTAATGATTTGTTAAGATTACACTTCAAAATATCATAATTTGGATTGGCACTATTTATAAATAATATTTTTGTTGAGATATGATCATTCAAATGTAAAAGTAGTCAATATCAATTCTAGTGAGGTTTCTACCAATCTTGGTCTAATTAATTATGTATGCTTTTTCGTTCGGTACATTACATGCAGCACGGCGCAATTTTTTGGTGGATTGTATGATGATTTCATGGAGAAGGTGACATGGAATTGATTCGTGGAAAATACCGATGCTTTTGTTTATAAGATTTGTATTTTTAAATTAGAACCAATTTTTGTTTGCTGAAGATTAATTCTCAAAAATATTGAAAATGGTTTTTAATAATTTTTTTTTAATTGACTGCACAATTTTTGTTGATTGTGTTCACATGTAGTAGTTGATTAAAGCCGTCAAAAAACAATCTCAAGTTATTATTTTTTATTACTGAGCAGTAGATTCATTGAATATTTCAACAAACCAAAAATAATCTTGGAATACAAAATTATCTTAATTTTAAAATTCAATACAAAATTATCTTAATTTTGAAATTCAATACAAAATTATTCTGATATTTTTTGCAGAAGTAATAGTGTTATACACTACATATATATTTCACAAATTTTTTTAAGATGTAAAATAAAAAAGAAGAAAAAAAAACATAACTAATATTCAATAAAAAAGACATCTGATACTCAAAATGATAAAATTAAGCTCCCTATTTGAGTTGGGCTAGGGCTCACTGTCAAATAAAATAGGCAAATAATACTTCAAACTTAAAAAAAAAATACCCAAATTCAAAAATTTGTAACTATCTTTCATCATCGAGTAACAAATTTCGTGACTGTTTAGTGTGCTACATATTTCATTACATAAAATATGAACTATATTTTTGGGTGCAAATACAGTTAAGACAGCCAGAAAAAGATAATATTAAACACAGATAGTAGAAGGTGAATTAGTCTAAAAAAGAATAGCTACTTGACCTCTTCTGCAAAAACGACATTAAACATGAACAAGGCTGCATCCAAAGATGATCTATCAGTGTAAAATAATCAAAATTCATTAAAGACAAGCAAAAACAACCCAAACCATAGCCACGGGATGATGCCTTCAGATTTGTATGGGAAGAAAAATGCATCCATATGAGAACACATTAAAAATGAACTATGAAAGAGAAGTGTCCACTTTTTTGAGGTGCCTCATTTAAAATCATAGACCTATATTTAAGTAGAATACAACAAGTTCATAGCAAAAAAAAAAAAAAACAATAATGATCAAACATGTTAGTTTATTCTTAATATATTAAAAGCCTTAAGATTATTAATTCCATATTTTTTTTATTCATAATAATTTCATCTCCGAGCATGACAAACTCAGATAAAATATCTAAAAAATATTTCTTTTTTAGAAAAAAAATTTATCTCCTAAATAAACAATCCCAATACCCAAAAATTACCTTACATCCAAAATTTTAATTTCTAATAATCAACTTACAAGAATAACTTCAGAAGAAATATACACAACTAATCATCACCAATAATTACAATAATCATCATCGAACAAATTTAATCTTACCATTACCTCCTTGAAGTAGATTATATGGAACATATTTTTTCATTCACAATCAACAGAAATTTAAGACAAGTTTATTAAGGCCAACTCATCTACCCGATGTCCCCTCCCCTTTTATTCGGGTTTGAAACCGACAATACAAGTGTAATTCATACAAGCGAATGACTAACACACACACACACACACACACACACACACACGCACATGCAAACACACGTGCACACACAAATAATGATAATAATAAAAATTAATATATAAAATTAATATCATATTTATTCACCTTGTCTATTTAGACAAAAACAAAATGAATCTTATCCACAGGTCTCATGGCTAAAAATAACATCTACTAAAAACTATTAACTAAATTTTGCCATAGGATTTTGGTTCTTTCCATAAAAAACATTCCGCAATCTATAAATCATACTTAGACTCCTTGAGATCAATATAAATTTACAAAAACTTTCCATAATAAAACCAAGTGGTTGATGCATCCTTTAGATTATTATAAATAAATATATTTCTCATATCTAATTAATAAATATTATATTTGTTAGAAACAACAAAAAAAAAAATAATCTAATCATAACTATATAAAAAAAATGTCTAAATAATTCATATCATAATTCATAAATTTGTAAAATCAATTACTATCAATATGATGATCTTAAGTTAATCTATCATCTCTCTAGGTCTAATCTTCATCATATATGTTAATTTTTAGTTCATCAAATATTGCAGATCACTAATCACCTTTCTAGATAACTAAATATCTTAAAAAAAGTAATTAAAATTTTATAATTATCAAGAAAATAACAAACTATAATACATAGTATCGAAACAAGAATAATAGAATTTATATCCTCAAGAATGTCAGGTTTAATATATTCTTGATTCTTTTCGTGACAATCAAAAGTGAAAAGTTGATATCCTGAACTAAATCAACTAATGTAACAAATGACTCAACTGAGAAAAATTATAAATGTATACATCTTTATATTGAGGATTGGTATCATCAAATCCATCAACCTTAATCTCCTCTTAGGAGGACTCACATCACGTATCTGGTACGACACCCTAAACCTCCTCATCATTCACATCACCATGAGTTCAAATAGAATAAAAATCTGACAAGTTACCAAGACGTATCTCATCACTCTTAACTCTTGAGACAAATTGTGTTGGTAATATTAGACGCAGAAACAAATTTAATTATCACTTAATGAAGAATAACAAATGAACATAGTAAAGATCATATCATTATAGTATCTAAGGATACATCTTCTTAAAACAAGTATTCGAAAAAGAACTTATATCCTTTTTGAGCAAATGTACAATTGTCTTTTCCCTAGCAGAAGGCAAATCTTCACAAAAATAAATGTATACAAAAATATTGAGTAAAAAATAAAATAGTATATTTCATAAATATACAAACTAATATTAGATGCAACTAAGAAAAAAAAATGAATACATGTGATTGATCATAAATTTAAAAATTGCTATTACTTTCCAAAAACGCATGTAAACACGCTCATACAATAAAAGTATCCGAGTTATTCCAACTAAAAATATATATTTTCTATTCAATTATCTTATTCTGCACATGAATACTAATACAACATTTCAGATAAATTACCTCAAAATCCTCAAAAATCTTAGAATTCTACTATAAATATTATGATTTCTTAATAATTTTATATTACATTAAAACTTTGTTTTAAATATTTACTAAAGATTTATAAAAATAAATAAAATCTGGTATACTTATTTTAAAAATCAATAATTATGTATATCAAATATTATAAAATATCTCAAAAAGAGGTGGTAAATGAGATGGACAATCCGACACGACACATGGTATAGAGCCAGCATGGGTAGTGTTGGCCCTATATGGACAGCTCACACGCCACTTGAGCAAGAAGCATGCACATTCTGGTATCTCAGTCTGACCAAGTAGAATTTGGTCTAGGTTAAAGGTGTCAAACAGGGTAGACAATATGAGCCTGAGACATGGCCCAACATGGTAAAAATCAGGGCCCGTGCACGTGCCGGGCCTGCTCACGGCACGACTCATCTCATGCCGTGCCTAGGTTAACCGGGCCACATGTAGGGCAAGGCATAACCCGGTACCATGGCCCATGGGCATGCATTTTTGGCAAGAACCAAATGGTGCTCCGACACAGCCCCACCCAGAAGCCCGACACCCGACACCCGACGGATCTGAAATTCCTCTGGACCGATAACGCGAACGACCCTATCCGTGGTCATTTTTTCCCAACCCCCTAGATTTGAGCCCGATTGTTCCAGAAGCCAAAGCTTCTGGAACCAACGACCATTTAGGTCAGTTCGATGGTCGAACCGAGCCAATGGTCCAAAAAAAAAATAAAAAAAAATAAAAAAAATCAAATATAAGCCGTTGGATTTTACTTACAATGGCTATGGGGCAAAATCAAATGACCCTATGTATTCTATCCAATTTTTAATTAAAAAAAAAATTAAAAAAATTAAAAAAATTAAAAAAATTAAAAAAATTAAAAAAATTAAAAAAATTAAAAAAATTAAAAAAATTAAAAAAATTAAAAAAATTAAAAAAATTAAAAAAATAAAAAAAAAATTAAAAAAAATCAAAAACATTTATACACATGCACACACACACATATATATTCTTAATCTATAAACCCCCTTACTCCTTTATTCCAAGATTTATATTTTCAAAACATAAATCTCTCTCTTTCTCTCCCTCTCTAATTTTCTATTTCCCGAGCTCTCGATTTCGGTTTTGGCATTTCACCTATTAGGACTCGGGTGTGGTGTGAATTGTGATGCACGTGCGGTGCGGTCATCATAAAGGCAAAATTTATGTGTTACGATTTATAGATATTTTTTTATTTATTAGTTTTTATTTTTTAAGTTTTAAATTTTAAATTTTAAAATTTTCTTCTCTCCTTTCTTCGTTCTAACTCCTAGTATTAAGTCAAATCTAAAAATAAAAAAAAATGAAAAATAATAATTTTAATATCAAAAATAAAATTAATTATAATTTAGATATCAAAATTCCTATGAAAATATCCGAAGCTGCTAAAACTTTGATTTCTTTGATCACCTCGACCCAAACATCTAAAAATAAAAACTAGAAAAATATCAGTAGTTTAAACTCACTTTAATATAATAAAACAAAAAAAACATTAGAAATATTAAAAAAATTCAGCACAATACAAATATTGTAAAAAATTTTAAACTATAAGAGTTCGTGTGAGACTTGACACCTTAAGAGATATGCCGAACTATGCACCAAAAAATATGATGCATTAGATCCTAAAAAAACTCAACTCAACATTAAATTTTTTGAGGTTGGATCCAATATAGTCTCTAAATTTCTCATTTTCATACACCATAACGAGTTAGGAAGAGAAGACATGACCAAGCTGATCACCACGATAGATCTTCTGATTAAGTTTTTAGAAGATCCAAGAGTAGTCAGTATCTTGCATATATGTTTTTAACCTGCATATTATAGGATTCCTAGGTCCACATTTAGGAACAACATACTAAAATATTATAAGTTAGAAAAAAAAATAATAATTAATAAATTTAAGAAATATAGTAAGATAGTGTCCATGATATCCGATATCTAGACTAGTCACGACAATGCATCTTCTAATTATCCTCATTATGACTTGGTCATTTTTAAGTGTATAATAAAAATTTTTAGAAAATATAAAATTTAAAATAAAATATTTATTATCACATTCAATAATATATTTAATAATAGAGTAATGATTAACATATTTATTAGGAATATTAAAGATGAATCATAAGGTGAGATTTTCTATGTTAGATGTATGTATCACGTTATTAACCTGTTAGTACAAGCGAGGATGAAGATATATACTCATGCTTTAGAAAATATACGTAACTCACTAAAATATGTCTTACAGACGATGAGAGTTTAATAATCTATGTTTGTCTATGAGTCTAAAAAAGAAAAAATTTCAATTAGATATGAGACACCATTCGAATTACACATACATTAGGTTGGAGTCATGTGTTGGATATGAACATGTGATATTCGATATCAATAATAAGAATAACGAACTTATTAATAACAAAACTGACTAAGTTACAAAAATTTCATTATGAAATTCCTATAAATTTTTTATGACATGAACATATATTCGTCAGTTTATACTCCCACGACTTGCATTATACTCAAGTGCATATGCAATATTAGAACATATATCCATATGATTTCACATATCTAGTGTTATCTAAAATGATACAAGATCTACTATCTCCTCTAGTATCGAGCATAATATCAAAATTTATTTTTTTTGTTGTAGTGAATATTATTTCGAATAAGAAATCTAGATTATAACTAAATATTATTGAGACATTAACATGTATGAAAGATTGAAATGATATGAATTTAGACAACAAAAATCACGCTGGGACTGCAGCAAAAATGAAGGAATTGGTTGCTGATGATAATTCGTATGATATTAATAATGATGATACTTTAACGATTACTGATGTTAAAGATTGATGGATTGAGATACTATTATTTGATATTTATCTTATATTATCATTTATCATATGTTGTAATGTTAACAATATATTTTTTTCGAATTATTCATTTACGTTATCTTTATCTTTGTTTATTTTATGTCATATTATTTTAAGTTTGAGGCTTGATTATTGAATATTAATTTTTTATAATTTATATTGATTTGTATTAATATTTAAGTTTTATAAATTCATACATATTTATTTTAAAAATTCTAATTGTTTATTATAATAAACTTTATATTTCATTAAATTTAATAAAATAAAATTTAAAAAATTAATTATTTATTTTATTTAATAATTAACTATTACCTAATAATTATTTAAGTAATTAAGTATTAATAATTAAATAATTAAATTATAATATATCTTTAATATTCTATATTAAAGTATTTAAAAAATTTCAAATTAACCCAAACTATGCCCATACCCAGCCCAAATCCGACTAAATGGGTAAAACCGGACTCTTACCCAACCTCACGGGCCAGAACTAGCCTGTCCAGGCACGACCCGGCACAACTTCATCACAGCCGGGAGGACGGGCCATGCCAGGCTTGCTGTGATGAAACCGTGCCAGGCAAGACATGGCATGATGGCCCAGTTTGGGCACCTAAAACCAGGCTGGGCCATTACGGCTTGATGCATTTGACACCTCTAATCTAGGTCCCTTAGTAGATGAATGTATAGGTGTCAAACGGGCCGGCTCGGCACGGCCCGGCCCATTTTTTTCGGGCACGAACGTGCTACCGTGCCGGGCTGGGCACGGTTCCTGTACAGTGCCGTGCCCGGCCCGGCACGGTTTAAAAACATCCGGGCACGGCAGGCCGTGCCGTGCCGGGTCGGGAGTCGGGACCGCGGGTCGGGATCCAATCAGACCCGACCCGCGGTCTTTTTTTTCAGGAGGGTTGGGTCACGCCCACGCGTGCCCGCGTGAAACGGCATGGGAAGAACCCGTGCCGCCGTGCCGTGCCACGGCACGGCACGGCACGGGCTCGAGCACGGTTTAAAAACGTGCCGGGCCGGCCCAGGCAAGGCCGAAGCGTGCCATGCCTCGTGCTGGGCCGGGCCGGCTCGGCCCGGTTGACACCTCTAGATGAATGCTTGAGACATGCCTTAGAGGAATGACACTTGGTACTGAGCCAGCATGGGTTTTGTTGGCCTAAAGGGGTGAGTCACGTGCCACTTGGCAGAATTTGGTCTAGGTCCCCCAGACAGACAGGCCACGCTTGAGTCGTGTCAAAGAGCAGCATGAACCCGAACTCAATGTGTACCACCTGAAATGCATGTGTCATTTTCAAAAAAACAACAGTGTTTTGGGTCAAACACAATGGTTATGACCGACTCCAACTAGATCAAGGTCTTTTCACTAAGTCATGGCAAATTATTAAGCTAAAGGTGCCCAACGAGTCAGGTGGCCCCAGCAAAACCCTTGGCACTGCCCAGAGTCATGTCGTCACTGCGAGGACATCACATAGAACAGCTCATGGAATGCAGGGTCCAGCCAATTGGCGCACATGACAAAGCATGGCACAACCCATGCTATTCAACATGAGCAACACGAATCAGGCACAATACATGGACTTAATGCACTAATTTGTGATGTAATTAAAAATATTAGGCATGTGAAATACACATGTTTATATTTTAAAATTTTTTAATAATTGAGCACGTGAAGCTCACATGCACCAGTCATGCTTGGAAATCGCCTCCAACAATGACAGAGATGGGAGACATCAGACATCGATATCATTGTGAGAATAAAAAAAACAAAAAAAAAATAAATTATTTTTATTGTAACTCATTGAATTTCTGTCCAATGATTCTGATAGAAATCCAAGAGCTATTTGATTTTTATCCCCAAAAAAACAAAAAAAAAATTAATATTTAAATTTTTAAAAAAATTATTTAAATAGATAATGAATATATATAAATTTTCACACTTAAATTATAATCACGTCTATTTCTAATTCTCTGTAAATTTCATAATTAGTGCATGCTGCTTTTATTTTTATTTTATTAGAATAGTATAATAATAATAATATTTAAATTATTATTGACGAATCAACCATGCCACATGTCAATCATCAACAAAATATATATTATAATTACAGACTTACGATTAATCACCTTTGAATTTGAGTATGAAATTTTACAAGTTATCTCTAAGTATATTGTTTCTTAATTCCAAAATAAATTTTTTTACTAGAAAATATAATTATTAAAAAAATTCCTTTTACTTAAAATTCTTTAAATATAAAAATAAAAAATAATAATTATTATAAAAATAAACTAAATATTAAACGACAACCCAACTGAAAAGTCTGAGATTGAATTATCTCTTAGTCATTAATTAGTCTTGACTTGGATACCTAGAAAACCTAATATAAATAAACAAACATCTTTAATATGAACTCACTTTAAGATTTAATAAAAATAATTTATATATTATAAAAAAATATAAACTTATAAAATCAGTGAGACTAGACACCATATGAGAATTGAGAACAACCAAACTAAATGGTTCATTGAATCTTAGACAAATCCAATTAAGTAGCGAGTTATTGAATTTGAATATACTTTAAGTTTAATTATTTTTTTTATTTTTCATCATGAGTTTATGAGAAAACACAATGCTAAGTTTATTACTAATATTAATCTTTTACTTAAATTTATGAAAAATACTAGATTAATTCATTATATATATAAATATTTTTAGTCAATCCATCATTGGATCCCTAGAATGACTTGTATAAATAATATAATAAAAATTATAAAATAAAAAAATAATTAATAATCAACAAACTTAGTAAATAAAGTAAAGTGATTTTGGGGATTCTCAATATTTATATTAATCATAATGATAATATAATTATTTTCATCATCGCCCACTTAGTTGTTTTTAAGTGAAAAATGATAAAAAAAATAATAAAATTTAATAAAATTTTTCATTCCTCATGATAGTCATATTATATATATTATACTAGTATTTAAAACATTATCAAATATTATACTGAATAGTTTATTTTGTATCTCAAATTCTATAAAGAAACTTGATAGAGAC
Organism: Sapria himalayana; assembly: GCA_029783825.1. Classification (NCBI taxonomy): domain Eukaryota; kingdom Viridiplantae; phylum Streptophyta; class Magnoliopsida; order Malpighiales; family Rafflesiaceae; genus Sapria; species Sapria himalayana. The sequence goes on along the minus strand of JAREIK010000801.1, from coordinate 4,371,572 downwards.
TCATATATAACGGGATATCACATGTATATGCTTTGTTATTGTGATTAATTTAAATATCGAACATCATCAAAACCACTTAACTATGTGCTCTAAGTTTGTTAATGACTAAATATTTTTTTTATTTTATAATTTTTTATTATGTAATTACAACAAATCATCCTAAAAATCATATGAAAGGTAGGCTAAAAATATTTTTGTATTAAATAAATTAGATTATGATCTTTCAAAAATTTAAGTTAAAAATCTAAGCTAATAATAAATCTAGTCATATATTTCCTTTCAAACTCATAATAATAAATTAAGAATCTCATTGACCTTGAAGCAGATCTCAAATTCAAGGACAACTTCGCTTAGCTAGATTTGTCTAATATCCAATACATAGTATTTTTTTGTTAGAGTATATGAATCATGACATCCATAATACATGATATTATCTATTTTGTGCCTAAGTTCACATAGATTTTTTTTGGATAAACTTCAAAAGACCTCAAACTAATGAAGTCATGTCACCCTTTATATAATTAATTTTTCCCATGTCTAGTCGATGGGAGACTTTGATTGAATTCTCAATATTTTTGTTTATTATTTGGTTTATCTCCTAAGGTGTTTAATCACATCAATACTCTTACAAGTATGTATTTTTTCATTTTATATATATATATATATATATATATATATATATATATTATACATGATTTTTTTCGATATTTTAGAATTCATATTAAAAATATTTATTTATTCTAAAATTTTTTAGGTATTAGGGCAAAGACCAACCTATTACCAGGAAATAACTTTGTCTCAAACATTTCAATCAAGTTATCATTATCAAAATCAATATCTACAGCTATCTTATTTTCATAATATTCACTAGTATATTTTATTTTTTAAATTTTAGAGAGTTTTAAGGAAAAAAATATTTATTTTTTTTATTTTAAATTATGTAGCAAAAAAATTGGAAAAAAAAGACTATGAACTTATCAAAAATTCAAATATAAATCCAAAATTCAAACATAAATGCAAACAAAAATTCAAAAACTATGCACCTTGTAAAATTAGTATTTTTTTTTTCATAATATTTTATTTATCCAAAGATAAATATTCAAACTAAAAATACATAACAAATAAATTAATGATAACTTAACATCTTGAAAAGCTTCTACAATGTAAAAATGAGAAACTATAGATAAGGTCAATCTCACTCAATTCTAAAAAAAGTCAGCTATATGATCTATCGATCTCGCATACAAAAAATAATGTTACATTATATTATTTAGTAAACTAATTGATAAAAATAAATTATAACAAATCTCAAATATAAAAAAGACTTGTAATGAAAGAACAAACGTGACATTTACATTGTTATGCCCTCTTGATCATAGAATGATGTCATTGGTCATTACAACATCAAATAATTCCAAGTCTATGCCTCAAAAATTGAGAGTCAACAAGAAGAAAGAGTAACAAAAACACCTCTTATAAAAAAAGTATTGAGTGCTCCTAAATATATATAACAAGACTGTTAGATATAAACGAATAAGATCCAACAAGAGAAAATTTGACAATCTAGTCATCAACCTCTACACATTAAAAGATCCTATGTAACTCAGAATGCAAAATTCAACAATTATTAATAAAAGACTAAATCTAATATTGTTTGATATTTTGTCCATTCATAATAACTTAGCAAATCAAATGAATCATGCACTAGTGACACATCATTTGAATTTAGAGGTGGCAAACTAGTTGAGGGGCCAATACATGGTTCACAACACAGCCTATAAAAGTCAACTCAAGCACGATCAGAACCATGCCTAGAACAGAGACTAGTCTTGCCAATATAGTGTCTAGCCCAAGTGCTGCAAAATACGTGACATGGCACAACCTAACACATCAGCCCGTGTGATCAAACTAGGCTAACCTGAATCGAACCCAAAGTAGACTTGGTTCAAGCCATGCCAACCAGACACAGCCCATGCCTAGTGTCCAAGTCATGCCAGGTTTTGACTCAACCTGACATAGCCCGACCAGAAAACATGTGAGACAATGGGCTATGCAGTGCTTTCCTTTCTTACAATCATGTTGGCCAAACACAACTTATTTGACACCTCTATTCATATTTATATCATATTATTTTTAATGATAGTATAAGAACTTATTATGATTTTAACAAATAACAAAATATTAAGAATTAATTTCGAAAAAAAAAATTATAAAATGATCATCACATCTATGGAAGACAATAAACATGCAAATTACTCAACCTTGATTTATAGAGATACTAATACTAAATAATAATACAAAGTTGGTCAAAGTTTAATAATTAGAATAATTATTCTAGCCCTTTTGTCAACATAACATTTTTCAAACTTAACTAGAAGAGATATGCCTATCACATTGTAACATTGATATAATTAACATGCTCAAAATAAATTATAATATTATATATTATATATGTTAGCATGAGACAATATTTTAGGATAAGGATGATTTTTTTTTTGTATCCTCCTAAGCATACATGCTACATGAGAATATGCTAACTCTAGTATGTCACAATGTATCATCCACTACAATAATTTTGGTATCTTTTTTTGAAGCAAGTGTATTATGTTCAAATACCAAATCTTGTTTCAAATCTCCAAATAAATTTGGACTTGTATCATTAACTCTTTTTTTAATGACTCATTGTTATTATTAATAATAATCAAAAAAATAAGATCAAAAAAGTCAAATTGCTTATATCTCCTATCAACCATGCCATAGATTATATTACATAAACATAATAAAAAAATATTAGTTATAGTATTATACATAATATCACTAACAATTTTATGACAATATTTTATTTTCATCACCTTGATTCATGTGTAGTTCTAACAAAATCATGCTTCCCAATCCAACCTAAAAACATAAACTAGCAAAACTAAACCTAGTCTAGATAGTCTCAAGACCAAATCTACTCATCCACCAAAAATTACTAGCAGAATTAATCAATCCGCCCCAATTCCAAATATAATTGCAGCATATTATCATGCAAAAACTTTAATGAAAGAATCTAGTGGTTATGGTACACAGTACACTAAAACATGAAGTTGCATTTAGGACATTGGATCAATTTTAGCATTAATGGTGTAGCCTGTCTTTTAGAAACGTGCTTTGCCCAGCCCAGCCTGAATTGTCAGGCATAACTATGTATTCTCATTGGAAGGTTCATAAATCTAGAACAAAATTTAAAACTACAATCAGCCTTTCAAATAGATTAATATTAAAAAATTATCAACAAAATATAAGAAATGTGATAGAATTTTTAATTGATTATCACAAAATCATATGTACTAAGAAATAAAAAACAGATTTTGATAGGGAGATAAAATATACATAAATTTAATTACTAATATTGCAGCCTGATATTTCATATACTAAAAATTAGCTCATTTTCGAAGATTCTTTGAGCATTGGAATGCAATATCAATTATGTCATAATGATTATGATATTTTGACATTAATAAAAATAATAATATAATAATCAATGAATCTTAACTTCTCTTGATTATTTTCATATCTTAATTGAAATATCATTTCATTTGATTATGTTTTATTACTTCATTTTTAGAACTCAATATATTTCATTTGCACTGAATTTGTGAATAAATTTCATTATATTGAATACTTTTATATGCATCTCAATGAGCAAATTTGAGCCTTAATTAATTAATTTATTTATTTAATATAATTTTATTATATAATTTATCATTCTCATTTTTAATATTGTAATTGTTGAGATTCTAGTTGTGTTTTATGATGTATTTTATTCACCCTGACACAGTAGTAGGGAAACCGGTCCTAGACCTGAACACTTGAATTATCCCCGAGTCTTCCAGTCGAGGCATATTATCTAAGCGCCTCTCCTGCTTTTGATGCTGGGCTTGGCCTTCATCCTTCCTTTTCATTCTTATTTGTCAATATGAGAGTACAAGGCATGTGAACAGCTCCAACATGAGTATATATGTGTTGTAACGTCTGACTCTACGTTAAACAACACCAACCGATACACGCATATTTTTATAGTTCTCTCTTCTCACCACCTCATTCTAGATTCTTGATCAGATTCATGAATCAACACATATCACAAATAATCAACTAATCATATGTTTCTTACATCTTATATGGAGTATGTAACTTTTTATATTGATATGACCAATAACATTATTGTATAATCTAAGAAATATGACAATATTAATATTTAATGTTTATTCATGATCTTTTTTTTTTGTTATCATGTTTCAAAAAAATTTGTTTTTGATAATTTATTTTGTTAAATAACTGAATCGTATGTTTTTTTTTTTTTTTTGATATTTTTATGTTGGACCAACAAACCAAGCAAATAATTTCTTTGAAAATTAAGCGAGATTGATAGTACCTACATTACTCCACCCTCAAAAATACCTCTAGGTGCTTGGATATAAATTATAATTGATTCACTAATTATATACTATTGACTTGGATATCTCTTATTGAATAAGTTGAAAATTATTGAGACAAAAATCAAAGAAATTACTTATATTAATCAAGAGATATGTTAACTAGAAAAATATAATGAAGATTTTTATCCGACATATCAAGAGAATATTGATAAAAACCCATTCTATCTAATTTATTTAGACATTTGGGAGCCTTGTAAGATGGTCACACATATTTTATGATATTTTATTATCTTTGTTATGAATTAATATGAAAAAAAAAAATATATAATAATTCTCAATAAATTACAATATACAGATTCAGGCAATACAAATTGCAAAACAAATTTGGGAACATTCTTATAAAATGGGCAAGACAGATTCGGGCAGCCAACAAATTAGGTGCTCATATTAAAAAACATAAAAAAAGTAACATAAAAATAAAATAAAATAAAAAACAAATTGCAACAGTCCTCGCCAATTTGAAACATAAAGTCCACAAAATCAAACTTGGAAAAAAATTATAAGTTGAAACCACTTCAATTCTTTTGTGAAAATATTTATTGGTTGCTCTGTTGTCTTAATAAACATAGTAGCAATGATTGCATCCTATAATATCCTCCCAAAGAAAAAAAAAATAACTCTATGTGCTACATTGGCCAATGAAATACTAGATTTGAGATTATATATCTTACTACTTGTTTGTTGCATTAAAGAGCATTATGTGAAAAAAATAAATATTCGACCACCTAGAGCAGGTAACATATCCAAAGTAACTTACAAATAATTAGCATCACTTTAAACTCTACCTCTACATTGGATTTCAAAATTATTGTTTGCTTTACTTTTATAGAATACAAGATTACCTTCAAGAAATATACAAAATCTCATCATATACCTCATCGCAACACATAATAATATAAAACTTGAATCTAAATACACTTCCAATTACAAATACCCATGATCCATGAACTAGATCCCTCAAATTTTGAATATTTCTTCACATATCTCAACATGCAAATAATAGTATAAAAATAAGTCAACAAAATAGAATTTAGAAAATAATAATTATTTTGAATGACTAATATATATATATATATATTATGATCATAATCATATAGCTAATATTTTATATAATTCTTTTATCAATAGTAGGATAAACTAGATAAATCACATTAAAAATAAAATTAATATATGAATCAATATAAATATCTGATGGAGTCAAACTTAAAAAATTAACCCTACAAGAATATTAATATGCATGAACTTAATTGAGGTGAGTGATGATAAATTCATCATATCTCATAATCAGAATGACAACCACATATAGAATCAACAAAGTCAATATTGATCAGTGTCCCATCAAAAAAATAAAAAAAAAAGTTTATAGCATACCCATTTAACATAAAAGAGATGCTTTTCTATAAAAATCTTATAAATCATACTCTTAGTGACTACTTCATGCTATATAATGTATTTCATAATCTATAAGTTGCATATGATTGTGTTGATTGAAAGCCAAGTGGTTACTTCACTATAAAAAATTATATTCTTTGCATCTAATGACTATATTCTCTAACGATGAGATATTACATATAATATATAAATACATACTAGAAATCATATTAATTACAAGAGAAATTATTCTCATAGTTGACACCAAACATTGGAGTACATCCTTTCACTATATTTCTCATATTAAAGAATTTTGCCTTCCCACATGAGTCCAACAATAAATATTTTTAAAAGTCATGATGCTAGTTCATGAATGATATATATTTGATAAAGAGACTTGAGTATATTATTTCTGTCAAAATAAAATAATGCAAGAAACAAAAAATGAAAAATGCAAAAGCACAAAAAAACTTAGAAAATAAAATACGATTATATCTCCTCTATCTCTTCAGATGAGCAATTGAAATGTTAAGATCAAAAGAGTTAGTTGCATTATCATCTGGCATCTCAATAGGCTTGTCTCCGGACTGAGCCAGTTGGGTATACCTATCTCTTCTAGTATAGACTTTAAGTATTAAATGGTCAACTCACCTAATTATAAACTCAATGTAAATTTGTGTTAGTGAAACCTCATAGGTTATTGGGTTATCTGGGCCTGAAAAAGAACTCAATACCCATGATATCTCATATTCTTTAAAATCGATATGATCTAAATTTATTGATAGATATAATAATTTCATGAAAATAATAAACTGATATAAAACCAACGAGTAACTTTATCTACTAACTAATAGTCTAGGTAATACCACAATTAAGAAATAAAATATAATAAATTTAGGTTCAACAGCAAGATTTACACTCTCACAAGACTCATTAAAGAATGAGTTATGAAAAAAAATATCTAGACTTATTAAAATCTCATTAGTCTAGTGAAAAATTCTTAACCTTTATGATAAGTAGAGTATCTAAGAAAAAAATATCTCAATATCTTATATACCAACTTATCACATTAAAAGATAAAATTCAATTGATAAGGAAGATTACAATTAAAATTATATTTTTCAAAAATATTTTGGAACACTTATTACGTAGTAGTGCCTTAGTTGCATCAAACAGATATATTTATTCTTTATTTTCGTAACTTCATTCTGTTAGGATATGTCAACATAAAAAAATTAATAATTTTGAATCAGTCTGATATATATTCTAATATATTATTAAATCATTATTTTTTAAATTTTTTATAAAATTAATTTAATTATTAAAAACTTGTAATCTATATTAAAAATAATATAATTATTAAAATCTCGAATAATAATTAACAAATATGATCACATATCTAAACTATCTTTGATCACATATCTACTAATTCCTCATATCTTTAAATATATCAATTAAAGTAAGTCACTATTTAAGTCAAACTTACAAGTTGGAAAGCAAACTCTAGTCAACTTTTCTAACTAACATATCTTATATTCTAATATCAAAATATTCTTAAACTGAAGATAAAGTATTCTTACCTTGATCAATGATATATGACCAAGCTGAGAATATACTATAAAAAATCAAACAAACTAAAATATCTAAAAAAATATCTTACCATAAAAAAAATAACTTATAATATATATAATTCAATCTTAAATAAAATCTTCCTTAAAATTTTAAAATCATTCAAACAAATATTAGTATAAGTAACAATAAAATTAGAATTAAATTATCTAAAAGAAAACTAACAAAAATAAATTAATAATATAATTAAAAATAAATAAGATAGAGAAGTAACAAAGTTCTAAACTTGATACTAGCATATCCTATAATTTTCAAATAATTATCATTTGATACAATAATAATTTCAGAACATAAAAAAATATAATGAATAAAGCACAATTACCAATAGTATAACTAGCAACTCATATATCAATAATCTAGGAGTTTGAAGTTAAAATACTAATAAATAACCTAAAAGAATCAAAGGACTAATTGCTATCTTAGAAAATAATTTTTTATATTTATTCCTCTCTAGTATGTATTAAGGTGAATGGACTCTATAAGGCCCTATTGTAAGAACCCAACTTGGCTACTCTACGGAATGTAAAGAACCAACATAGGCTCTTTCATTGAATGAAAGGACCCACATTGGCTATCACATAAAATGATATAAAAAAACCATAATAGCTTTGCATGCCAATTGATTGGGATAACACCCAAACGATGATGCTCTAATGCTCAAAGTAAATTTGTACAGCTAGTTTGAGCAAAGCTTCAATACAAAATGTTACATCCCCAAGTAACAGGAATCCCCTAGGATCTTTTATTGTCATCATGTGATCCCAAACTAGGAGACACGAATTAACCATAAAAGAACTCACACAAAAGAAACACTGCACACATGAGAGAGAGAGAGAGAATACATGACCATAAATTAAAGAGAAAAAAAAAAAAAAAACTTTCATTCATTTATGATTTATCATTATTCATTTACATTCATTTATAATGCATATTAGTAAAAAGAAATACCTCTTAACTAAGTTGCAACATCATATTTCATATCATAACTTCATTCATATTGTAATACTATATAATAATATCACGACTTGAATCCTTAAGTCGGTCATTCATGTCACCATAAAACAATTTATGACTACAATATCATGATATTACAGAATAAGGTCACAACACCATAACATATGTTATAACTTAAGTTGAGTCGCAACTTCACAATTCTAATTCATAACTCCAAAAAACATCTTATAATTTAAAATAAATCGTGACTTCATAATTTAAGTTATACCTCTAAAATATAATCTTCCAGTCATAATTACACAAAATAGATTGTAACTCTGTTCATGTAGTGACTTTACAATCAAAGTTGCAATACCAAATATAAGTTGCATCTTTAAAAATACAAGTAAATCCTAATATTCTTTCATTTTGTGAATATTTATTTTTCCTTATAATCTTAGGTATGCACCACTAAACCCTTTTTGCATTCACTGCCTTTCAATCGCCTTCATATTCATAATAAACTTAACATGGCTCCCAAATGTTATACTACTCATTTTCCATAGCTTGCTCCAAATTAATTGGATCTCGACATTCACTGTTTTGATTTTGATTCAAAAATAATATCACAAGGCTCCCAGATATTATACTATTAATTTTTCATAACTTCCATCCAAATGCTCCGACTTGATGCTCCCACTGAAAAGGAACCCCAAGGGCTCTTGTCTCCATCATATTGTTAGACTCTTCTCTTATAACCTAAAAAGCTAGATATACAATGTCTGTGTACTTTTCAGGTGGATTTCTAACTTGTATAGACCTCATCAATACAGGAGCTGTCTCAATCACATTATCCCCAACAAAATCATTAAACCTCATTTGTTCCACCTCTTTATCAGAAAATTCTGTGCTACTAGTAAAATAAAGTCACGATCTCATTATCTGCATACTTTAAAAATATTAGTCAAGCTTATGTTTATTTTCTTTGGCACATGGATATATGCAACATATCCAAATACTTGAAAAAGAGCAATACTCAACTTTCTCCCATAAAATACCTCAAAAAGTGTTTTATCCTACACCACTAGAGTGAGTGTGTGATTCTTTAGGTACCACACTATAGCAACTGATTCTAGCCAAAATTATAGCTTCAATCCTACCTAACTTGTCATGTACATTGTCTTTTTCATCAATGTTCAATTCAACTTTTCTGTCACTTGATTATGTTATGGTACCATCTTGATTATGTTTTACCAAGCAATGACTATCCTTCAAAGCTTTTTTGTCACTCAATTAATAATTGATCAATTGAAAAATAATTCATATTGTTGTTCACCCATAGAATCTTTAAACTCTTGTTATATTGATTCTCTGTCAGTATTTTTAATTTCTCAAATTTCTTCAACACTTTAATTTTTTTCTAGATTAAGACAACTCACGAATATTTGTAGTTATCAACAAAAAATACATAATATTTTGATATCACAAGTGATACCTCTAATGCTCCTCCAAATAAATCAATATTAATCAAGCCAAGTTGAGTATTGTTGTTGATCTTGTGAGTGTAACATCTAACTGTAGCCTCTTTTGTTTTCCATATATATAGTCCTTGCAAAATTCGAGCTCTCCAGAACAATATGGTATTCTTTCCACTATCCCTATTTTCATGCTTGTAAGTACTTCTATTTGCTTTTGATGCCTCTAGTATTCTTTTAAATACATCATTATGAATCAAGTCGTAGAACTGTTAATCTCGCGTGGGTAGCTATTAACTTGATCCACCCAATTTTCCATAGAATAATTATCATAAAAGCTAAGTTCTCTCAAACAATATGTTACACATTTCACCAGCTTCTTCAAGGATACAGTTCCCAACTTCTTTTCATTGATATACCCAAGACTCTGATGTCATAATATGATTTCTTATTGTGCCACTATGTTCCCGTGTCGCAACTCCATGTCTCCATTTCACAATTCTAAAATATTTCGCCACACCATATTTTCATGCCACAATTCTGATCTTCCAGTGAATTTCTTCTCCATTGATAACTTCTCCATATCTTGCATGTTCTCCATGCATTCCTTCTAAAAAATCAATGATTCGCTATCTAGAGTCATGATGATGGTTACCCGTATCTTGTACAATGTTTCACACTTTGTTCCTCAAGCAACCAAGTCTACTTATTGCATCATCTTGAAAATCTTAATTATCACAACAAAACTTCATACAACCATCCATCATTACACTCATCGAGATTAAATTCTGCTCTAACTAAAAATGTGCATCATATTCAGAAAGAATTTAATTGGTTCATCATGCATCATCATCTTCACCATCCACAACTAATTATCATTGAGCTGTTCCACATTGTAAAATCTTCTCCATCAAATGACTTATATTGGCTAAACTAATTTTAATGATAAATTATGTGATAAGACGTGCATGTGTCAATATACCAAGTTTTTTCATCAATATAAGCAATACATGCACCAGCAAAATAAACCTCTTTCCTTGATAATTGTTGTCTACCAAGTCAACTCTCACCTAATTTGACTTATTTCAGCAATCCCTCTTGAAATACCAATCTATATATATTTAATAAATATATATAGTTCTAAAATAAATATTTAACAAATATACATAATTTTTATATAAGTTAGGTTGAGTGTGCCTCACAAAAAAAATGTTCGCTTCTCTCTCTCCATTCATAATTATTAAAGGTGCATTTAAAGCGCACCTAAAGCTCAAGCTTCACCAAGCCCAGACCAAAGCACTTGACCTTACCTCACAAGGTCCCCTCCCACAAAACATATTATTCTCGATCCCCTACATATTAATTATTTCCAAAACCATCTTTCCCACAAATTATATTATTCTTAAATTTCCACTTTCCACAAATCATATTATTCAAAAATTCTCACTCTCAACAAATCATATTATTCTCAAATCCTCCCTCATCACAAATCATATTATTCCTAAATCCTCACTCCCTACAAATCATATTATTCCTAAATCCTCACTCCCTACAAATCATATTATTTCAAAATCCTCCCTCCCACTACTTCTCAAAACTATATTATTCTTAAATATTTTATTATATTATTTTAAAATTCTGAATATTTATGATGATGTAAATATTAATAATATATAATTTTTATATTTGATATTATTTACTTGATTATATTTCATTAATAGATAAAAATTATAAATAATATTTAATAAAAATATATAATTTTTATATAAGTTTGATTGTGTATCCAACAAAAAAAATACACATTAATTATGTCTTACACCTGAGTGTGCATGTGTCTCATATAACTGTTATTTGCAGGTGAATATGTAAACTATCTAAGTATCGAGATAGCTCACACCTATTTGAAGAAGCACACTGTCATTTGCCCCCAACTAACAAAATAAAAAATATTCATTTTCAAATATGATATCCATATTCATACTCAAAAACTTGCTAAAATTATAATATGTAGTATCATAATATTTAAACATGTTATTTAATTGTTTATTAATCCTACCGTCTGATATTTTTATTCAATTCATGCAGGTGAATATGTATGCTTTCCACATTCCATCTTAATTTTAGGATGCATATAAGAATCCAAGTAATAAAGAAAAAAATAAAAGATTAATATTTTAAATAATTAGTTTCTATCTCAATAGTAATAATATTAAAATCAAGATGTCCTCTATACTTATTAAATATAATATTAATATCATATATGTATCAAAATAGAATATATATGATGTGAGCATACACAGACAAATATTTATTCAATGTATCATAAAAAAATCTTTAGAAAGTTTAAAAATAAAATTTTTATTTTTAATTTGAATTATCAAAAATAAATTTCTTACTTTTATTACTAAATCTAACATATATTGATAGCCAACACATAAATTTAATATTAAGTAGATATAATTCTAATGATATCTTATATCTATTAGAATTTGTTTAAAATTCACTACCAAACATAAAGTATAAATCTTTTGTTTTTTAAAGTGTCATATAAAATTTTTATGAATTTCTTATATTTTCTAATGAGAAAAAATTATTTTCATTCCAACTTACACAACTAAGTTAATTATGATACATACCTAATATAAAAAAAATATTATCTAAAAGTCCATCTCAAATATTTATGACCAACATGTTGATCGTAATATTATTATTTGAAATATTATAAAATATAATACTAAAAATAATATTTTGAATATTATATTCCCTAAAAATACTCATGAGATACTTCTATATGTTAGGGTCCTTATGAGGATAAAAGATCTCAAGATATTTTAAATTTTTTTTATTTAATTTCTACTTAGAATTAATATAATAAGTGGTGAGAAATATAAATATAATATCATCATGACTAGACCAAATATCAAACATCATGGAGACCACTCTATTGTATTTTTTAAATTTATTAATTACTAATTATTTTTCTAAATTAAAATATTTTATTATATCATTCGTATTGATGAACCTAGAAATTTTATGATAATCAAGTTGAAAGTAAATTTACATAATATTAACTATCCTAAAATCATCTAAATTTTTAATTAAAAGACAAATATTAATAATTAATTTTATCATATTTTCCCTCACAAAATTATTACTATAAATAAAAAGAAATAATAAACTTAAAATTAATCTAATTTTGAAGACTCTATTATTAAGCTGGATTTACCTAAAATCTGATGCATCATATTTTTTTATATTGATCAACATGTCTCTTAAGGTGATCAGTGTCAGTGGTACTCCTATATGCATGTATATTTATATAATATATACAATATATCAAATCGTCTTCAACATCCTTGCCATTTCTATTTTTAATTATGTTAAATATTTTATACTACTAAAGATTATTTATTTTTATCTTTTTTAGACACATGAGTGAAGACCATGAAAGAAAAACTAATTTTGACGTCTACCCTTTCGGTTAGGTAATCATTATTATCTATATCTAAGTTTAATTTATTTTTATAATTTTTGGTATTTTTTTTATGTGAGACTAAAATGGAAGCAGAATGAGAGCAATTTTTTTTAATTTTTAACTTATTTTATTAATTTATTAATTTCTCTAAAAATTCTTTAAAAAAAAAAAATTACCTTAACTATATGTGAGCAGTATAAACTTTCGAGTTCCATCTTGCATTCTTATTCACCAAACTAACATCAATGCTTCGCAAAATTAATATTATAAATTAAAATTTAAAAAATGGCAAAATTCTAATTTTTGTAAAAAATATGAAATGAAAAAATATTACAAATTAATTGTAAAAAATAAAATATATCAAAATATAATTTATAGAAATAATTTTTTTTTAATTTTTTTTAAATTTTTGTAAGGCATAATTCTAGCAGTCATTGGATTTTTACCATGGAGATGTGGAATGCAATCCGAAAGTTAAAAGATTTATAATTTTTTTTAAAATTAAAGCTGAGTCAGCCAATAGGATAAAAACAAGCATTATTGTGCATCTGTCCTATCGACAATGGCGAATGGGAATATAAATAATTGTAGGCCTTTTAAAAATGGTTGCTTTTTAAATTGATTGTGCCACAAATCATGTTGGTGTGCCAGGCATGCATGCAGTACCTAGTACAAAATAAAAACGAACCATGCCATGGGCCAGCTGAATCGGGGCATGCCTGGCACAAAACAACTATACTCTAGGAATGGTTCTGAACCATGTCGCGTAGGATTTGACACCACTTAATCGAGTCATGCCCCATGTCGTGTCAGCCCACTTGACACATCTATTTACAACAATTCTATATCTTCTCCTCCAATTTTATTTCTTCAAGCATAATTGTTAGTAGAATAAGTTGAATAATTCAAACTATATCACGACATTGGATATCATAACTTCAAGTATTGCGATATCATTCGTAATAAGATTCTCTTTTGTTTTAGCTTCTCTTTTTGATCTTGCTTTTATTTTCTATCTCTCTACATTTTTTATGCTAATATTATATATATGCATCACTTTAAATTTATCTCGGTATCCCTAGACAATCTATTGACATTCTTCTCCTTCATTGTTAAGATAAACTTTCTAATTTTATTATTGATAATTTTCATAGTCATGTAAATGTTGTTTAGTCTTATTTCCATCCATCCTATTGATTCTCTTTGTCACAATATCACTTAGCAATCTATTAAGATTCTTCTCAATCATTATAAATGTAATGTGTCTAATTTGATTTTCAATAATTTTCATAATCGTATCAATGTGATTCAGTCTTGTTTCCATCTATTGAATTCAATTCTCTTGTATATTATTTCTTCTCATTATCTCTATTAGTAGCACAAAGATACTATTTTCAAATATGACTGTGATGTAACTTTTTGCTGGCTGTTATTGGAACCTCTTGAAGCTCAGTAAGTTTGGTACCCCATCAAATTGCTTCCAAAATTTTACTAATATGAACTCATGTTCTTATGTAGATTGTCTTGGCTCCCAAATGAAGTATTCACATAGTTCAGGTTCAAATGATAGTGTGCAAGGATGTTAATAGGCTTATAAAATATCCTTTATTCTATAATATACTAGTTTTTTTCACTTGATATATCAGGTAAAAATTACTAACATCTTGTTGTTGCAAGACTATCATATCTTCGACACTCAATCTCTTATTATATTGGGGTGCAAATTGACTGAAAAATATATTTATTTTGGCCTCAATCATTGTCAATCTATCCAACTTCAAATTTTTTGTTTACCTCATTCTACTTGCTTTTCATTAGAGTTTAAAAATTATTTTTGATCAGCTCCTCAAATAAAAAGTATCTCCTTGGATAACTTGTTCACTATGGAATCACCCGAGACTAGATACATCATGCATCTCATCATGTAATTCAGTCCGTTATAGAATGTATGGACTTAAAATCATAACTTAAATTCATGTTATAGACATCTCCTCAGTAAATCTTTAAATTGATCATAAGAATTGACAAAGTTTCCAACTTCTTTTATCTGAACCGACTGATCTTCACCCTCAATTATAAAGTGAATTGAGGTAAAAAAACATGATTAAAAACACTTGCACAACTCATCTGAAATCTTAATTGACCCTCTTGATAGGCACTGAAAACAACTCAGTGTCTTTTCCCTCAAAAAAAAAAAGGAAGAGTCTCAATTTGATTGCAACCTAACAAACTTCATTCATCTTCACCGTGTTACATAATTTCAAGATTATCATAACATGACTATTTATATCTTCCGAAAAGTGTCCGTATTGATGTTGCATCATGGCTAAATTGTTGAACCACTTGTTCAGCACCCCCTTAGTTATTTTCATTGCTGATATTTTTCGTCATATTTGTTCTCTCAACTTTCTGTCTCCATAAGTGTCTCTTAGTCTTCTCTAATTCCAAGCTCAGAGGTATTGACTCAATCTTAAATCTTCGACGCATAAAATTCATGACGATAAAACAAAATAAAAAACAAACAAATATAAAACAAAATAAAAAACAAACAAATATAAAACAAAATAAATATTTAATCAACTAAAAGTGAAACAATTTTTTTTCCAAATAATTGAGTCAACTCAAAACTATTTAATCAAAAAAAACTTTATCTTTAGTAGTGTCACCAAACATTTATTATTACTTTGTTATAATGCCAAGACTCGATAATTTCTAACACCGCACCAAAAACTCATTATGCATGAGTTGGCACCTAACAAAATAATACAAGTATATGGGTCATACAAATAATAAAATATATATAAATTTACATATCAATCTCAAATAAATTAGTAATGACACTTAGATTTAGTTGCAGTGAATTAACTATCTATTCAAATTGACGAAATCAAACTAAATCTCGAACAAATACTTAAATTCTATGAATAAATTATTTTCTTGTATATGATAATATTTTTATTGTGATAGTATAATAATAAAATTTTATAAGTATATGAATCGTACAAATAATTAAATATATATAAATTCAGATATTGATCCCACATATATTGATAATAATACTTTGATTGAGTTGAGGCGAATTAACTATATATTCAAGTTGACGAAATAAAAGTAAATCTCAAACAGATACTTAGATTTTATGATTATTTTATTTTTATGTGTATGATAATATTTTCTATGTAATATTGTGGCAATGCCCTATCTATTTGTTGAAAAAAAATTAGGAGGATGCGAGATCTCTCATCATTTTGTTAGCATTTAAGATATTATCGACCACGAGTTGACACCACCATAGATGGTCTACTTATTGGTTACCCAACAATTCCTATTCCTTTTAGGTAATTCATCAAATGTCAATGATGATTGTTTTGATTGTTTATATCTCAATTCTTCAATATTTGTTGTCCGAGATGGCATACAATAATATGATAATAATAATGTTTATACTTTTGATTTCATTAGAAAAGTACTTGTATTATTTATATTTATATCCTAATAATTTCACTCATAAAAATCATATAAGAGAATATGATCACAGGACTGTCATTCCTTGTCAATGCACATTCATGTGTGTATGCTATTTCAAGAATATGATGCAGATAGTTATGAGTCTTTTAAGAATTGAGGTGCATGATGCAATTAAGATACAAATTTTTTTTGTGAGGTGAATTCTGCCTAATACACACACACACACACATAATATTATATTTTCACAAAATAATACCTATAATTTTTATCTATTAATAAAATATAATCAATTAAATAATATCAAACATAAAAATTAATTATTAGTGATTCTCATCATCACGAGAATTCAAAATTCTAAAATAAAATAATAAAATTTTAATAATCTAACGTGTAAAATTCAAAGATATCAAATATATTTTCTATAACTTTTAGAAATATAAAAATAAAAAGTTTTGAGAATAATATTATTTTTTGGAGGAAGGTTTGAGAATAATTAATATGTGGAGGAAATTTTAGTTATAATATGTTTTGTGAGGGAGCACCTGACCCTGACACACGGTAAGACACTTATGCTTGGGGCTAGTGGTTCTTGGCTAAGAAGCACGGACACAGACACAAACACGAACATGGGGATACGATACGGTAGGATACGGAAACATGGTAAATTTAAAAAAACTAGGATATGGATACGACTATGATACGACATGATAAAAAAAATAAAAATAAAAATTATTCTTTATAAATATTAGGTAGTTTATAAAATAAAATAATATATTTTATTTTATTAAATAAATATATTTTTTTATTTATAAAATTATAATATTGTATTTTATTTTATAAGATAATATTTATAAGTATCTTATTTTATAAAAATAATATTTAATAATACTTTTATATTATATAAAAATATAATTTTTTTATTTTATAAAATAAAAATATTTTATTTTATAAAATTCAGGCCCTCCTCCCCCCAAAATCACGCCCTACCTCTCCACAGAATCGCGCCCGCCCCCTGCCTCTCTACAGAATCGCGCTCGCCCCCTGCCTCCCACAAATCGCGCCCACCCCCTGCCTCTCCACAAATCACGCCCGCCCCAAGCATCCCCACAAATCAGGCCCGCCACTGCATCCCCACAAATCGTGCCCGCCACTGCATCCCCACAAATCGTGCCCGCCCCCTGCTTCCCCAAAATCACGCCCACCCCTTGACCCCTCCACAGAATCGCGCCCACCCCCACCACCACACATAATCGTGCTCACTTGCGCCGCCTCACAAGATCAGTCATTGGCCATAATGGGTGACGTCGTCAGGCGTTGTCGGCATGGATAAGGTAGCCGACGCATCCGTCCGATGTGCCACGTGGCATATCGAATACGGATTGATCAACGATACGCCACGTGACGTATCGGACACGTATCCGTGTTGTGTCCATACTGTGTTCACGTGTCCGAGTGTCCGACACGCGGACACGCCTATAGTGAGCCGTATCCATGCTTCCTTGGTGCTTGGGTTCTAGGCATGCCTTTAATAACTATGGGCAAGACACAATAACCAAGGATTAGCGAAACTCTAAGCTAGACATTCTAAGACACTCCCACATCATTTTTGGATCAATCCTTCACCTTCTACAAAATACACAATGATATAGTTCTAATAATATTTATATTTTCAATTTAATCAATATCATACTTATTCAAATTAAACTTACACAAACCTAATAATTTTGCTTGATGAGACTATTAGAAGAGAATGAAAGTCAGAGAACTATTACTTCCTATTGATGCACACCTATTTCATTGTATCTATTGAAATGGTGAACCTTTAGATTGACATTCTAAAATATACTCATATCCATCAATATTCAATGTATAACAAAACTATAACTATTTGTTAAAAATTATATTCATCATACATAATTATATAAATTAATCTTATTTTATCCTAACATTAAAGAATAATTCAAATGAGATAACTTAAAAATTATTTTGTTGAATCATATATCCCTAAAGGTAGGCAGCATTAAGATATATGTTTTAAATCCTACTCCTAATCCACTTTATTTTGCATTCGGCTTGAGGTTGTTTCTTTACTCAGGGTGATGTTCACGTTTTTGTTGCATCTTTGAATTCCCCCTGGTTATTCTAGATTCTCTCACATATATTTTGAAATTTATAAAGTTCAACTTCCTCAAATTGACCATTAACTATATGGCTTTTTAATAATTTCAATAACATGATGTTGAATTGAAGTCATGACAACAAATGACTTTGAATCATTGCTATAACATTACATCATGAAAAATCATGAACAATGTCATGACATCATTATGTATGCATGAGGATGATATTGGGTGCTGAATAAATAGACTTATGAATTCATTTCCTTAAGTATAATGTCACAATGCAAAAAAAATATCGTAGCAAATATGTAATGACACTGAAAGTATGTTGTGACTTCACCATATTGTTCAAGCATTTGACTGTCACAGCGTAAAAATTATGTCTCAACCAAAAATATGTTCAGAGCAAATACGACAACTTTGAAATATTGTCACAGCCATGAAAATTATATTGCATAATAAAAAAATATTACAACCATGTGATGAAGTCATGATGTATAATGAATGTCACTACTAATATGTTCATGATCAATAAATGATATGTGATTACTTCATAAGTATGTGCTGGTATTAAAATTTTAAAAGATAAAAGCGTAAAACAAGATATTTTTATGTTTTTGAGACGAGGAGTGAGCCTCGAGACGTTAAAGTATAAGTTTTTTATTACAGCGTAAAACATAAATTTATTAAATTCTCTATTTTTATTTTATTTTTAATTTAATATTATTTATTAATTAATACTATTAACAAATTTTAATAAATTTTGATAATTAATTATATAAATTTTTTAAATTTGCCTTACCCTTGCTCTTGCCCCTCTCCCTCGCCCTTCTCCCTAGCCCTCGCCCTTGCCCTTGCCCTTGCCCTCGCCTCACTCCTCTGCTCCACGAAAAGCTCGATGGAGCTCCAGCAAGCTCCATTGTGGAGCTACGCCAAGTCCAGCGACATCCATTGTGGAGCTCGGGGAGCTCTGTCAAGCTCAATGCAGCTTGCATGGAGCTCCATCAAGCCGACATTTGTTTTTCAACGCCTTAAATCATTTTACAAACATCTCACCTTGAGGCGCCCATCAAGGCATTAAAATAACGGCTTAAAAAACTATGGTTAGTATAAATAATGTTGTGACATTAAAAATATCACAATTAATTTCATGAAATAGTTATCTTTAAAGCTCAATTCTAATACAAATACATTATGGAACAATCCAAAAATACTGATAAAAACTCAATACTTTAAGCATCAAATACTTATGTTCATACCAATAAAAAAATTAAAGATAATTTTATGAAAATACTTAAAGAATTTAACTTTTCTCTATTTCAAATTGAGTATTTATGATATTCACATACTAACTTTAAGAGAATGTTGAGACTTTAGTTGAGTTTTATGTTGTATTTAATTCATCCTTTTATTTTTGTATGTATAGTATACTCAGCATGTGAGTGGCCAGACCTATTCTCTCTCTTTCAAACTCTCACCAAAACCTTGAGCAGTTCTGATGTGAACAATAACATATTTTAAATATTTAGTTTTTAGTTCTCATTTTAGCTAATTTAAATATATTTTATTTTTATTCTTTAATGTTGAGCTTATTGTACATATTAAGTTTTGTCTTTGCTTTTATTTTACTACTACACTTTTTTACATTCTGGTGAGCAGTTCTGCATGGGTATCATAATGGTATGGAGGAAAATGAAGGTGGAAATAGAAACGTCGCCCAGATGTCGGATGATATTTGTGGGTCTTGAAAGAGGTCGCAGATCATTTATTTGGGCAAAACAATGCCCAAATACATGTTTAATGTATTATAGCATCCGTGATGGATTCAAGAAATACATTTTTTAAACATAGAAAATTAAAGTGACATAATCTCACAGAAAAACTTAAATCAACAATTAATTATAAATATGTTTCATACCCATGCAATCGCATCGGTATGCACCATTTTCGCATTCATTTAACTGACAAGATCACTTGAAAGCATTAGGTTATTCACCTTCATCATTGGGAATATTAGGTTGATCAACCAAAAGTTGTTGTAGGAAAACGAGATCACTTGAACTGCAATGCAATCAAATAAAAACAACGTTCACTTACCGTTCAGCATTTATATAACTGACTAAAAAAACTTTAATTTGAAGTGTGGATTAAAAATACTTTATGTTATTTCTTAGAAATTTTTGTGAAGAAAAAATTATATTTATCATTAACTCGTACATCTTGGTTGAGAGATAATTATCATGAATCTTTTCTACAAATAAACAAAACATATCTTGATACTTTTCATTTATTTATCAACAATCAAATTAAAAACTATATTTGATTGTATGATTAACATAATAAAAAATCAGTGAACAAAAAATATGAAATTTATTTTCCATAATAAAATATGTATTCTTAGAGTTTATGAAAGAAAAACTACACATTCATTAGTATTTCAAATAAAACAAACATGAGTCATATATATAACTCAAATGGAATAGCTTACATATCAGTCACATGCTCTCATACAAAAAAAAACGAATAAAAAAAACAAAAAAAAAAACAAAAATCAATACATCCTTCAAGTTGATGCTTTTACAATCTTTAGGTATCTTCAAAAAGAAATATACAATTTAATCACTAAAAGGCACATTGGTTATAGTTATTAAATTATACAAAATTATATTTTATATAAAATAAATATTAATCTCAATATATATTGCTTGCTTGTAAAATATTAGATTAGTAGCAAAGGATCAACATATATGACTAATACAGTAAAATATCAACAATCCCTTGACTTATAAGCTCGGCTCACTTAAAAAGTAGCTGACCTATTAAAAGTCACAAGTGACTGATATTATAATTTTATATTATGCATATTTGCTTGATTTAGATATAATAGTTTGCCTTACATTTTTATAAGATAAAATGACCTCAAAAAAATTATAAAACCTAGATATCTATTTTTTCATTGTGATCACATAAATCAAGCTAGAATTTAAGCAATCCTCGAAATGAGTATGCTCATATTCTCTAAAATAATCTCACATCAACACATCCTAGTATTCACATATCCAAGAATGCAAAAAACTACGATTTCACAAGTAATCTACAAAATAATTAATTATACTAATAACATAATTAATAATTAATTTAACTAATATCTATTAGATAGTTAAGTTTTTATATGATTTTCTAATACCAAAAAAATATATTTGAAATTATATAAATAAGTTTGCATTTACAAATACAAATATCTATAAATGTACATATCTATTATAGTTATGTATGCAGATAAAAAATCTAGAACATATTTTCTCTAGGAAATAAAAATCATATCGTCTTAATGAGCAATCTCAATACCTAGAAAGTACCTGAGATACCCCAAATACTTGTTCTACAACTTAGTATGCATAAATATCTTTAGTTTAGATATATTTGACTAATCACCAATAATAACAATACTTTAGCATATATCATTAGCATCACATATTATCCCTTTGATCTATAACAAAAACTAATATAATATAATATATATTTCTTAAGAACAAGAGTAATAAGTGCTAAAGAAAAATAACTAAACAATACACTTGAAATTTACATAAAGTCATAAAGAATCTTTCCCAATCTAAATATTATATATATGCTCTCTAGAACATTAAAACATTATGACTGGTGCATAAAAAACGTATACAATTTATTTTATTTCATGAAGAAAATTATTTTTCACATTTAAATGATATATAATCTACATATGTAAAACAACAACAAAAAATAATAGTATTCATCTTGATTACATGGAAAAAAAATTACCTAATAATTGAAATCATAAATTCATATAAATTTCCTTGTTATCAACCAAAATTAAGCTAATCAACTTTCACACCGAGTCTAATTTACACTATATAAACTCACTATTATCCTGCTATTAGCTTAGATAAAGGCATAAGAACAAGATCTCATATATTATTAAAAGTAATTGAACTTTATTCATCCAACATAATATATCATCATCCTAGATAACTAAGTATCTTAAAAAAAACATCTAAGGTCCTACAACTATAATGAAAAAATAAAAAACAAGAATATGTAATATTGAAATATAAGCAAACAAGTATATTTTACAATAAGTGTTGGGTAGCAAACATTATTAATTCCTTCCATCGAGCAATTAGATGATTCAAGTCGACACATTGCAATCAATTCATTAACACAACAGATGACACAAGTAGAGAATAATGTAAACATATCCATTTAGAACATAACTTTAGATAGAAATAATCAAGTCTCTTAATCTTAATTTACTTATAAGGAGATTCACAACTAGTGTCATGTGAGGCACCCTCACTTGAGACTTCCTAACTCACCACAATGAACCTAATTAGAACAATGAATAGATGAAGAATTAGTAAACGTCTTTACTAATCTTTTCAAGACCAACTATAATAATATTATCAGTACACGAGCAAGTTTAATTATAAAATTGTGAGTGATAACAGCTAAACAAAAAAATAATAATATCATTACAGCATCTTAAAGCACATCTTCTTAGATTGAGTTCTTAAAAAAAACTTATCCTTAAAGAAATCACATCAACACTCATAATGATTCTCCTAATTTTTGAAAAATAATATTTACATCTCTTCTAAATATTAAAATACCCAAAAAAAATATATTTAATGATATTAGTAACCCTATTATCTATTCCAAGAAGTCATGAAAAATAAGTATGCGAAAAAATGTTATGTGAAAAGTAAAAATTTCTCTCATTAATATAATATGATATAAGATGTAACCTAAAAATACAAAATAAAATATAGACGTCTAGGACACTTCTAACTAATAGAAAGGTCTTAGTCAATTCAATCAAATATAGAATTTTTCTTTCAATTATTCTATTCTACACACGAGCATAAACCATTATGACTAATTAACAATCTTATACTCAAAAAAAATTATAATGAGATATATTTTACTATACAGTATTTTAATATTATTTTAAAATTATATTTTTATTTTTTGATAAAATTTTATAAAAATAAATAAAATTTAAGATATTTTTTTAAAAATAAATAATTATGTATATTAAGTACAAATATTAATATACTAATAAAGTATCTCAAATCATCATGTATAATAATCTTACAATGAGCGCATACATCTAAATGAATGAGATAGAATAATTTTTTATTACATACTTTTGATGGGTTAGATATGAAATTATAATATACTTTCCTAACTAATATATCTCATAATTAATTAAAGTTATTCCTTTCATATTTGATTCCATAATTTTTAGCTTATTTAATAATTAATATCTAATCTAAGAAAATATAACAAGTGAATCAATAATAACCAAATATCTTGAAAAACTTCCAAGTGTGAAGAAAAACATATATAATTATGTGCAAAATCTACCAATCCTACCAAAAAATATCAAATGAAGAAAATATAATTTTATAGTTCATTTGTCTAGTATAATAATTAATTAAAAATAAAATATTACAAAAATTAGGTACAAAAAAACATATATCAAAAAAATAAAGTAAACATTAATATTGTCACTCTCAGACCCCTACAACAATGTTATTAATAATATAATATCAAAATTTTTAAGTATTATCCTCTATAACATGAATGTTAGCTCATGAGTTTAAGACTAAAAAGTTTAAAATATTATTCTTGAATATAACAAAACTAAGAAGCATATACATACACAATCCAACATAAATAGATATGACAGTCTATTATATAACATACAACCTTTGAAGTATTCTCCATAATTCATGAAGCAAAATTCAATAATTTTTATTAATTCATCTCAATTTCTCATGATAAAGAGCAAGTCACGATTAATCTCTTTCCTCTAGAAATACCTCTTTTGACTCTCTCAATGTCACCATGCAAAGAAGATATTATACTAGTCTAATTGACCATTTTAACTAAGCAAGATTTGGCTATAGTTATACACGATTGAATAACTTGCTGATACATTTCCAAAAAAAAATAGGAACACTCTCTTATTAAGGATTCACATTTACAAAATATTATATTGTTCTGCGAATAAATACAACAATAAAATATTATGAACTTGATTACTTAATCTTCCAATCACAATCAAATTTATTAATATAGATATCATTCTATCAATCTTCTCACACATATATGCATATGCCACATAGTGAGTAGTCTCATCCTAATTAGTCAAATCATAATTCAATAACAAAGTAATATTATTATATAAATAAAATATCTCAAAAAAAAATATCAAGATTACTAAATCACAAATTTTCTTACACATTTAATTAGAATCAAATATATTGATCATATTCAAATTAATCAAATATCACAAATAAACAAGTAATTATGTATCAATCACCGATCACTTATTTAAAATCAATCTTGGGTGAATCACCTTATCGATGTCTCGCATATGTTATATTCAAAAATTATCTTCAATTTTAACCAGATGATTCCCTATAATCCTACATTGATTATCATTACATTTTTATTAGAGAAAAAAAAAATATGCAAACACAACCCAAGCAGTCACACCATATAGCCCATGTTGCACCCATACACCATGCTACATCACAGTTGTACACACTGTACCACACGCACATTGCACCACGGTTGCACTCACTGTACCACAAACACACTTCACCATGCACATATTGCACCACAGTTGACCATACATTGTCACACACACATTGCACCACAGTTGAACATACTTTATCACACACACATTGCACTACAGATGAACATACTTTATCACACACACATTGCACCATGATCCAGGCCACCACACACATCCACCGCACCACACACGCCCATGCAGCCATGCCCCACCATAAACAACCAATGTGCTACAATGCATGGCATGGCCATGCATATCTACTACACCACGCATGCCCACCGTGGCATGCACCATGTCGGATGACCACTACACCACCACACATGATAATTTGCACCCCTCATCAATGCCAATAGTGGGTACATGTGGGTTAGGCTTGATTTCACTATTGATCGCACCCTTTCCTCATCCTAATACCACATTAGAGTTTAGGAGTGAAAAACAACTACGCATTCATTATCATTTAAAGAAAAAATAACATAAGACATACATATGACTAAGGTTGGAGCAACCCACATGCATGATACTCCCATCTATAAAAAAATAGAGAAAAAATAATACAATAAATAAAAATAGAAAATGAGATAATAAATCTCAACAAACAATTAATCCAAAATAAATTAGAAGGCGTTGTGCCTTAATATCCAACAAATTATATTAAATCGAGACACAAATACATGTCTAATAGATTTTTATAACATGAAAACATCGCTTAAAAAAGTAGTACAATCTATAATGAATATTTTGTTAATTAAAATTTAAACTCAATTAGAATCAAAATATTCAACAATTCAAAAATATTCATAATCTCTAAAAAAATTTTAATACAACAATTCCTTAACGATCTCATGGTTGATAAAAATATATCGAGAAAATATAATAAAGTATACAATATATCGAGAAAATTTTAATAAATAATTAAGTATACAAATGACATATATATAATAGATGATCTCATGGTTGATAAATAATATTTTTTTAAAAAAATTTTTTCTACAATTTATCATGCACACACTTCCCCATGACACACTGCATAATGGTTTCACATATTTCATCACACACACTGCATCACGATTTCACATAATTCATCACACACACATTGCACCATGATCCATCCCACCACACACATA
The DNA here is from genome assembly GCA_029783825.1 of Sapria himalayana. NCBI lineage: Eukaryota > Viridiplantae > Streptophyta > Magnoliopsida > Malpighiales > Rafflesiaceae > Sapria > Sapria himalayana. The sequence goes on along the minus strand of JAREIK010000801.1, from coordinate 4,344,871 downwards.
TGTTACACCACACACATATGTTACACCACACACATCCACAACCATGCCCCACAACAAATTACCAATGTGCCACGATGCATGTCACGGCCATGCACATCCACTACACCACGCATGCCCATGCTGTCACACACCATGTCGAATGACTACTATGCTACAACCATGTCAATGTGCACCCCTCATCGCCACCAACACCAACAATGGGTTGGCCTCGTTTTCACTTTTGTTTGCCCCCTATCCTCACCCAAATACCACATTAAAGCTAAGATTGAAAAACAACTAAACATGCATTATTATATAAAAGAAAACTAACATAAGACATATACATGGCTACTGTTGGAATAGCTCACATTCATGATACTTAATAATACAATAAATAAAAATAAAATATGAGATAATAAATATCAACAAATACTTAATTCAAACTAAATTACGAAGAGTTGTAGTTTGATATGCACCAAACTATACTGAACCAAGACACAAATACATGTCTAATAGGTTTTTATAACATAAAAGTCTCATCAAAAAGTAATACAATCTATAATGAATATCTTGTTAATTAAAATTAATATTCAATTAAAATCAATATATTTAACAATTAAAAATATTCATAATCTCTTCAAAAAAATTAATAAATAATTAAGTATACCAATGATACACACACACACACATAAAAAAAATGATCTTATGATTAATAAATAAATACTTTTTTATAATTTTATTAAAATTATTAAAATCAAGAATTATTGTAAAAAAGAAAAACTATTCAAAGTAAAAAAAAGCACACCATCACATTGAAAGTCATACCAAAACCACAAAACTCTCACTTTAGCATGGAATTTGTGAGAGATTAACATATCAACAATTTTATCTATGAAAATCAGAGGCAAATAAATCTCAAAACCGAGACCTACGGTCCTTGGACAAAAGCATTTTTCATTGCATCAAAACACATCAAGTTTAAAAATTAAATCATACTTACATAGATATATAATCATATATTTATGAAAATATGTTAACTCAATCCTATAAAAACCATGAGTATGCCAAAATCTTTTACTAAAAATTATGAAAAAAACACAAGCTAAGACATCCTTATCCACCATTGTCAATAACAATATTTAACTAAATTTTCATTTAAATTTTTTAAACAAAAATAACAATAATTAAATAATATTTATGCAAACAAAAAGAAATAATTATTGAAAAAATTCTAAATAATGATGATGATTTATTGACTAAGTAAATATGCTCATTTTGATTTTTACAATACTATGTCATCCTATAACATACCAAATAGTTGCAACTATCTTGGTGAAGGAGGTGAATAAACTTCAAGGCATTCCCCGCACCATCACAATCATAACTGACCATGAAAAAAATTTTGGACGAAGACACTTATTATCACATTAAAGCCCACCATCAAGTAAAAAAATTAAATCATACTTATATTATAAAATCATTTATTTTTCAAAATATGTTAACTCAATCATAGGAAAAATCATGAGTTTGCCAAGAACTTTTATTAAAAATTGTGAAAGAATCATATGAGTTGAGATATCCTTGTCTCATCATTGTCAATAACAATATTTGACTAAACTTTCAAAGACATTTTTTAAATAGGGTTAACAAAAAAAAAATAAAAATATTTATACAAACAAGAAAATAATAATTATTGAAAAAATTTTCTAAATTAAATTCTCAACAAACATTTTTCCTTATATAAAATTATACATAGTCAATAAACAAATTTATCATCCTCTAACAGGGAAAAGCTAGTGCTTGCTCCACACATGTCTCCTCCACACAAGTGTTAGAACCAATTAAAAAAATATAATTCAAACTAAAATTATATTAGCAATGAAAGAATAGGTACAAGAATAATTCAATATACATTTATGTGTATTTTTTCACCACTAATTAAGCTTTAAGTTGACTTATATTTATCTTGGAAATAGATTTTATTGTCAACACTAGCTTATAAATAATTATAAATTTTTTCAAAGAATAAGAAATAAATTTCATATCTCATGTGGATAAAAAAAGTTGATCAACTAATTATATATGAATCGAGATATCTATTTTAAGATGAATTTCCTTCATTTTATGTGAGATCTAAATGAAGAGGACTTGTTAAAATAGTGAAACAAATATAGACAAAAAAGTAATGGTAAAATAAAAAATTAAATAAGAAATTACTTCCAAAATAACATTACAAGTAATGCATTATCTTTTTTTTTCTAGAAGAATATTAAAAGATCATCATTATAGCTTTCTATCTAATTGTTTTTCTTCCAAAATCATTGTAGACAAGAACAATGAGAATGTGTCAATCAAGAATAGACATGAAAGTCAAAATGGTTTGATCCTAGTATTGGTATTACGAGGTTCAATCTCAACAATATCTACAGTTAAAAAGACATTAACAAAGAGAAGATATCCACCAGCACACATACTAATCTCAATAAGTAGAAAATAATGAAATTTATTCTGAAATCTTTTTTTTTTTTAAAACATCGACAATCCATCAAAATAATATAACAATTACAAAAATGAAAGAAAAATAAAATACACAAACACTAGTAGATACTTTATGGTTAATTTAATAGAACATGAAAATTAACAAAGTCTAACTAAGTTTATAAATTGCCCAAAAGGAAGTATTGTATCCAAAAAAATAATAATGACTATAAATATTTTGTATGACAAGAACTCTAAAGAAGAATTTATTAAATATTTCTCAATTAAAATCATATCCACTAAAATATTTTCAAAAAATACATGTATAGTAGAAATATTTTGAGATCATCTATCATAAACATATTTGTCAATTCAACATTCTAAATTTGAGTTGATATACTTATATGGAAAATCATATGTATAATCTTATATTTCGAACAATAAAAATTTAAAAGTCCCAAGGTATAAACAAGAACACACATTTTTAATAATTATGATATCTCTATCTAAGTTTTATTATATTATGAAAATAAATACAGATAAAAAAGCTTTTATATTTCTTTAAACAACTATAATTATGTATGACGAGGAAAACAATTTTTAAAATAATAACAAAATATTTAAATTTATCATTACTAATTTAAATAATCCTTCAAACATATTTACCTTGAATTGAAATTAATATCATTTAATATCAATAAGATGAGTCAAAAAATAAACTTTCATATAATTTATTCTTTGTTAGTGTATGAAATTTCTATATATAATATTTTTAATGATCATGATATCTCTATCTATAATAAATTTTCATAATAAAATTAATAATTATGTATGATGAGGAAAACTATATTTAAAACAAAAATCATGATAGCTCTATCTATTTAAGTTTTATTATATTATAAAAATTAATACATATAAAAAAGCATTTACATTTCTTTAAACAAATATAATTATGTATGATGAGGAAAACAATATTTAAAATAATAACAAAATATTAAAATTTATCATTAACAATTTAAATAATCCTTCAAACATATTTACTTTGGATTGAAATTAATATCAATTAAAATCAATAAAATGAGTCAAACAATATTTCATGACAATCCCCAATTTTTGACTAAACTAATAAATAGAAATTTAAAGTGTTAATGAATGAAAAGATAACTAATAATTAATAAGTATCTAATATATTTTTTATCAATATCAAATAAAAATAATATCATCTATCATGCATTCTTACTTCTTACAAATATTTTCCATGAAACTTAATAATTATCAAAAAATATCCAAATCATAGAAATAATATATTAAATTTATTGATAAAAAATAAATTATTGATACAGTTACATTATGATAAAATTCATGAATATAAAAAATATAGGGAAAAAAAATTTTATATTAATACTATCAATGATTTCAAAAAATTCATAATCACCTACATAAATATCAAAAATGCTTTAACAAAACAAATATATATATATATATATAATAGTGAAAAAAGAAACTCTATTTATTAAACTTGACAAGCAAGATACTAAGATGTATAAATATAAATACAAAATATAGTGCACATTAGATAGATTTAATACAAATTGAAAAAAAAAATACATAATAAAATATAATAATTTTAATACTCTCTTCGACCTAATGCCTAAATATCTCATAAACTATAGAAATTAAATTATCATGTCTCTTTTACCTAATAAAATATAATTCACCTTAATATAATTCATTCAATCATTAAAAATCAAATAAAAAATAATTTTATAATGTGATTATCACAATAGAGTGAATAAAAAATTGAATTAATATTTAATATACATACCTCAAAAAAATTGAACTTCATATTTAACTATATATATATATATAATAGTTAAATAAAAATTATACCATTACCAAGCATGACACCAAGATGCATAGATATAAACACAAAATAGAGTGCATATCAAATAAACTTGTTACAAATTAAAAAAATATATACATGATAAAATATAATAATTATAGCACTCCCTTCAACTAATACATAAATATCTTATACATAATTATGTAAGACACAAGACATATCAAGATGTAAATACCTCTTGGGACTTTGAGGCATAAGGCAGATATGAAGTGTGAGTTTTGTAAGTGAAATACATTACGTGTTAGATATATTTTAAAATTTTTATGATGATTGTTTCATATTTTTATATGACTTCTCCCCAGTTTCTTTATTATTTTAATTTAATATTTTGTTTTTTCTCATCTTCTAGGAAAATTATACATTAATATTAGTTGACCTCTAATATAAAAAGTATATAATAATTAGGGGATTAAAGTTTCTTTTGAGTTAAAACATGATAAAAATTAGGCTGGAGGGGCAGAAATCTCAAAAATAACATATAAGGCTAAAACAAATCATTTTGGGCCTTTCATGTCCAAAACAACATTTTCTTACACAAGAAACTTTCTAAAAAAAACTCATGGTATAAATCAAAATGATATCATTTTGGATAGATTAAAATAACGTATTCAAAATGACATTTTTGTTTATATAAAAAATAATATATATATATATATTATATATATAAAAGACAGAAACAACAAGAAACAAATACCTAAAAATACTTGAGGCGAGGTGCTTCCCTTAAGATGTTGGGCAATGGTTGGGAGAGTTGGCACTTGGGCATTAACCAAGCCTAAGACACGTCTTTGATAACTATGATCTCATAAACTATATAAATTAAATTATCATGTCCTTTTTACCTAATAAAATAATAATTCATCTCAATATAATTAATTCGATAGTTGAAAATAAAATAAAAAATAATCTTTTAATGTGATTAATATAATAGAGTAATAAAAAATTGAATTGACATACTGACCTCAAATAAAAATCTAACAAAAAATTTCACAAATTTGTGAACATGCTGATGTATTATATCTCAGAACTAGATCCCAATATCATTATTTATTTCATACTTTTTAGTAAAAAAAAGTATATTCCTCAAAAATATAACATTATAACAAGTTTGTTTCAAATTGATGAAACACAGCTAGAATTAGAAAAATAAGTGAACATCCATAATTATTAATAGAAATCTTAAATCTAAATATTTTCTTCAAATATATAAGCTTTCATATGATACTAAACAAAAAAATTTTAAAAATAATTAATTATTTTAATAACATATGAAATATTAATTTAACTTTGTCCTATGATCAAAAAAGATTATCTTTTTCAAAGTTTGCAGTTTGAACATATCAAGTATGACACACAGCTGTTAGACCCTTGGTGTATTTTACATATGTCAAACGTCCAAAGAAGTCTAGCAAAATGGAATAAAAAGGCATTTGAGTCTTTTCTAAGTTAGTTATAAATTGTGGTGATCCATGAGTGAGCTAATACGTGATGGTGTAGTATTTTTCAAAATGGGTATGTAGGAAGGTCTTGGGTGGATGGCAAAACATTCACATTTTTCTTCTAGTAATTTTTTTGGTAGTCACGCCAGGGAGAGCTTCCAAACCCCTCGAATGCCTACAACTATTTTTTTTATTTGCAATTTACATTGAATAAAATTTACAGTTTACCGGGTCGACTCTAACAAGGAAGAAGACAGAGGACTTGGATGGGAGGCTTAAGGTGGTAGAAGAAATAATAGAGTCAATGCAAGAAAAAATGAGAAGAATGATTGAGGGGATCTTCAAAATACCAACATTGAAACAAATGATAGTAGAGATACTCGCTAGACTAAACATGAAGACCCCAAGCTTGAGACACTTGAGTTGGTCAGCCACATGGATAGTAGGAAAGTAAAAAACTATTGCCACTAAGGACAACCAAATGCAGAGAAAGTGAAAGATCAAGGCAATTGATGTAATGAGTATGAACCATGAAGGAAAAATGAGTTTCGAACCAGGAGAGTTGAGATGTCACCTTTCGATGGCTCAGATCCAGATATATAGTTGAGTAGATAAAAGATTTTTTAAATTAAATCAAATGAGTAAAATGGAAAAGATGGATGCAGTCATGGTTAATATGGAGCAGGAAGCCTTAACATGGTACCTGTATGAGGACAGATGGTGACCACTCTATAGTATGTTAGAGTTCCAGAGATAGATACTCGAGCGGTTCCATTTGGATGCAGAGGGGACTCTCTCAGAGCAATTTTTAGCCCTACGTCAAGTGGGAATGGTAAGAGAATATCACTGGCAATTTGAGAGATTTTCTTCCACCCTAGTTGATATACCAGTGCATATGGAGGAGAGCCAATTCATGAATGGGTTGGATCCTGTGATACGGGCCAAATTAATTGTGAATAGGCCATGTGGATTTAGTCGAGTCATCCAAGGGCCCAGCAGATAGAAAGTAGAATCAAACCACAAAACACTTCAAAGCACTAAGGCACGGGGAGAAACAAAGGGGGATGTGCAGAGAATGGTGGGGGATCAAAAGGGGCCATGGGGTCACCTTCCAAAGGTATGATTCCAATGGAAAAATGTCGGGACACAGAACCACACCATCAAAGAGTATGTCGGACGTGGTGATGCAGATGAGGCATGATAAGGGACTCTATTATAGATGTGATGAAAAATATTTGATCGGCCGTAGGTGCAAGCTCCAAGAACTGCAGGTAGTGGATTGTTGTGAGAAGCACAAACTAGGAATTAATGCAAAGGAGGTGGTGAGATCGGAGGGTTTCAAGGAAGGGAATCATGCAGTGGTAGAGCTTTAAGTAAATTCAATGGTTGAGTTGTCATCCAAAATCACATGAAAATATGGGGGGAGATTAAAGGGGAGAGGTGTAATAGTGCTGCAACTAAGAGGATAAGTTGTATACAACTGAAATCCTAGAGTACTCAAGGAAGGTATCAGCCCAATTAATGTTCGTCCTTATCATTATCCCCAAATCCAAAAGGATGAGATTGAGAAGCTTGTGGCTGAGATGTTGGAAGCAAGAATAATACAAAATTGTTGCAGCACTTTTTTCTAGTCTAGTGATATTAGTTGTCAAGAAAGATGAGATTTGATGATTCTATGAGAATAAAGATTATCAAACCTTGAATATACTGTATATATAAAAATATTTTTGGTTTCTATTTGATTTGATGAGTGTGACTAGATGACAAAAAGGTATATTGTATTATTAAGGTTGCGGGTTTGAATCCAACTTCACCTTTGACAGCTGATATGCGAGTTATACTATTACATGAGATTTTTATTATTTTTTTTAAATTGCCGATATGTTAGTTGGACATAAAATTGGGTCACTTATTTTTAGTGTACTAAAGTGCAATTATGTTATGTTCTAGTGTATTTTTTTATTTTTTTTTTTAAATATTTTTTCAAATTATCTTGTATTAAATGTATAAAAACACAAATCTCCCTAGAAATATATCTAATACATATTTTCATTAGGATAAAAAAGAAACTTTTAATAAAATATATTATCTCAATTCCAATAAAATATATTAGTTCAATTTTTTTAATATAACGCAATATTGATAAAACTGCTTGAATTGAGAAATATCCAATTCAACATTATTTATGTTAACGTATATTAGTGACAAAATATGTATTTTATTTGAACTGCATATATAAAAAATAAGAAAATCTTAATCTATTTTACTTATTTGTCGACTAAAAGCCTATTAACTTTCAAGAAACAATGGAAAACAAGCAATAAAAAGATACTATGAATGAAAAAATAAAAATGAACAAGAAAGATAATACATGAGAACTAACATTACTTCTAAAAGACAACAAGATGATCAATATAAAATGTATATACAAAACAAAAAAAAATATCAAAAGAATAGTCAAAAGGTACAAGACAAAAATGAAGACAAAAGACTATAATCAAAAAATAGATATTGACTATGATAAAATATTTGTTTTTGTTGCTCAGTTACAATTAGTTAAATTTAATTATTTTCGTTACAGCTCAAAATAATTAAAGAATATATCAAATAGATAGATAATCTTTATTCCTAAATAAAGTCCCTGAAGTAGAAATCTACATTCACTAACCATAATATTACCAAATAAAGAAAAAAGAATACATGATTTTAATATTAAAAAAATCCTATATGGATTAAAGCAAGATCCAAGAGCCTAGTAGATATGTCCAATATGTCCAAGAGCCAGAATAGCCAGAATTTCTGTGAGTCAGTCGGGGCGTCATGCCATGCCGGCATAGCCAGAATTTTTGTGGCCAGCTTGGACCACCATGTCATGCCTGATATGACACGAGTTGGGTTATCATATTATGTCATTCTGTGTCAGCATGAAATCATTATGACTCTGCTCGGCACGACTCAATTGGCCTAAAACCAAGCACTTCAGTGTCAGTTAGTGTCAGGTCAATTCTGAATCATGTTAGGTCGTGTTAGTTATGGGTAGCCTAAATGTCAAATTAAATTTTTTTGAAATTTTATTATTATATTTATTAGAAATATTAAATATCAAATTAATAAAATTTAAAAGTAAAATACATTATACATTTAAATGAATTAATTCAATAATTAAAATAAATATTTTACATTTAGCTAAACTCAAAATATCGTATAAAAAAATATAATCTAAAAAGTTGCATGAAAACTTAAAAAAAAAACTCAAACATAAATAGTTAACATATACCTCATGAGTATACAATCATAAATATGATATATAAGATAAGCTAAAACAAAAATAAAAAAAACACATCACCGTCGCATGAGTCATCAATCTGTATTTATGGTATGATAGTTCAAATGTAGATCATCATTGGCATATATGCTTCTAAGGATATCACTAATGATGACCTCAATTTGATGTCTTATGAGTCTTCATCCACTAACTTTTTTATTTAATTCTGAATGTCGAACCTTGAATCCTCCTAGTCATTTAAACATGCAAGTGCTTCTATGATATAAGATCACGATATTAATCTCCTATCTAGAACAATATTATTAGACAAAAAATAAATAAACTCTGATATTATGCTAGATATCGAATATGTCAATAGATCACAAGTCATCTTAGATAATATAAGATAAATAAATTTATATGAATTATACTAACTCAAAATATTTAAATTCTTATTATCATTATGTAAAATAATAAAGTAGTAATTTATATCTAAATACAGAGACAACTAGCTTCTATTCAACAAACTCCTCTATTATTTGTCCCAAACAAAATAAATAAAAAAATCATTATCTCCAAATAACATGATTATATTCATACTCAAATCTAATTATAATTATCTTACCTATTATTATAAAATATAAACATATTAGTCAGTTTTTCATTTATGAATCCTTTAATTTCACCTATTTGGTGCATGCAAGTAAATATATATCTTAATATATTTTTTATTCCTTCAACTTTAACATTGAAATACATACAATCAAGCAATATAAAATTATAATAGAGAACTAATATTTTAAATAATTAATTTTTATCTCAATAATCATAATATTAAATATAAAATATCTTTTATGTGTTAAATATATTACTAATATTATATATACACATAAGTATAATAAAAATAATAGAAGTATACATACAAATAAATATTTTTCATATTATGAAAAATTTTTAGAAATTTTATAAAATAAATTCATTTATCCCAAAGTGAATCATCAATAATAAATTCGATATTTTTATTTTTAGTCAGATATTATGTGTTAATAACCAATATATGACACCTACAAAAGGTATGTATACTTTTAATAATATCTCATATTCATTTAAAATTTTTTCTTTTTTATGCCCGGTGATAAATATAGACTATTATTTGAAGTATCATTGAATATAATACTAACAATTTTATTCTAGATATCATATTTTCTAAAGATTTTTATCATACACTCATAAATAATAGAACTATCCTTAGGATTGACGATGAAGAATCTCAGATAATTATAATTTTTTATTAAATTTCTACTTAAATTTTATATAGTTGGTGATAAGACATGAATAATGCATCATCATGACTAGTTCATATGTCAAACATCAAAAATATCACTCTATTATATTTCCTAAATTTATTAATTATTAATTATTTTTCTAATTTATAATATTTTATTATGTAATTTCTCCAGTTGACCAAAAAAATCATAAACATATGAAAAGTATGTCTGCATAATACTAACAACCCTAGAATCCTCCAATAATCTATTTGAAAAACTTATGATATTAATTATTATGATAATAAAAGGGAGTCAAAGAAGCTGAAGTTATCCAACTACAATGACTCTGCCATCCAGTTGAGTTTACTTGTTATCTAATAGATCATATTTTTTAGTGCATTAATCGGCATACTTTTTAAAATGATCATTGTCACCAATAATACATCAATACTTTTTTACAATATATGCTATGTTAATTCATCTTTGATATTCCTAATATTTTTTTATTTTTTATTATGTTAAAATGAGTATTAACTACTAAAATTTGTCTGATCTTAAATTTTTTAAACAAATAAATTAAGATCATTAGAAAGTACTTAATTTTAGCATCGGACCTTTCCGTCATGTTATCTATATATAAGTCAAAATAATTATTATTAAAATTATTATTTATCATCTTTTTATTTTATTTATGATTTTAATTCAAAAAAATATACTTTCAAATATTTATACATTATTAATTATCACATAAATTAATAAACAAAAAATAAATATGTATCATAACAATATAACTTTATTTGAGCAACAATCATAGTCTACCCCTTTTTCTAAACTAGGAAACTTAAAGCTCAAAACAAATTAGAGAAGAAAAAGAGGAAATTAAAATTAAGAATACAAAATGATAAAGATGAAAGAAGATAAGAGAAGAGAAAATAGATTTGATGAATATCAAAAATTTTCTATTTTATATTTATAAAAATTTTTTATATTAAAATATATATTTTTTATTTTTAAAAATTGTTCAATCTTTTTAATATGTAAAATAGACAAAAATCTAACAATCATTGAATTTGTGCCCAATAACCATTTGAATCAAATCTGACGACTACAAAAAATAGAAAAAAACTAATTTTTTTTATTTTTTTCATACAACTAAAACAACAGGCACAACCTATCATTTTCATCATCGAGACTCATTACATAAATATAATGGGACGCTACCTCAGCACATGAGAAGGCTGTGACCTATGCCTTGTGTCTCATCACTATGCTTGTGAACTATGCCAACAAGATAGGCACACGTGTCATGTCTGACACGACATAAGGCATGATTAGCCTTGACCCAACATAGCACGAGCCATGTCATGGGCTGAATCAACCACAATCCAATCACAATTCTAGACCATGATGTGTCAGGCATGACACAACTATTTCAATCATGCCTCATGTTGTACCCGAGATACCCGACCCACTTGATACCTCTAAAGCTTAGACCTGTGTTGCACGGATACGCGTAAGTGCTACCGTGTCCACGTGTCCGACACGTGGATATGGCAACACGGGTCGGACACGTGTCCGATAGGCCAGGGGTGGGTTTTGGAATCTACATCGGGAGGGGGAGAGTTCGAAAATCGAAAATCGAAAATCTGGTGGGGGGTTGGGATCGGGAGGGGGGGGGGGACGGGGTTTCAGGAGGGGAGAGGGGGTTTTTGGAGGGGGGGAAAAGGTTCGGGAGGGGGGTTTTGGAGGGGGGAAAAGATTCGGGAGGGGGGGGAAGGGGAAGGAGGGGGAAGGAGATGGTGTTAGAGGGTTTAAATTTTTTTTACATTATTTTAAAATACAGTATTTTTAATTATTTTAAAATACCTAATATTTATAATTAATAATTTTTTTTAATTTTATTTTTTTTATCATGACGTATCCTAGCCATATTCGTATCCTAGTTTTTTAGAATTTATCGTGTCCCCGTATCTTGCCGTGTCGTATCCCCGTGTCCGTGCAACATAGGCTTAGACTACTCAAATTAACAAATATCTTCAAAAAAAAAATTTCAACAAGTGTCTATATGAACATGCCCTCTATACTAAAATCCAAATTGAAGATATTTTAATTATATATTTGTATATAGATGACTTGATCTTCATATGTAGCAAACCAAAAATATTCAACAAATTTAAGAATAAGATGAATGAATTAGAAATAATCAATATTGGGCTCATGTTTTACTATCTCTGCATTAAAATAAAACAAGAAGATAAAAACATCATAATTACTCAAAAAAATTATACTAAAAAATATTTAAAAAATTCAAGATAAATGACTCTATTCTAGTTGGCAAGCTAATTAAATAAAAAATCAAATTGTCCAAGCATAAAGAATAAAATAAGATAGAACTCACTCTCTACTAAAATCTAGTAGGGAGCCTGTCCTACTTAGCTTTTACAAGATCCAATATTCTCTATAAAACTGAAGTTGTTAGATGATAGATAGAAAATCTAATAACTCATTGAAAGATGAAAAATATAATTCTCCGCTATATTAAAGACATTATAGACTTTAACTTTTATTATTGTCTCTAATAATTATACGCTTATTGGATACTATGATAATAATTAGACTAAAGATATTAATAATTACAAGAGCACCACTAGCTTTGTATTTTACATGGGTAATTTGATGAAGTTGTTCGACAAATTATCTTTCTTTATATATGTGAAACAGAGTATGTAATAGCCACATCATATATTTTCTATGCAATTTGACTTTAAAATTTATTAAAAAAAGATTGGTTTTTCATAAGTGAATCAGACCAAGATTTATATGGAACAAGTCAATAACTTTGGCTAAAAATTTAGTATTTTATGATCAAAACAAACACGTTATTATTTGTTATCACTATATAAAAAAATGTATTGAAAGAAATAATATACATGTTGAATATATAAAATCAAAAATTTAAGTGTTAGATATTTTCATCAAACAATTGATAAGAAAAGATTTAATAAAATTAAAATATTTTCTAAGAATTATAAAATCAAGTTTAAGAGAGAATATTATATCAAAAACTTGATATAAATCCCAAATTAAAATTCAAGTCTATTCTTAGAATATTCTATGTGGTTGTAATGACATTAATTATCAGATTAATTATCGTATTAATATTAAATATATTATCATAATTTGTGCGATTGAGATTTGTTTAATATTAAATATAAATACTCATCTCTCTTAATCGTTTCAATGTCAAAAAATAAAATGATAAATAATTTTTTTTAGTAAAATTTAAATATTTATCTTTTAAATTTTTTTTTTACTTGAGTATTATTTTTTTTATTTCCAATAAATCATTATTACAATAGGCATCTAAAAATCCAAGTCACCTTCTGAAAGAGTTTGAATATCTACAACATAGATTTTCAAGTAATTATTTGTTAAACAAGGTTTTATAATGATTATAAACTAACACAATGAATAGTTTCAAGTTAAGATTTAGTACCCAATACTCACCTAATTTACTTGTAAAAAAATATGACTAGTGTGTAGAATTTGCTTTTTGATGTAATTTTTTTATCTCATATTAAATATGACTAGTACCCACTTCTCTCTCGGTCTCTCTTTCAAACTATATTGAGCCCTGACAGTCATTTTCTAGAACCAACTCAGTTCACATAAAACAACTTAAAGCCACAAAATTAGCCTAGCTTACTAGAATAACCAGAAATAAACAAAAAAAAAAAATGTTCCTTAACAGAATACAAATTACCAGGGGTTGCAGCATAATTCATCAAGCGCCGAAACAATAGAAAATTTGAGTAAGTACCTAATAAAATGTTGATGCATACAGATTACTAAGCAGATAAACAAGAGAAAAGAATGCTTATAGAAGTCAAAAAATAGTTACTAGGTCATATGGTCTTTGCCTTCCCAATCATGACCACAAAATATTGTTTCCCAAAAGAAGCATCTTGAAAAAATTCCATACTCTAGTCTATGGACATTGTGAAGAAGTATAAGCCCATCCAAATAAAAGGCAAGGCACGGCTTACATCCAACTGGTTGTTTCAACAGCTTTTTGGAAAGCTTATTGGAACCTCCTCTGACCAATTGCTTCCCATCATTGCAAATCTTTTCCAGAAAGGACACTATTCTGCCAAACTCTTCCCTGGGAAAGTTAGTTCGAAACATATCATAATACATTAAAAAAAAAGTATTCTCATTCATCGTGGTAAGATAAAAGACCTCTTTGGTTGAGTTAAATTAGCATCGGGGCCCCTATTCAATGCATAAATCACTTTGTATGTTGATAGTGAAACCATATATAAATAATAAACAGCAGGAAGAGGTATCTCTTATAAATTTAGCATCCGAGGTATCCGATATCAATGTGGCCCGTGAAATTCTAGATGTGTCAAACGGGCAGGATGGTCAGTGGCACTGCCTGGTTCAGCTGTGCCTAGGCCGGCACGACAGGGTCCAAAACTATGCTTGGGCCGGCAAGACACAGTCCAAAATCATTCATGGTCCTAAACCATGCTGCACCATGACACAGTTTGTGCCGTGCTATATGTATCAAAGGGGCCAGGCAGCACGGCACAGCCCGATACCCAGCCCAAAGCTTGGCTCATTTCAAGCATGCCTGGCACAGCCCAGCACACTACAGTAGCATGCCCAGACCCATGCTAGGCGCACCCTCAACCATATTAAAATATCGGTTTCTACAGATATATCGGTACTTGGATTTTACGGATATATCGGATATATCGAAGATATATCAGTGTGTATTTGTATATGAGCACCAATCAAGGATAGATATATCGGTCTTAATGGATATATCGATACTTAGAATTTACGGATATATCGAAGATATATCGGTGGATATATCGGAGATATATCGGTGGATATATCGAAAATTTTTATCATTGCCCTCAACACATCATATCGCGCAGTACCGAGGATTTTTGGCTCACATGCTATGCCAGGCACGACACGGGTGCCTGGCACTTAGGCACAATACGGATGATCATGAACCGAGCGACGCCCGATAAAACGATGATGCGGCGATACCTGACAGGCGAAGAGCGGCGCCGAAATCCTAATTTTCTGAAAAATTGACCGACCCAACCAGAATCAGCCAACCCGAACTGGGCCAAACCAACCTATACCCGGGCAAATTTCAAGTCGTAGACCTGTGTCGTGCATGCCCTCCAAGATACTATGTCGTGCTTGCTCTCCAAGAAACTTTGTCGTGCTGAGCACGGAACAGTACTGTAACATGTCTTATCAAACACAACATGCCAGCCTAGTGGGCCAGAAAAAAATTGGCGAGTCTGCTAAACCTGACCCATTTGACACCTTTATGCCGTGCAGGACTAGCATGATCCATACCTCGTAAAGGGCTAAGCACGACCCATGTGCCTACCTCGAAGGCACAATCTACCAACCAAGCCGTCTGATGACCCAAGTTCGGTGAAGGTTCACAAGTCAAATCAAATCAAATGACCGCCCGACGAGGTGGATTATTATTTTTTGAAAAAATGACCAAGTAAGCCAGATCTTGCTTACGTGTCCGATAAAGGTGTCAATGAGCCGTGCCAGCACGGAATGACACTATTTTTAGTGGCCCAATCAAACCACTGTGCCGTGCATGGCACGACATGACTCAATTTTGGCCAACCCAGTATGACTGCCAACTCGAGTCTGGCAGGATTCATGTCGGGTTGTGCTGAGTTGGGCATGATTTTCCAGTTTAGCATATTAGCATAGCCCTAGCATAGCTAGGTCCTAAGAGGCTAGGACTCCAAGTTTGAGTCTGAAACTAACTCGTACAGTCACACTCGATTCACCATCTCGGTCTCGAAATTGTGAATTAATTACATACAATTTTCTTTTGCAAATTTTATATTTTAAATAAAATTTATGAGTTGAGTATAATATTATATTATATTATTTATTAAGTTCACATAAATCACAAAAAATAACAAAATAAAAACACATCAATTATTTATTCATCAATGCAATCCAAAAATAAATATAATAGTACAAAATCACAACTCACAAATCATAACATAAAATAAACATCGTTAATATTAATCATAATAATAATAATAATGTAGCAAGCTTAATTGTCTCAATGACTCAATCTCAATGCCAACCCGTATGAGTATGCACCAGATCATCGTCACATAAGCCTCTGATGGTATCACTAGCAATAAACTTAAACTTCTCAAAGTCTCATGAGTCATCATTTGTCAGCAACTCACTCGCTCTTGTTCCAACACAATCTGGATCAATGATGGCCAATCTCGAATCCTCTCAATCTTTCATATATATTAGTACATCAATAATATCTGATCATACTCTCGATTTTCTATCCAAAATCATATTGATTACAAAAAAAACTCTGATGTTAAACTTGACATCTAATGAGTCAATAGATCTTGTGTCATCTTAGACAGCACGAGATATATAGACTCATATGATTTCCACTATTATAAAATATTAAAATTCCTATTATCGATATGTGATAAGATTAAGCAGTAATTAATATCTAAGTACGGAGATAACTCGTTCATATTCAATGATCCACCTCATTATCTCTCTCTAGCTAACTAAATGGAGAAATAATTCTCTCTGAATAAGATATCCATGTTTGTACTCAACGTCTAGCTACTACTACTACCATACCTAGTATTGTAATATATAAATAACTCAGTTAACTTCTTGTGAATAAACTCTTCAAGTTGGTGTTTCTAATTCATGCACAAGAATATATATATCAAAATGTTATCTATCATTTCCACTTTAATCCTAGTGTCCATGCAGGCAGCCAGACAATAAAGAGATTAAATAATAAACCAGTACTTTAAGTACTCGATTTTCATTTTAAAAATCATGCAACTAAATATCAGGTAATTTCTAAACTTTTTAAACATGTTACTAATGTTACATGTGCATATGAGTGTAATATAAGTCATGATAGTATAAACTAATGAATACATATTCATCGTGTCATAACAAATCTTCAAAATTTTCATAAATTAAATTCCTTTATCTCGGTCAGTATTATCAATAATAAGTTCGTCACTTTTATAATCGAAATAGTTGAATATCACGTGTTCGAATCTAACAAATAACTCTAACATTAGGTATATATAATTCAAATAATGTCTCATATCCGCTTAGAATTTTTTCTTTAGACCCACAGACAAATATAAACTATCAAATTTTTATTGTCTGCTAAAAATCCAAAGATATTTTAACGAGTTACATATTTTTTATAAAATAGAGTAATTAATTTTCATCAATGCCTATAGTATCAAGTTAATGACATGACACATACATCTAACATGAAAAATCTCTTGTAATAACATATCTCTAATGGTTCTAACAAACATGTTATTAGTTACTATATTGTTAGATACAATATTGAATCTAATACTATATATTTTATTTTGAATATTATATTCTCTAAAGATTCTCATCATATACTTACATATGACTGGGTTATCATAAGAATGAAAAATCTATAAAAACTTAATATCTATTTATTTTGTGTCCATTTAAAATCTACATTAGAAATGTCAAGTGAGTCTAGTAGCACGAGCCCGATATGAAGCATGGCCCGATTGAGTCATGTTGGCCCAACACGGCATGGTCCAAAACCATGCATGGGCCATTGTTTGGGCTAGCTCGAAGCATGGTTCGTGTTGTGTCATACCAAGGTCTCCCGAGCCTCGTGCCAACTAGGCACGACCTAGATACATGGCCTGAAGGCACGAATCATCGGTATGACTCAAACTCTACTCCGAATCTTGAACCAAGTTCAAGCACGATCTGAACCCGACCAGCCAAACACTCATCCGCCCGAGTCCCTTGAGCCATTAGGCACAGATCGACCATGAACCCAGAAGCCATAGTTTCTAAAACCATCAAGTCGAACCACCCAACAATCAACAAAAAAAAAAATAAAAATAAAAATTAAAAATTAAAAAGTTGCACATTTTTTAGCCTTTAAATTCATCCCCAATGATTAGAAGTAAAAATCCAACAGATGTCAAGTTTCTGCCGAAAAAAATTAAAAAAAATAATAAAAAATTTAAAAAATTTAAAAAAATGATTTAAAAATCTTTTTTCATCTCTAAATATACTCCTTTCATTCTTTAAAATAAACCCTAAACCCTTGCAGGTAGTGCTTCGGGGAGCTATTATCCATCACGAGTTATGACTGAAGGTTGAGGTTTCTAGTTTTCCTAATTCAAGTGCTAGCATGTGCATCTTAATCTTGATTTCAGAGCCATTTGGAACAAGTTGAGACTTAGATTTGCATAGAAAAAGAAAAAGGACAAATATCATCCTCACTTCCCCCAACTAGCACGGCTCCTATTGACTCCACAAAATATCTTTGTTCTCGAATCAACAGTTATCAAATAGCCTTATTATGAATGGTAGCACATATCCGTCGGAGTATACCAACAAGATAAAGAGTAGGGAATCATTTTAGTTAACTATTAGGGGCGCTATCTGTTCAGTAAATTAGTCTGAGATCATTGAGCATTAGCGTAGCCCTTCTGTACGGGACTCTCGAATATTCTTTTTAGTAAACCTACTACAAATATTAAATAGAAAAATATTTTGGACAAATCAAATGAACTAAAAGACTAAGACGGGTTCTATTCTCCACTTAATCTTCATTTGTGGATAGGGACCTGATGCTTCTCAACAGGTGATTGAAAAAATCAACCATGTGATCCTTTAACTAATAAAAAAATCCATAGCATAAATGATCAAAGACTAAATGAAATTGGATGAATCAAATAAAGAAACTTTTTGATTGCTTCAGGGCACAACGAAGCCAAATTTAATCAAGGCAAAGCTTATTTCTGATACTGCGTCATCCTATTTGAGCTATGCTAATGGAACGAAAAAAATTGTCAGGACCGCGCCCCAAGCAATAACCTTCAATAGCTTAGGGGTCTCACTCTGTCCAGCGTGGTGGATGAAATCTCCTTCTTTCTCCCACATGTCTTCATCTTCTTTCCTATCTAAAAGAAAATCTTCTCATTTCATGAAAACCCTACGGGTAGAGACATAAATTTTCATTATCTTTATTCTTTGTCCAGCAAGTTGATCAAAACATCTAGGATTCGGTCACCGAGTGACCCCTTCGACACTTCTTTTGTTGTATACAAAAAAAAGGAAGAAAATATACTAAAGATTCGAGAAAGATAGATAGCAAGACAAGAATGCTAAAAAGATGGGAGAACATGAATTGTTATGATAAGAAAGAGAAATGACTGTAATGAACCAACAATTCTCTCTTCTAAAACAACCTTATCCTCCACCCTTAATTAGCATTTGATAAATTATCCAACCCCAAGCAATCTGAGTTATTGGTGGGGGTTAGATTTGTTAGCTAGTCTTTGTTTAGTCATTCAAATAGTGATTGACATTTTTGTTAGCTATGCATCATACACCTCATGTAGATCTAGCTTTTAACAACATCGAACACATTATGAGAGATGTTGAAGGGGCTAGTTGCTCCGTTATATGCATGCTAACGGAGCAAGTATGGTTCTCATTTTGGTTCACCTTCATCTTTTCAAAATCTATATCATGTGAGTTATAGTAGTTCTCCGGAATTTGTTCAGTGTCTCGGAGTTGTAATCTTCCTTTTAATAATTGTGACAGTTTTTATAGGATATATATTACCTTGGGGTCAGATGGGCTTTTGGGGAGCTATAGTAATTACAAGCTTAGCTAGTGTCATGTTTGTAGTAGGAGATAACATAGTGACTTAGTTTTGAGGTGGTTTCTCCGTGAACAATGCCACCATAAATCATTTTTATAGTCTTCAACATTCACTCACCTTTGTTTTAGTAAGCATCAGTCTTCTTCATCTAGCTGCATTGCATCAATATGGAATCAATAATCTATTGGGTGTACATTCAGAGATGGATCAAATAGCTTTTTACTCTTATTTTTATGTAATAAATCTAGTAGGTTGAGAAACTTTTGCTTTTTTTTTTCATTTAGATTTTTTATGCTCTTAATATTTTGGGACATCTAAACAATTATATACCTGCTAATCTGATGTCCACCTTGCCTCATATTGTGCCGGAATGATATCTCCTACCGATCTATGCATTCTTTGTAGTATACCTGACAAATCAAAATGTGTAGCAGTAATAGTACCAATTTGTATATGTATGTTGGCTTTACCTTTTTTTAAAAGTATGTATGTGAGTAGTTCAAGTTTTTGCCTGATTCACTAAGGAATCTTTTGGTTGCTTTTGGCGAATTGCTTATTGTTAGGTTGGATCGGATGTCAACCCATGAAAGCATCATTTGTTACTATTAGACAAATTTCTCCTTTTGTTTTCTTGTTCTTTGCCACGACGTTCATTCTGAGACGAGTTGGAAAAAGAATTCCTCAGTCTTACATGGATGAGACACTGATCAGTGAAAATTATGATACCAACGGATGAGTTTGATAATGAGCTATGCTGATATAGCTTACATAGTCAAAGATACTCATTTTCGTATGCTCGGCATATAAGAAATCGCCTCAGTCACTTGTCCTAGCTTGACAATGAAACATTCCTAATAAACTTCTTACAATCTCTTTTCCAACTTACCTATACCTCCCGCCGGGTAGTACCTTACAAAATAGAGTAGACCAGCTATGCGGAACTAGGAAAGATCCAATTAACTCCTATCCCAAGATAGCTTCCTTACAAGATGGATGTATATTACTAATAATTTCATCAAGCTCTATAGGTTCGAGTACTAGAAATCTAGTTAAGTCGTAGTCCTCCTATCCAACGTATCCATGGTCTCCCTCTCATCTCTTATGTATGAAAATAATTAACGAACCAAAATTACTTATAAAGCATATACACTTTTTTTTGACTTCTTTAGGTAGACACTTCCAATGGAGATGGCCTTTGAGGTACAAATTTCTGGTTCAGTGTTTGAGCAAGATGAATTTGAGCACATGTGAGATTTAAGTAAAGGTGTTAAATGGGCCGGGCAACTCGGGCCTGGCACAGTACCGTCCAGACCCATGCCAATGCCCATGCCGTGTCGTGCCGTGTCATGCCTAGATCTACCGAGCCACATGTCGGGTCAGGCATGGCCCGGTACTAGGGTTCGTGGGCATGCGAATTCAACATGACCCAAATCAAGCCCCGACCCTGCCCCACCCCAACGACTTACCCTAAGCCTGATGAATCTGAAATTCTGTATGTCCCGTAATCCAACCAACCCGTCGGTCTTTTTCCCCAGCCCCAGCCAAGCCCGATGGTTCCAAAAGTCAAAGCTTCTAGAACCTATGAGGATGACCATTTGGGTCAGTTCAACGGTCGAGCCGACCCAATAGTCCAAAAAAAAAAGCTAAAAACCCATGTATGATCATATATGAACTTTACTACTTGCCTAGCTCAAGTAAGTGTAGTATCATGAACATTTAACATTCCAGTTTCTTTTAATATCAAATCAATAAAATGTGCAGCACGATAAGTCTACCACAATCTTCTATTTTTTTTCATAAATCTCATTTCAATGTTCACATAATTAGAAGCATTATCAGTGATGACTTGCACAATATCTGCTCCCCAATTTTTTCAACCATATCAAGATATTTAAATATCAATTTCCTATTTTTTATTGTATTAGAAGCATCGAGTTCATAAATCAAGTGCCAGCAATACTATTAACCAAAAAAATTTATAATACACTTACTCTTTCCATCTGTCTAGGTCTAACCATCTAACATAATTGAATATCCATATTATTTTTAAGCTTTTTTGTGATCTTTCATAATGATACTTAGATCATTCACCTCTTCTTTAAGAATCCATATCATTAATTCATGCATAGATAAAGGGTTAAACTCAAGCCATAAATTTGTAACAGTATCTATCATAAAAATCCAATAAGGATCATTTAAGTGTTGAATGGGAGACATTTTGAATAAAAAAACCTATCAAATTTTCTACTTACTTTGTTCATTTCTTATTGTTTCCACCTTGAATTCAAAGTACTTTGATGAATTTGTGAAATGATAAATTTATCCATGAGTCCCCTAAGAATAGATTCTCTACTCTCACTCTCACTCTCACTCTCACTCCCTAAAATAACCTTTGTTTTGGATAAGGCACTCTCATTTATTGAGGTTGGATCCATACTAATTTCTTGGAGTAATTAAATTCTTTTTATTTTTTAATCCTTATAATTAGTCAATATCTCTTTGCGTTTCAATCTAATATCTTTACTAACTTTGAAACATGGTTCTATACCATAATGAGTTCCAGCTAAGTGGTGCTTGAGTCTATTCACTCTTTCCATGCATCTTTGATTATAAAATTTGTATCTCAAATATTGATCTCCGGCAGAAACTTCAATAATATATTTTACACCAAATTATTTCTTGATTTTTTCGAATTAGTGTAACTCATCTTGAAAAATATACCAATAATAATATTCAGTTATTCACATTTCTATATAACAATAAAATTAACTAAAAAATAATAACAAGACATAATTGAAATGAATTTATAAATTTAAATCAGAATTTAAATTACTTGAATTAATTATAAATACTAATGTATATGGGTATTTACAAATATTATTTGGGAAGATGCTACTTTATTCATAAATTATTTGAATTGTTTATCTATATCTTAACTATATATATGACTATATATATTAACTACATACAAAACTATATATCTATAATTTTATATATCATAATTGTTTATACTATTCATAAACTTAACCACATAGTTAACTATATATAACCATTTATAATTATATATTATATACATTAATATGCACCTATCTTCATATCTATATATAACTAATTATTTGTATTATTATTTGAATACCTATATATTTTACTATATATAACTATTCATATAACTAATTATATATATCTAGATATATCTATCTATCTATCTATATATATATATATATATATATATATATATATATATATATATATATATATATATATATGTATGTATAATTATTTGAATACCTATATATTTTACTATATATAACTAATTATAATTAAATGTATAATTATATATAACTAATTAACTATATGTAATATATATTTATAATTATATATATTATATCTATAATTTAAGTTTTAACATATACAACTATATGTTAAAAAATGCATATAATTATTTATATTAAGATGGATAAATATTTACAACTATATATACTATTACTATATATAACTATATGTAATTATATATAACTATAAATGTATAACTTTATATATATATATTTAAAAATATACTTATGAAGCAATGTCGAAAAAATCGAGATTAAATGGGATCGGCGTCAGCGTTGGCATTGGCGCCAACAGAATTTTTGACTGCTAGAATTTATCGACTCCAAGATTTTTTGAGATAATATAAATTAATGGAGTTTGGCTTTGGCTTCGGCTTCAGCGTAGGAAATTTTCGACTAGAGAGCACCAAAAAAACCCTAGAAAAAAGATTTTCAAGCGAGGAGCATCAGTATCAGCTTCGACATCAAAATTTTCGAGCAATGCCAAAAAAACAATCAACACTATTTAGATGTTACGGAAATAACTTTTTTTAACTTTTTTGAAGACATCTCGTAGGCATTCGTGTCCTTCGAGGCATGATAGGCGTATTTAAAATGCACCTCGAAATGCTTCACATAAGAAGACAATCGCCTATCTTTTGGGTCGCTTTTTTTCATGTGTCTCGCGGTATTTTCCCTATGCCTCACCCTGGGGCTTGCTCCAAGACGTGCCTCATTTATGTTTTTTAAAACACTACCCACCACCATGAGCAAGTATATATGATCACCGACTCACCCACAAAATGAATGACATGTAGAAAGATTAACCAACCTGACTGAGTTTACGTAAGCTAAGGATACCTCACTTTTCTCTAGTCATTAACAAGTTGACATAACTTTCTTCAATAGCCGATAACCTAGAAAGCAAGATGATCACTATGTTCTCTATGCTCTTCGTACGGACTCTCAACTTGTCTCTCCTTAGCAGATTTAACCTCTTACCTTGTTTGTCAATCTAACTTGATCCGGTCTCACCTTTCAGTCAAAATTATATTGTGTTCTCTAAGATATTGAGGGAGAGCTATGTTATAAACCAACCTGCGAAGCAAGCCTAGCTACATTCTCCAGTTACGAAACTAACATATACATACTGCTACCACCTCCTATATGAAAACAATTCATACAAAAACCTCAAATTGAGTAATCTATCTATTGAAGATTATTGTCGACCAACCTCTTGCTTGTGGGAGTTCCTCACTGATAGTAACCCGTTGATCAACTATATGTATACATATTTAACCTCTGATCTACTAGCTCGCTTCTTGTTGAGCTAATGTAATGATGCTGCCTCGATATTAGTATCCCTTTTCCCATTCATGTCATTATGTGTCTTCATCTTCCTCGCTCGTCTTATTCTTCACCAATTTTTTACTACAAATAAATATGTTTCCTTCATAATAAGACCCCTTGTCCATCCTACTACATTTGTAATTAGTAAAATGTGTCAAATGGGTCGGGCGAAGGGCCAGCCCGACCAAATTTTATCCCCCCCAGCCGGGCTATAGTGCCAGGGCAGGCACGACACGGTACAGTAACCATGTCGTCCTTGGCCCAACATGATTTCTTCAGGCCATGCCCGACACAACCCATAGACTCGACTGATTAAGAATCCATGTCGGGTTGGGCCCGTACGAGCCAATTTTTAAAATTTAATAAATTTTTTATGTTATTTTTTTATGTAATAATTAATTAGTTTATATTTAAAAATTTTTAAATTATAAATTTCTATTACATAAAAGTTTTTTTTATATTAATTATTTTAACTTTTTAGTAATTAAAATTAGAATTTAGATATGAATTAATAGAATATTAAAACTTAAATAAGAATACAATTTTATTTTGAATTAAAAAATGAAAATAAAAAAAATATTCAAATTTCAACTTTCAAGCATCATTCACAATCAATAATTAAATAAACACAAGTCAGAAACACAAATGACAAAACCAAACCAAACCAAACCAAACCAAACCAAACCAAACCAAACCATACCGAATATAATATAAATAAAAATGAGTATATCAAAATCAAAAAATTAAAATCAGACATGAGCATAACATAAGTGTCGCAATCCAATAATTATCAACCGTCATATCATTATCATTCTCGATATCAAAATCATTATCATATGAATCATCATCATCAATCAACTCATCCACTTTTGCTGCAGTCCCAGCATGATCTTCGATGTCCAAGATTAAATCCTCTCAATCATTCATACATGTTAAAGCCTCAACAATATCTATTCGTAATCTCGAGCTCTTATCTAAAATTATATTTACCACAACAGAAAAAGTAAACTCCGATGCCGCCCTCAATACCAGAAGAGTCAGTAGATCACGTGTCATCTTAAATAGCACAGGAAAGGTTGACTTGTATAATTTCTATCACTGTAATATATCAATATTCTTAATATATAAATGTGATAAAATTGAATAGTAATATATATCTAAATACCGAGACAGCTCGCTCCTATTCGATGGTCCACCCCATCATTTCTCCCTTGCTAATTGAATGAAAAAGTCCTCGTCTCTGAATATAATATCCATGTCTATACTCGGAGCCTCACTACTACAACAATATCTAGTATCGTAATATGCAAAAAACTCAGTCAACTTCTCGTGAATGAACCATTCAGGTGAGTCTTCCAGGTTCATGCACGAGGAAATATAAGTCAAAATATTATCTATTCCTTCCACCTTAACCCTAAGGTCAATGCAGGCAGCCAGACAATAAAGATATAGAATGATAGACTAGTACTTTAAGTACTTAATTTTCATCTCTACAACTATATGGCTAAGTGTCAGGTAAGCTCGATACTTCCTAAACATGCTACTAATGTTGCATATGTACCTGAGTGCTATGTAAGTTGTGAGAATATAAACTAACGAACACTTGTTCGTCGTGTCATAAAAAATTTTCAGAAATTTCATAAATAAAATTCTTGTAGCACAGACAGTATCGTTAATAATAAATTCGTCACTTTTACTAATAGCATAGTCAGATATCACGTGTTTGTATCCAACACATGACTCCAATATCAGGTAAAAATAATTCCAATGGTATCTCAGATCTGATGGAAACTTCTTCTTCTTAAGATTCACAGATAAACAAAGACTACCGAACTCCTGTTATATGCAAGACGTGCAAATATATTTTAGTGAGTTATGTATGTTTTCTAAAGTGAGAG
This sequence comes from Sapria himalayana, assembly GCA_029783825.1. NCBI lineage: Eukaryota > Viridiplantae > Streptophyta > Magnoliopsida > Malpighiales > Rafflesiaceae > Sapria > Sapria himalayana. The sequence goes on along the minus strand of JAREIK010000801.1, from coordinate 4,318,232 downwards.
AACATACATTCATCGCTTGTACAATCAGGTTAGTCACATGACACATGGATCTAACGTGAAAAATATCTTCTAATAGTCTATCTTTAATATTCCTAACAAATATGTTAATCGTTATTCTATTATTAGATGTGTTATCAAATATGATACTAAAAATTTTATTTTAAATTTCATATTCTCTAAAAATTTTTATCATGCACTCAAAAATAGTCGGGTCATCATAAGGATAAAAAATCTCAAAGAATCATAAATTTTTTTTATTTAGAGTTTATTTTGAATCTACATAGTAGATGATGAGGCATGCATAAGATGCATCATCATAATTAGTTTAGATATCAGACATCACGAACACCACTTCGCTATAATTCCTAAATTTATTAATTATTATTTATTTTTTTAACTTATAATATTTTAATATATCGTTTCTAAATGTGAACCTAGGAATCCTAAGATATCCAGGTTGAAAAAAAATGTTTGTATGATACTGACAACCCTTTGATCCCCAAAAATGTAATCGGAAGATCCATCGTGGTGATCAGTTTGGTGATTCTCTCCCTTCCCAACTCACTATGATATATGAATGTGATAAACTTTGAAACTGAATTGAATCAAGCATCAAAAATCCACCACTGAGTAGGGTTTGCCTAGAATCTAATACACTATATTTTTTATGTATAATTTGGCATGTATCTTAAGGTGCTCAGACCTACACAAACTCTTACAACTTAAAATTTTCTTACAATATATGTATTGTGCTCATTCTTCATCGAGACCTCTAAAATTTTTTTGTTTTATTATATTAAAGTGAGTCCAAACACATCAAATCCTTCTAATTTTTTATTTTTTAAATCTTTGGGTCAATATTACTAGAGAATCTTAAATTTCGACAACTTTAAACTTTGCATAGGATTTTCATTTTCTAAATTTAAATTAATTTTAATTTTGTTATTTAAATTACTATTTGTCATTTTATAGACTAGAGAATAGAGTAGAGAGAGAAAGTGAAAGACTAATTAAATTTTAAAATAAAGTTAACAATTAAGAGAAATAATACACATGCACCACAAATCTGGAGTTTAAACACCAACTAAAATTGAGTTCAAGTTGAGAGTCCCAAAAGGCCGAGGCAAAATCCCGACTCCTGAAAGAGAGAAATGTAGGAGAGAGAAAAAAGAGAGATAATGAGAATTAAGATGATTTATGTTTTTAAAAAACATATATCTTAGAGAAGGGGGGAGAGGTTTTATAGATTAATTAAAAAAATTTTAATTTTTTTTATTTTTTATCAATTTTTAATAATTAATTTAGGACAGAATCATCTAGGCGGTAGGATTCTGCCTTATAGCCATTGGAGGTGAAATCCAATGGCCTATATTCAAATTTTTTTAAAAATTTTATCGTTACGAGGGTGAACTCAGACTAGAACTCAAGTCGAAAAAATCACAGGTTTGATTTGGGGCCTAACACCTAGATGGAATTTTTAGATCCATCGGGGGCTTATAGCAATTCTTAGCTCGTATCAAGTAGCCATGCCCACGGGCCTCGATACCAGGATGAGAATCATTAGCCTTTATTGTTGACCCTCTTCATATACAACGAGTTGGGAAGGAAAGACATGGTCAAACTAATTACAACAATGAATCTTCTAATTAGATTTTCGAAGAATCCAAGGATAATCAGTATCATGCATACTTATTTTCAGTCTGCATATGATATGACTCCTATATCCACATATAGGAATGGCATAGAAAAATACTATAAGTTTAAAAATAATAGTTAATAAATTTAGGAAATATAGTAGCATGGTGTCCGTGACATCCGATATCTGGATTAGTCACGACGATGTATCTTATAAATATCTTACTGCTCACTATGTAAATTCTAATTGAACACTAGATAAAAAAATATTATGATTCTTTAAGATTTTTTATCTTGATGATGATTCATCCATTTATGAGTGTATGATAAGAATCATTAAAAAACATAATATTCAAAATAAATATATAGTATCATATTCGATAACGCATCTAATAATTGAGTAACCATTAACATGTTTATTATGACTATTAGAGATAGACCATTAGAAAAATTATTTGTAGTTAGATGTAGTTGTCACCTCATTAATCTCGTATAAGCGGAGATGAATATTATTTCCCTCGACTATAGAAAACATACGTAATTCACTAAAATTTATTCATACACCTCATAAACAATAAAAGTTTAATAGTCTTTATTCGTCTACAAGTATAAATAAGAAATAATTTTAATCAGATGTGAGACACCATCAAAATTATACATACCTTATATTTGAGTCATGTGTTGATTAAAAACACATGATATATAACTATGTCAATAATAATAATGACAAACTTATTATTAAAAATACTAACTAAACTACAAAAAAATTATTTGTAAAATTCTTGAAGATTATTTACGACACGACAAATATATATTCGTCAGTTTATACTCTCAAGACTTGCATTGCACTCGGATACATATGCAATATTAGTAGCATATTTAGAAAGTTTAGAGATGACCCGATATTTAGTGACATGACTCTTAATATGTAACCAAGTACTTAATATACTAGTTCATCATCTCATTTCTTTATTATATAGTTGCATGTATCGACCCTAAGATTAAAGTGAAAGAGATAGAGAATATTTTGATATACATATCATTGTGTATGAACCAAAAACATTAACCTAAACAATTTATTCATGAGTAATAGTCAGGCTCCGAGTATGAATATGTATATCATATTCAAAGACAATGATTTTTTTATTTAATTAGCAGTAGAGAAACAATGGGTTGGACCGTTGAATAAGAATAAGTTGTCTCGGTACTTATAATAAGAACAATGAATCTTATCACATACTTATAATAAGAATTTAAATATTTTACAATAATAAAAAGCAGAGTTCACTTATCCCGTGATATCTAAGATGATACGAGATCTACCGACTCCACTAATGTCGAGCATAGCATCAGATTTTACTTTTTTAGTTGCAATGAATATGATTTCGGATAGAAGATCAAGACTACAACCAAAAATTATTGAAGAATTAACATGTATAAAAGAATGGAAGGATTGAAGCTTGGACATCGAAGATCATACTACAACTACAGTAAGAGTAGAAGAGTTGGTGATAAATGATAATTCTTGAGATTTTGATGAAGAATTAGATTGAGCCTACCGATAATGATACAATCAAACACTTATAGGATTAATCATTAATGTTGATATATTATCTATTAATTTTTATCTTTTGAGCTTATATTATTATTTTGTTTTATATTAATTCAAACATTTATGGAATAAAAGTTTTATGTATTGATTTGTCTTTTAAGTTTATTTTGTTATTTTATATTTGTATTATGTTACGAAAACAAAATGATTAAAATTTATAATATTTATGTTATATTATTTTTATGAGTTGTAAGTTGTGACTTGAAATTGTAATTTTGTTTTTTTATTGTATTTGTTTAATTAATTAATTTTATATTAAAATTTAGAATATTTAAAATTAGAAATGACCTAATTTTGAACAAGCCAAAATGGCACATCCCAACACGTCTCGACATGACCCAACATGATATCCCCAAGGCCAGGCACAAACCAGCCCAAATCTGGCAAACTAAGACTAGTTGGGCCATGTCAGGCCTTCCCTTTCTAAAGTGTGTCATGTCATGTCTAGCATTACTCATAAACCATATCATGCTTGCCCGAGTGGGCCACCAAAAAATAAGTCATGTCAGCCCGACATAGTCTAATTAAGACATGCACAAGATACATCATCATGACTAATCCAGATATCATACGTCACGGATACTACGTCACTATATTTTTAAAATTCATTAGTTATTATTTATTTTTCTAACTTATAGTATTTTAACATGTCATTTTTAGATATAAACCTAAGAATCATATAATATGCAAGCTGCAAATAAGTTTGTATAATACTAACTACCATTTGATCCTCCAAAAATTTAATCAAAAGACTTATCATGATAAAGAGGTGTCAAATGGGCTGGGCCGGCCCAGCCCGTCATGATTCAACCGTGCCCATGCCCAGTACGGCACGCTACAGATCAGTGCCCATCCCCGGCACCACACGCTATAGATCCGTGCCGCTGCAGCGTGCCGTGCCGGCACATGGGCACAACACGTGTGATCACATACCGAACGTAATCAATATGAACCAATGCCCAACATACGAGACTCACCGAGCCCCAAAAGAGCAAATACGCACGGCGGCACGGCGGCGCGGCAGCTTGCCGCCAAAACCCTAATTTTTTTAAAAAATTAGGATTTTGTCCGACCCAAACCGGGCCGAACCCGGTAATTTTTAGGCCGTGGGTTCATGTCCGGCTAGGCACAACACGATACAGTAGTCATGCCTGTCCTGGCACGGTAGCCAGGTTGGGCGGCCTAAAACTGGGTTGGGTCATGCCGGGCCAGCCCGTTTGACACCTATATCATAATAATAAGTTTGTCATGTCTTCTCTCCCTAACTCGTGGTATATGAAGGGGTTAATATAAAAACTAAACTAAATCCAACCTCAAAGAGCTCACCGCTCAATTGAGTTTATCTAAGATATAATGTATCATATTTTTAGTATATTATTAGACATGTCTCTTTAGGTGTCCAGTCTCTTTAGGTGTCCAGTCTCATATATACTCCTATAGGCTAAAATTTTTTTACAATATTTATATTATGTTAATTTTTTATCGACACCCATAATATTTTTATTTTATATAATATTAAAGTAAGTTTAAACTATAAATTTTCTTTTAATTTTTGTTTTTAGATATTTGGTCGAGACCATGGGTGAAAATAAGATTTTGACGACCTCGTACCATTATTTAGGGTTTTAATTATTAATATTAAAATTATATATATTTACATTAATGTTAATATCGTGCTCCTCATTAAATTAACTATTTATCATTTTAGATTTTTATTAATTTATTAATTATATTCTAAATTCTATTTTTAAAATTAAATAATATCTGATATTAAATTATTAATAAAAATTAAAATTAAAAAATTAAATAAAATTAAAAAAATAATACAAATTTAGCTATTTATGGAATGTGGATTGCTGATGTACAATATCCATTGTCCACAATCTACACCCGAGTCGCAAGACCGAGAGACGATAGAAAAGCCAAAAGTCAAAAGCCAAATGCCCGAACCAAACTCCAAGAGGAGAAAGAGACAAAACGAGACAGAGAGAGAGAGAATGGGGTACCTAATAGGAATTAGTAGGAATAGAGAATAGAGATTAGAAAAAGAGAGAAAAGTGAGTGTGAGATGAGTTTGAGAAGTGAGAAAGAATATATATATATATTAAAAAGATTTTTTAAAAAGATTTTTTAAAATCTTTTAGGACAAAAAACCGATAACAATCGGATTATTAGGTTTTCTGCCCTAACCATCAGATTTTCTGCCCTAACCATTTGAGATGCATCCAACGGATAAATGCATATCAATTTAAAACTTTTTTTTTGTACCATTGGGTCAGTATCGATTCGACCTCAATGATTCCAGAAGGTTCTAAAATCAGGCAAAGAGTGAGGAGGCAAGGAGAGGCGAGGCACAAGCCCAACAAGTGAAAAAAGCTCAGGCAATCGAGCTCAATTCAATCATACCACGCCCAAAACCCAGCCGAGTTCTGAGGCACAATGTCTGCTCGTGCCTGGCTTGACAGCCCTTGGCTGGCATGGCACGAGCCATGCCTCGAGCCGGCAAGGTACAAGCCCAGGCATGATTCTTGAGTGTGTCATGCCGGGCCAAGCACGACTCTGTCGGGCCGTGCCTTGTGCCAGACCTGGGCTACCCGACCCACTTGACACCTCTAGCCAATTGTAATTGGTCAGCCACATAAGCCAGCCACTCATTGTGTTTTCACTCAACAGGTTCTGCAAGAAAGGTCTAGCATGGTCCAACACGACTTGGCACTCAATCGTGCCACTGTGCCGTGTTGGGCCTGCCGGATGATTCCCATGCCGTATCAAGCACGGCACAGAAATTATACCATGACGTGTCTGGCACGACATAGTGGTAAGGCCGTACCTAGCAAAAATGGGCCATGACCGCACGGCACAAACTGTTTCACACCTCAATGAAATTCTAATAGATGGAAATTAATGTGCTTTAACATCGATGAGGTGAAGACCAGCCACAAAAAAAACATACAGTGTGTTTCTCATGGACGAGAATATGAGGTTGAGAGATTCTATCTGCTTGTAGTACAGTGCATCTCGAATGCCGCGGACACATTTCAAGGTTCCATAGTTAGAAGAACGCTCAATTAGCTGACAGTAGCAGATTATCATTTTTAATTTCATGGCCAAGGAATGAGAAAGCAATTTAAAAATTAACAGTTAAAAAAACTAAAGCCGCATGTTACCTGCAACCTGTAGATAATGCACGAAGCGCTCTTAAAATGGGAAACTAATCTGGACTGAAGCTCATCCCACTGAGCCATATGTTCTTTGACCTTTCTATATTTTTGCTGATATTTTTTGACCAATGCCTCCATTGCCAAACTCCAATCCAAGCCGTAAAATGGGAAATTAATCCTTCCTCAGAGTCGGACAAGAAATTAATCATCCCCTAGGTCAAATTATTAAACAAAAATAACATAATGATTTAGAAATTTGTGAATTATGATAATATACCTACATAACCAATTTTAATTTTATTTCTCAAATGGGGATGCAAATGAAAAGGTTGAGTATAAAACAAATACACACACACATATAGACAAACATGTATATCTATATCTGTGTGTGTGTGTGTGTGTGTATTTGTGTGTTTTCTAGAAATGTAAAATAACAAGGCTTTCAAGTAAATGTGTTAGATATTGGAGAATCATATATCAAATCCGATTTTCCTTACATTCTTAAATTCAAATGAAATTCTGAAAATATTTCTTTTCTTTATTTTGTAAGCTATGATATTGGAGAATCAACTATCAAATCCGATTCTTCTTTTTTATTGTTTTTTCTTGTATTTTACAAATTATATTGTAATCTGATATATTTTTGGTTTTGATAGAAATGATAATGATTTTTTTTTTCTTTGCAATCCATTATCTTTCATGGTATCAGAGTAAGGGTCGATCCTAACCCCACCTCTCGCTGAAATCTGATGGCTCATCTTGACCAGCCAAGCACCTGCACATGCCCTTTATCTTCTCAATATTTCTCATTAAAATAATGTGAAACCTCCACCAATTATTTGGCATGGAAATTACATATTGAGGCACTCCTCATTGGCTTTGATTTCTTCAAATGCATTGATGACTCATCCTCGCCCTCCCAATATGGTTCACATTAACTATGCAAATACTTCTTTCCCAGGATATCTTCCCTAGTTTCGCCAAGAGAAACTAATATTTGGTTCACTTATCGGCTCCATTTCCTCTATATTGATTCCTCTAGTCCAGTGTGATGCCACGACCCAGGATGGTTAGCTAACTCTAGCCAATATTTGTGCTTGACCCTCTCCTGATCACATCAAACAAAATAAAGACCAACTAAAATGTGCTGCACAATGATTTTAATCTGTCTTGGAGTACATGCAATTCATCAAATATTATTCCAATGAACTCTTTATACCAGGCAAACCATTGGACCATGAGGATCTCATTGAAAAAAATTCTTGATGGTCCCACTGATCAATATCACACCATCACAGATATTGTTGATGGCTGAGGGACCCATATATTATTTGATGAACTTCACGAAAATTAGTTAAATAGGAATTGTCTCTTCATCTCAACCAACTGTCAACCGCCGCCCTGCCTATGATAACCAACACGATCACCACTGGTTCTCCTCCCCAAGTCTGTCCTCTGCCCAATCACACCAAACAACATCTTCAACCCTTAACCAACATCGCCACCAATGCCTTTATTTGGTCAAGTGTCACGGTTGTCAAGCTCAAGGACACAATGTCAACCAATGTTCATTATTTCAACTTGTGCCATCACCTCCTCATACTCCCACCACCAACCACTCCTCTACTCAACACTGCCAAGAATGGTCATCACGAGCCCAGTGGCATTCAATGGTCAATGTTGCCATTGCATCACCACGCTCCTCTCTTGCCTGGCCCCTTGATAATGGCACATCCCACATAGTACTTTTGACCTCAACAATCTTTTTCTTCACTCGCCTTGCGATGGCCCATATGATATGGTCATTGATGATGGAACTACATTATCCATCATGCATATTGATTTAACTTCTTTATCCACTCCTCGCCAATTTACTTGGCATAATATTTTTATGTGTTCCTTCAATCAAAAGAAAACTTATCTCCATCTCTCAGTTTTGCAAATTCAATAACACTTTGTTATCTAAGGATCTACTCGTGGAAGGACCTCTTCTCAAAGGCAAAACAAAGGACAATGTCTATGAGTGGCCCATCTCTTTGCCAAACCTTCCACTCATTTACTCACCTTTTCTAGTGTCAATGCTTCTCCCATTGAGTGGCATCATCACCTAGGTCATCCATCAAAGTCTATCTTTAAGCACATTGTTTTAGCATTTAAATTAAATTTATCTTTTGGATCTTTCACTCCCATTCATTGTATTGATTGTTACTGCGAAAAAATTCATGAGTTACCTTTTGCACATTCCATTCTGACTTCTTTTGCACTGCTACAATTTATTTTTTATGATGTTGGACTTCCCCTATTCCATTGCTTAATCAATTTAAGTGGCATTATCATCACATTGTCGAAATCAGTTTGTCGCTACTTTCTCAAGCATCCCCTCCTCTCAGTTTCTAGTCCTTAGCATTCTCAACTGCTACCCATCTCATCAATCAATTGCCTACCCCAATTCTACACGTCTTCTCCACATCTTATGTTGTTTAGATCCACACCAAATTACTTGAGATTTGGGAATTTGGGTAGTTATGTCATCCTTGGCTCCACTCCTACACACTACACAAAATCCACTCTTGCTCTATTCCTTGTGTCATTCTTATGTACTCTCACACTCAAAGTACATATTTGCGTTATATCAACAAAGAAACTTTATACCTCACAACATGTTTATTTGTTGAGTTAGTCTTTCCTAACTCTCTTCACATCAACATCTTCTCATCCATATGAAAATACTACTTAATTTTGGCTTATCTACATGTTTTTTATAGCAACTACCCCCTCTAGCTACATTAGTTTCTCCTATCGCAACTACCCCCTCACACATATCACTGGCATATGCTTCCTACCAAGCTTTGACCTCGGCCCCTATCACCTACAACTCGCCTCACTATCCTAACATGACCTTGGCAGAGTTTATTCCTAACCCGATGTCGAGATCTAAACCCAATCCCATGCCCCAACTCCGAGCCCATGTCATCCCAACTAATCAGGCATCACACACCTTCACATGGCAACACAAATACCCACACACACACACACACACACCCACACCCAATCATCATGTGAGCTTGAAACAATATACCAAACCTATACAAAAACTCAACCACTTTGTTGGTATGAAGTTGAACCAACCTCAATAAAAGCTATCAAAGACCACAGATGGCGAACCACTATGTGTGCTAAATTTAATGCACTGGTTCACAATGACATGTGGGAATAGGTCCCTCCAACTGAGGCATAAAATATTATTGCTTATAAATGAATATTTCACATTAAATGCTTACTCAATAGTTCTATTGATAGGTACAAAGCTTGATCAGTGACTAAAAGTTTTAAGCAATGGTCGGGAGTCAATTATCACAACACATTCAATCCCATTGTCAAACCAACAATGATGTCTAGTTCCATCCATTATCATTTCTCATAAGTGGTATCTTTGGAAACTTGATGTCAACAAAGTCCATCTTCAAGGCATTCTGATAGAGGATGTCTACATGGTGCAACCACTAGAATTTTTCAGCATTGACTTTGGAATCATATCTATGAGCTTAAAAAGGTAGTTTATGGTCTCGATCCTGCTTTGTGAGCATGGTACAATAAACTCCGTCAATTTCTACTAGCATCAAGATTCAAAAGCTCCACTATCAATATTTCCTTATTTATCCTCATTCCTCACTACCACTAGCATCACCATTTACCCTCTTGTTCGTGTTGGTGACACCATCACTAGCAACACCGCATAGGCAATTCAATACCTCATCAACATTCTAGCCAACCATTTCTCTCTCAATGATTTGAGACCTCCAACATACTTTCTTATCTCAACTAAGATACATCATAGGCATTCTTGCTCGTACTTAGATGAGAAATGCTCACCTAGATTCCATTCTCATGCTAACTACACCTACTCTCACTCTAATGTCAAGCACCACCCTTTTTGATCCTTCTAAATATCATATTATTGTTGGTAGCCTTGAGTATCTGTCTTTGACTAGATCAAACATATTCTACATGGTGAACAAGTTATCTCAATTTATGCATAAGCTTATGTTATGATTTTATTAAAATTTCGTTTTTTAGGATTAGGTGAAGTCCAAAAATTACATTTGGCAAGAGTATCTCATTCAACCAGTCTTACAAGAATATAAATCATACAAGTAGCAAAATAAATTTTTTACCTATATATCAATCCCATATGAATTATTTAGATAGTTTAATCAACTAACTATCAATCTACTTATACTCTAGTTTAGAGGATAAGCCTAAGTTTTAGATAAAATCCTTGAATTTAGAGTTGATATATTTTATTAAGTATGATGACTTATCTAAATAATTTAGATATTATTGTGTTTATTTAAAAAATGAAGAAAAAATTATTATGAAAATATCCTAATACCCTATTTGCATACAAGATAATTATCAATTATTACTTATTGGATCATCCATAATAATGGTCCCATCATAAATACCCTCTAGATATTTTATCACTAAAATAACAAATTGTCTCTACTCAATTGTCATTCACAAGTTTATATCTCTTAGACAACTCATCTATTATCTTTAATTATTATTATATATATATATATTTATTTATTCTCTGACCTCATATGTCATATAGACAAAAACTATTTTCGTAGTACAAATATTTACACTAGTTTCATACTCATACAATTAGCATATATTTTCCTTTGAATCTCATATATATTAGTCATATGTCAAAAAGTAACTTACAAAACTATTACCACTTTAAGAGTCATCTTCAATCACACATACACCATAGTTTACCTATCAGTCTATCACTATCTATCACGATAACATGTGACTCTTACACTAAAGACAAAATCCTAAAAAAAATTTAATAAAATATTCATATCAATTGAGAATTTATTTTTTTAAAATATATATAATGAATTGACTTATAAAAATATTTTGTTGTAATGCATATCTTAATATTATGCAAAAATATACTTTTTGGTTTGTCTATTATTATTCATCATGATAACAAACACGAATTTACTAATAAGAAATTCATAATTTAATTTTACATATATATCATATCTATCAATATCATCAACAAAATTAAGATATAATAATTATACATTAAGTATTAATTACAAGAAATTAAATACATCAACCTTAGATCTCAATTTAGTTTAACATTATGAAAAAATTTACATGAAATAACTATAGATATATCTCACAGAATTTAAGTTCCCAATGATATCTTTCAATAATAGCTAGGAACTAAACCTTAAATCTATAATACTCTGGCATTCACCTTGTATATTTCCATAGGGTGGGTTAAAATTAATGTCCCCCATAAGATTTATGCTTATGTCTTGCATCAACCCTTTACTCATTATTCTCTCCTAGGATTGGATGAAATTTAGCTAATAAAACCTAGCTTTGTATTTCATTTTTCATGCCCTAAAATTTTGTTTGAAATTTCATATTTTTTTCTTTTATACTCAAATAGTTGGGTGCAAAATTTAAGTTAAAAATTATGACTTTTAGCAATAAGTCATAACTTTAGACTATTTCTAACTTTAGAATGATGTGACATTGGGAATGACTGTGATTATATATGTTGAGAATAAGCTATTATTTTGATCTTTCTTTTGTATTAAATGGTTGTAATATTAGAAATAGTATAGTGACTTTATTATTCTATCTAATTTTATTAGTAGATAATACTCAAAAAATATATTAATGAAAATATATCGTCAACAAAAATTCATAAGAATATAAATCATACAAATAATAAATATGGCTTTCATATATATATTGATACCATAGAAATTATATTATCAATTTGGTCAATCAACAATAAGATAACACAATTCAAATTGAGAATATATTTAAAGATTTTAGTATGACTCTTATATCCTAGAGTTTGTCCACTTGATTTATATAATGTATAATTTGATTTATATTAGATTATTTTCCTTAATGATATACAAGGTGATTATCACTATTAAGCCATTTCAATAAGAATTTCCTCATAGTTGTTCATTTGGTACTTTACCACCATAATAACAAATTAATTCTACTAGTAGTTTATTCACAAGTCCATACTTTTTAGATAACTCGTCTGTTACTATTTTTCCTAATAATATACAATATGATTATTACTATTAAGCTCTCTAAATAAGAATTTCCTCATAGTTTCTTTGCTACTTTATCACTATAATAACAAATTAATTCTACTAGTAGTTCATTCATAAGTTCATACTTATTAGATAACTCGTCAGTTACTTTTGATGATTGCTTCATATGTACATTCTTATTGTCTGATCCTCAAGTAACATATAGACTAAAAATTAATATAATTTATAAATATTTATATTTTTGGACTAATAAGCACCATACTCGCATAATTAATATATACTTCTCTCAAATCTCACCAGTGAAAACCATGCAAGAAAAAACAAATCAACGGACTATCATCTTATAAGTTACAATATACTTGCTCATGTCTTATGGATTATCTATTAGTATTCTCCATAATGATGATATAACTCTCATATTAATAATGAAACCCTTATGAGAATCTTTTATCAAACATCCACATCAACTTAGAATCAATTCTTCTAAAACATATACAATAGAGTGATATATAAAATTATGCATGCTTTTAGTTTTATAAATATCATATTCATAATGATAGACATACCTTCATTCTGAGTTTTAATGTATAAGTTTATCTCATGCATTATGATCAGAATAACTACTCCTTCCTTTCTACTATATATATCAACAAGCCTTGTAGTTTATATATAATTATCCATCACGATAATACGCACAAACTATTAATAATTAAATCACTAATTTAAGTTCTATTTAATTACCATATCCATTAACTTTCATTCTGTAACATAAATCAAATATAATAATTAATTACAATAAATATTCATACATCACATAAATCATAGTCACACAAATCTAATACCTTAATTTATTATGATATTGATGAGAGATTCATAAAGTATAAGAGAAAAAGTCTCATGAATCTCAAATTATCAACAACTCTCATGAGAATTTAGGACAAAAACTCTTATGAGATATAAGAAAGAGGTTTAAGAGTCATACCCACAAATTCTAGGGTTTAGCATGTATTGCATTTTTTGCCCGCTGATGAATCATTTAAGGAGTGCAAGAATTATTCCCTAGGATTATAATTGTACTTTGATTTTATCTTGGTGGATAGAAAAAAAAAGATCTCGGAGATTTTTCCTTTTTACTCTTTTATACTCTATAATTTTGATATTTCTCTATGTAAAAAAGTATGACTTTTAGAAGATGTCAAAACTTTGACTTTGATTGCTTGAGCTCAAGGTTATGAATCTGAAAAATGATCATAATTTTAGAATGCATGTTAATCTTCATTTAACATAAAATCATATTATTTGGAATGGTAGTAATGACAATAGTCATGGCTTTAGCATTAATCTTTCTTGTATATTATGTGATAGTAATTATGAAAATATCTATGGCGTTGAGAATAATCTCTTGTGCATCATATGACTGTGTCATTGAGAAAGCTTAGAATTTGATCTCTCTTATATATAACATGATTATGGTATTAGGGAAGATAATTGAATTGTAGAGATGTCATCCAAGTCGGGGGACCCAGGCACAATCCGATTCAACAGTGTCTAGCCCGACACGGTACGGTCCAGCACCAAGCCAAGTCCTGGTAGTGAAGCCCCATGGCATAATTCGTATCGTGCTAGGCCAGCACAAACCGTGCCTCGTGCCGAGCTGGCCACGACCTGTGTGCCTAGCCTAAATGCACAGTTCATCAGCCTAATCACCCAAGGACCCAGAACTAACTAAGGATCACGAGTCAAATCCTGTTGGGTGACTTCTTGATGGGATAGATTATTATTTTTTAAAAAATCCGGCTATATAAGCCAAATCTTGCTTATGTGGCCAATTGTATTTGGATGGCCATGTAAGCAGGCCACTTATTAGATTTTCACGCAATGAGTTTTGTAGAAAAGGTCTGGAATGGTCCAACACAGCCCTGCACTTGATTGTGGCACTGTATCATGTTGGGCCGACAAGATGATTCTCATGTCGCGTTTGGCATTGCACAATAGCACGGTAGTGCCTAACAAAAACAAATCATACCGATACAGCATGACCCATTTAAGACCTTAATGACTTTGGCAATTAGTTCAAATAAAAGTCATAAATTTACTCTCTCAAGGGCAAGAGTCATGACTTTGTGATGTGATCGTGCTTGAGTAATACCATTTATAATATTTTATGTATAAAATCACAATGCCAAATAATTGATATGACTTTGTCCTGAATAGCTTTTGTTTTAAATTTTTTTATTGTTCAAAAGTTATTATTTTGAAGAAATATTATTATTTTAACTTTATCAATAATGCGATATATGATTACTGCAATAATAAATTAATGTCAGTCATATAATTATTATAAGATGAATATTATTGTGACACTATGATAATATCACAGCAAAAAAGAATATATTGCATAATTGAATGATTATGCTAATAATGTGGTATAGTCATGACACAAAATATTTCTATGACTAAATAAATAGCGTTTTGGTCAAAAATAGATATCAAAATTACTCAATGACTCATAAATCATCAAGTTGTCAAATATCTTCAAAAACATATCAATTTAATGACTATTCATAAAAATCGACTAAAATTTTAAAACCATAAAATCAATCCAATTATCATTCATTTTTATGCTTACAAGTTACACATTATCTAATAGCAACTCAAATACACAAGAATACTCGATAATTTACAAATCAAATAAACTCTCATACTAATATTATTGCTCATCATTGAATAAAATATTTTACTTGTCCCTTGTTAATAATAATCTACTACATTATCTTAAAAAATATTTTTTTCCTACCACTAAGTTTGAGTGTTGCAATGCCTTAAAATAATGGAGCAACTTTTACTTTGTATGCCACTTGTGTATTCTAACAATAATCAATACAAAAGTGATAACTATTATGACTTTATTACTCCACCTAATTTAATTCTAAGGGGAACCTCCAAAAAACTTATTAACGAAAATATCTCATCAACTAATATCAACAAGTGCATAGTCCATATAAATAATATAATAAATTTTCATCCAGATATCAATTCCACAGAGAATATATCACTAATTCAACAAGAAACAACATATTTTTAGTATAATAGATACTTAGATTTTTAAATAATCTTATGTTCAAGATTTATTTACCTAATTTATATGTTGTCGTTAATTCGTTCGATATATATATTATGCTGGACACATAATGAAGATTAAGACATTGGGTGTTGTGTAATGTCCTCTTGCTCTAATAGAATACAAGATGATTGTCATTATTGAGTGTTTTCCCTATAAGTGATCCTATAATAATTTTCCTATTAATACAATATCATCAAGACAATAATTCATCTATACGCAAGGGTCATTCACAATGATTGATATGATTTATAAGTTTTTATACTTTTAGTTTCATAAGTATCAAACTTATACAATTAACATATGTTTCCTTTGAGTTTTACCGGTATGAATCATACGAGTAAAAAAAACTCACAATGATTGTCACCGCCTTATAATTCACCACACATTTATGCATGTCTCGAGAAAAACCTATCATCATCCTTTTATGTAATAATATGACTCACACTAAAGGTGAACCATTTAAAAGAATATTATATATAACGTTCATCCCAATCAATAACTAATCTCTCTAAGATATGTACAATAGATTGACATGTAAAAATAATAACACTTTTAGCTTTGTAAGAGTCATACACAATAAGATTAATATACTCAATCTTTGGGGTTCGATATATAAGTTCATATATTGTATTGCAATTGGAAGGCTATCATCTTCCTATCATATACATGAGTGAGTCTCAAGAATTACATGTCACCATCTATCATTATAATCTCATACAAATTTGCCGTTAGTTGAAATCCTAATATAAATTTTATTAAATCACTATCTATCAATATCCATAACATAAAATATAATCAAACCATAATTTTAAAAATTATCCAAACAAAATATATCACATAATCCAAAAAATAAAAATCCTATACCATACTAATTTCATATAAATTTCCAAATTAATTATTGGAGGAGGGTTTAAGAGCTATACCCCCAAACTCTAAAGATTGATATTGATAATACCAAGGAAGCACAGACATGACTCCCAACAGTCGTGTCCACGTGTCCGACTCCTGGACACGTGGACACTCCACAGACATGGCACGGATACGTGTTCGATACACCATGTGGCGTATCATTGCACAATCCGTATCTGATACGCCATGTGGCATATCGGATGGTTGCGTTGGCAGCCGTATCCATGTCTATAATGCCTGACGTCCGACGACGTCGGGTGGCCAACATTGCCGCATGGGCGACGTTGGCCACTGGCAAGAGGCGGGCACGATTTGAGGGTGAGGTAGGGAGAGGGCGTGATTTGAGGGAAAGGCAGGAGCGGGCGCGATTTGAAGGGAGAGGAAGGGGCAGCGTGATTTTTGGGGAGAGGCATGGGCGGTGCGAATTGAGGGGAGAGGCAGGGCGGCACAAATTGAGGGGAGAGGCAGGGCGGCACAAATTGAGGGGAAAGGCAGGACGGCGCGATTTAAGGAAAGATGCAAGGGCGGCACGATTTGAGGAAAGAGGCAGGGACGACGCAATTTGAGGGAAGAGGTAGGGGCGGGCGTATTTGTGTGGGGATGTGGCATAAAATAAAATATTTTAATAAAATAAAATAAAATATTTTTATTTTATAAAATAAACAATATATATTTATTTCAGATAATAAAATATTTTACTTTAATTTAATTTAATAAATTTTATAAAATACCTAATATTTATAATTAATTATTTTTATTTTTTTTTATCATGTCGTATCCTAGCCGTATCCGTATCTTAGTTTTTTAGAATTTGTTGTCTCCCCGTATCCTACCGTGTCATATCCTCGTGTCTGTGTCTGTGTCTGTGTCCATGCTTCTTAGGATAATACAATCCTTACTTATTTATAAAACCACTAGAGAATACAAAATTCACCTCTAAAGATATAGTTATCACGAATTTTGCTTATTTTATGAGGGAGTAAAAGAAAAGAGCAAAATTTTGAAAATTCTCTAATTTTCATTTTTTATACTCCCATGATTTGACATTTCTCTAAGTAGAAATTTTGAATGTTATAACTTCAGCATTTATATTTTCAACTTAAGATCACAACTCTAGAAAATAATAACAAATTTGTTCAATATTTTGATCTCTCTATAATACAAATTCATGATATTAGTAATAACCATAACTTAAAACTAATCTATTTGTAACACAAAGTCACAACACTATTAATTGATCATGACTACGTTCCTTCATTATTTGATATCACTATGAAGTAGCCATGGGGATGGAAACAACTTCCAATATTATTATATTATCATGATGCTGATACTGTGTGGAGGCCATGATGGCCATTGCCCATTTGTTTTTCTTGATATGTACGTGGCTGTAAAATTGAGAACTAGCCAAGGTGATTGCAGTTAGCTTGTGGCTTGTGTGTACAAATCGTAGTTATGTCTTTCTTTGAGGATAAGAGTCATAATCTTATAAATGACCATACTAAAGTAATATATTCTATTCCTCTATAATATTTAGTTAAAAATTATAACTTTGAATAATTATAACAATTTTGGCCTGAGTACTTGTGACTCTTGAATTTTCTATGGCTCAAGATATAACATTATAGAAAAGTCATTGCTCTAACTTGATACTACAAGTCATATATAGATAAATTCGTGACTCTATGAAATTAATCACAAACTTGAGCACTAGTGCGTACTTGATTGCTATGATAAAAAATTAATATCACAACTATATAATTTTATGAGTTTATTATGACTACAACTCTATAATAATATCATAGCCATTAAGATTGTCCCACAGTCAAAAGATTATATTAATGAAAGGGTAGAATTATGTCGTGTAAGATTTTTCAAAGATTATTTCGATAGAATTTCAACAAAGAATAAACGTCATAACTACTAAATACTTATAGGTTTACCTCCTCTGCTAAACACCTCCTAAAATTATATTAATTTCATAGATATTTACTAATGTTCTCCAAAACTCAATTTTAAAATCAACACATATTTGCCTCATTTTCACATATACACATCATTTTCAATCACAAAAATATACTAGAATATTTGATACATTAGACATCAAACAAAAATCTTCTTGTATGCCATTTAGGTATTCTAAAAATATTCTAATTATAATTCTAGGATTTTTTGATTTCTTCGAAAGTATTCATTGAATTATTGTACTAACTTCTCAATCATGTTAATGATCTCATACATCTCTAATTTTTTTACTACTCATGATATATTTAATAAATGACACGTAGACCGTAGTTCAATATTTGTGCTAGAGATTTATCAAATTATATATTTACTTCTAGTTTTCAAAATATGTTGAGAAATTTATCAAACTAATAATCTAATTTTCTCTTTCTAAAATATTATGGAAGCTAAAGATTTATTGAAAATTTGCATATAGCTTCATTCTGATTCAGTTCTCTCTCCATAGCCTTGATAACTTTCATTTGCTTCTATATTTACTCGATTTCTTCATTCACAACTAAAAATAAGAGTTAGACTAGTACTTCCATTAGAGACATAACTTTGTAAGGTGTTGTAGCAATACATCCTTCAACTGTAAAAAAAATTCTTAGTGGGAACTGCAACTTTTGAGAATTTCCCAAAAGAGCAGCAACTTTTAAAAAAGTAGCAGTGCTATCAGCTTTAAAATTTCCAGAATCATAATACTTCATGTATTGTCACTCTATCTCTTTTCTACTTCGAAGCAATATAGATAAACACTTCTTTGGGTTTTTTGTAATATTACTTAAGAATTCATTAGCCTTTTTTTCTCTTCATCATTACTATCAATTGTTCGACCCCTTCCCCTATATTCTTCATTACTAAACTTGTGTAATCCAATCTCACTTCAAGCCTCTCTATCTGATATCTTTGTAATTATTTCTCTTTCATAGTTTTGTTAATATTGCATTCATATTTTATTCCATAATTGACTTCTCTTCTTTGAGGTTCAATTCAAGCATAATCCTTCTTAATTATTATAAATCACTAAATTATTATCAAAATTTCTCAAGAAATTTCTCAATATCTTGTAATTATTCCATAGTCTCTAAATGAAAAATTATCGTGCTTTCTCACATTCATATATTAATATATCAAGAAACTATTATTGGATCAAAATATATATTATTTGCTTTGCAATTCAATAGCATCCAGCATTTGATAAATAAAATCTAAATTCAACATTTTGTACAGTTGCAAAATTATAATTTCCCTTAATCCTCTTCTCTTATCCTCTTAGGTTTAAAACTTCCTTGGAAAAACTTTCATTTTTGCTTCAATAACTATAAATTGACTCAACTCTAATGCTTCAGTTTATCTTTTTCCAAATGAATAATCAATTGGAGCTCGGTAATTGTTCTCTACTAGCACCTCAAATAAATAATGTGCTTTCTTTGTTGACTCATTCATAATCGAGCTAATCACAGCCATATTCATCATACACATCATCATATGATTCAGTTCTTTGTGGAAAGTTTGTGCTTATAACCACATCTCAAATCTATATTGAGGGCACATCATTAACAACTCTTTAAAATTATAATTCTGAACATCATATAAAATCTATTGCTCATCATGTTAGAACAGGTTTATCTTACCCGTAGCTAAAAAATAATTTAAGATAGAAAAAACTTAATGAGAAAGACTCACAAATTTATCTCAACACTCAATTGAGCCATGAGATAAGTAGTAAAACTAACTCTTTACCTTATCACTTAATAAGAATAAGAATAGTGATAACTTTATTGCATCAAGATTAACTCCAATCAACTTTATCATGTTGCATAGCTTCAAAATTATCACGACATATCATTAGGATCCTCCTATATTCTTTCATTGTACTAGTGCTACTAAACCATCGATATCCTTCCATTATTTAAACTAAAAAAAAATTATTCTTTCTTAAGGATAATTACATCAATGCATATTAACTAGCCAAACTTATTATTGATTGAAAACAACACCAAAGAACATATTACAACTTTATTATGCAATCTAATTTTATTAGTTAGAAAGTATTTTAAAAGCTCAATGACGAAAGTATCTCGTCAACAAATATTCACAATATAGGTGCACTCGTAAGAAGAATTTTCATCAAATATCAATCTCACATAAATTATATTATCAATTCGATCATCCAATAGTGAGACAATACAATTTTAGTAAAAGAGATATTTAAAGTTTTTAATATAACTATTAGATCCTAAAGTTTGTCTACTATACTGGATCAAGATTAACTCCAATCAACTGTATCATGTTACATATCTCCAAAACTACCACGACATATCATTAGGATCCTCTGATACCCTTCCGTTGTACTAAAGCTACTATACTATTGATATTAGACTCGACTTCAACTCAAAATATAATACGTCCACCAGTTACATCCGAGTGCTTGAATAACTATTCATCATCACTAGTTATCAATAATCTTTCAATGTGTAATGATGAATTAGCTATTGGAAAGCTTGTCCATCATTGCCTTGTACCTCGCTATTACTGTCAATTCATTCAATAGGCTTTTTATCAACTCTCTATTTTAAAATAGCTCTAATAGTTCTCACAATTTCCAAGTTTATAGGGGTTAGCTCAATATCATAATTTCTACTCATATAACGTGGCTAAAAAAATATAAGCAAAATACAAAATACAACAATCAACATTCCAATAAGATAACAAGACAAACTATTAAAATTAAAAAAATTATCAAAATTATTTTATCTAAACAACAACTAAATATATCATTTATCAAGAATAATTACATCGACTCAATTTGATTAACCAAGTTAAATATTTCTTAGCAACGGCACCAAAAACTTATTACAATTTTATTATATTATCCAATTTTATTAGTTAGATAATTTGCAAAAGCTCATTGATAAGTGTATCTCATCAACAAAGATCCACAATATAGATTTTACAAATAGTAAAAAGGACATTCATCCAAATATAAATTTCACATGGATTATATTATCAATTCAATTAATCAATAAAGAAAACAATATAATTTTAGTAAAAGAGATTTTAAAGATTTTGATATGACTATTAGATCCTATTCCTAGAGTTTATCCACTCGATTCTTATGATGCATATTCAAATAGTATAATTTATTATCAACGATGCATAATCAAATAGTTTGATTTATTGTCAACGATGCAAATCCAAATAAGATAACAAGTCAAACTCAAACTATTGGAACCAATGAAGCACGGACACGGCACCCTACAATCGTGTCCACGTGTCTGACACCCGAACACAGTATGAACACGGCACGGATACGTGTCTGATATGTCACGTGACGTATCGGACGATTGTATTGGCTGCCGTATCCATGTCGAGAGTGACCAACATCCGACGACATCCAATGGCCAACGTCGCCACATGGGCGACGTTGGCCACTCGATGCAGGCAGCGGGCGCGATTTGAGGGGGGTAGTCAGGGGGCGGGCTCGATTTGAGGGGGGAGGTAAGGGCGGGCGCTATCTGTGGGGAAGCAGGGCTGGCATAAAATAAAATAAAATATTTTTATAAAATAAAATAAAATATTTTTAATTTATAAACTAAAAAAAATATTTTTATATAATATAAGATAATTATAAAATATTATTTTATAAAATAAAATAATTATAAATATTATCTTATAAAATAAAATAAAATACAATATTTTTATTTTATAAAATAAAAAAATACATATTTTATAAAATAAAATATTTTAATTTAATTTTAATTTATTTTATAAAATATCTAATATTTATAAAGAAAATAATTTTATTTTTAATTTTATTTTTTTTATCATGTCGTATTCTAATCATATCCGTATTCTAGTTTTTTTAGTATTTTCCGTGTCCCTGTATCCTGCAGTATCGTGTTCCCGTGTCCTCGTATCCTGTCGTATCGTGTCCACGTATCCTACCGTATCGTATCCCCGTGTCCATGTCTGTGTCCATGTCCGTGTCCGTGTCCGTGCTTCTTAGATTGGAACTGAGAAAATTATCAAAATAATATTATCGAAACAACTAAAAAATTATACATTCTCAAGAATAATTAAATCTATTCATGTTGACTAACTATAATTAAATATTCCTTAGTAAGTATATCAAAAACTTATTGCAATTTTATTAAGCTATCCAATTTTATTGATTAGATAGTATTTCAAAAACTCATCAATGAGGATATCTCATCAACAAAAATCCACAATATATGCTGTAAAAATATTAAAAAGGACTTTCGTTCAAAAATCAATTTCACATGAATTATATTATTAGTTCAATTAACTAATAATAAGATAAGACAATTTTAGTAGATGAAATATTTAAAATTTTGATATAACTATTAGATCCTAGAATTTGTCAACTTGATTTGTATGATGCATATTCAAATAGTTTGATTTATGTTCAGTTAAGATATAAAACAATAGTTGAATTATTATTATAGAATATCCATATATACTAATGACATATAAGATAATTATCACCATTGAGCTCATCTCAATGAAAATTCACTCATAGTTATTCTCTATATACTTCATCACTGAGACAATAAATCATTTTTACTCAATGTTCAATAACAAGTTCATGTCTTTTTGGCAACTTATAAACTATCCATGATAGTTATTTCATATATATATTCTTATTCTTTAGCTTCGGGTATTATATAGATCAAAAACTGATGTGATTTATAAGCATTTTTATTTTCAGATTCTTAAGCATCATATACACACAATTAATATATGTTTCCCTTAAATCTCATTGATGAGAACTATATGAAAAAAGAAAATAACTCAAAAGATTACCATCTTGTAAGTTACAATACACTCGTACATGTCATGTGGATTATCTATCACTATCTATCATAGAGAAGATGCGACTCTTACATAAAAAATAAATTATTAAGAGATTGTTCTTTAAACATCTATATCAATTAAGAATTAATTTTTCTAAGACTTATAATAGAGTAGCATATAAAATTATTCATATTTTTGATTTTGTGAGCATCATACTCATTAATATATCTCAATTAAGTTTTAACATACAGGTTTATCTCATTCATCATAGTTGAAAGACATGTTACTCTTTCTTATCATATACATGAGTGAGTCTCATAATTTATTTGTCACCATCCACCACAACAATATGTTTACACCCACTAATAATTAAATCCCTAAATAAGTTATATTTAATTATTATATCTATCAATTTTCATTCAATAATATAAATCAAATATATTATATAATCAGAAAATCATTCATACATCACATAAATCACAATTATAATTATATAAATTCTAAATCTCAATTTAGATTAAAATTAGAAAGAGATCATGAGGTACAAGATAAGAATTCTCATGAATCTCAGATTCTCAATATTAGCCCTCATGAAAAGAAGAAGAATCCAATCTAGAAGTCATTTAAAATTCATGCCTCCCAAATCTAGCATTTAGCCTATATTTGGCATCACTTATATGCTCATGAATCATCTAAGAAATGCAAAAATCAAACTCTAGCATTATTGTTGTGTTTTGATTTTGTCTTGGTACATAGAGATAAAGAATCTTTGATAATTTTCCTATTTTTTTATACTCTGTAATTTTTGGTATTTCTCTAAGCAAAAAATCATGGCTTAGTAGATACCATGACTTAGTTCTTGATCTTTTGAGCTCAATGTCATAACTCTGAAAAATAATTGAGACTTTGAAATGCATCCTAGTTTTTTTGTAATATAAATTTTTGGTGCTGAGGAAGATCATGCCTTTAGCATTGATCTATCTTAGGCCCCATATGATTGTGATGCTGAGTGTGACCACAGCTTTGACCTTGGTCTTTCTTATATAACACATAACCACGACTCTAGTAATAGTTCTAATCTTGGCCTTTCTTATATATCAAATGCTCATAATGTTAGAAATGACCACAACCTTAGCAATTACATCATACATAAAAATTGTGGTTTTGTCACCTTTTGAAGACAAGAATCATAATAGAGGTGTTAACTGGGCCAGCACAATGCACGACATGATTCGACCATGCTTGGGGCAGCCCAGCACAAAAATATCACGTGCCCGGGCCCGTGCCATGCCCAACCATGACACCAATCATGCCATGTCATGCCGAGGCCAACCGAAACTCATGTCGTGCCTGGCCCGGCACGATTCCGTGGCCCATGGCACAGCCCGCCGGCACGAGACACCGATGACCGATCGCACCGCCATACGAAAATGGGAAACCACGTGGGCATGGGTCCACATCTAGGAATGACATTTAATTTTATAAGTTAAAAAAAACAAAAAAATAATTAATGGTTTATAGAATATAGTGGCGTAGTGATAGTAACGTCAAATATCTGGACAAGTCATGATGAGTCATCTTATGTATGTCTCACCACTCACTATATAGATTTTAAATGAATAATGAATAAAAAAATATTAGGATTTTATAAGATTCTTCATCCTCATGATGACCCGATCATTTTTGAGTATATGAAGAAAATCTTTAAAAAATATAAAAATCAAAATAAAATTTTTAGTATCATATTCGATAACGCATCTAATAATAGAGTAATAACTAACATGTTTGTTAGAAATATTAGATACATACCATTAGGAGAGATTTTTCTTGTCAGATGCATGTGTCACGTGATTAACCTGATAGTACAAGCGAGTGTGAATGTGTGTTCCCTCGTGTTAGATAATATACGTAATGCACTAAAATACATTCGCAGTCCTCACAGACAATAGAAATTTGGTATTCTCTATTTGTCTATAAATCTTAAGAAGAAAAAATTCCAATCGGATGTGATACACCGTTAGAATTACACATACATGATGTTAGAGTTATGTATTGGATACGAAGACGTGATAACCGACTACGTCAATAGTATGAGTGACGAACTTATTATTGATGATACTGACTGAGCTTCAGAAGTTTCATTTTTAAAATTCCGGAAAATTTTTTATGACACGACGAACATGTGTTCGTCGGTTTATACTCTCACGACTTACATTGCACTCAAGTGCATATGCAACATTAGTAGCATGTTTAGAAAGTATCGAGTTAACCCAATACTTAGCCATATGGTTACAGAGATGAAAACCAAATATTGGTATGTCGTTTCATCTCTTTATTATCTTGCTACATGCATGGACCATAGGATTAATGTGAAATGGGTAAATAATATTTTGACTTACATTTCCTCATGCATGAACCTGGAAGACCCACCTGAAGAGTTCATTCACGAGAAATTAACGGACATATTCACATATTACGATACTAGATATGGTGATAGTAATAGTAAGACGGTGAGTATGGATATGTAGAGGTGTCAACCGGGCCAGACCGACATGGCCCGACACGAGGCACGGCACGGTTCGGCCATGCCTAGGCCAGCCCAACACAGAAATTTCCCGTGCCCGAGCCAGTGCCATGCCCGGGTAAGACACAACCCGTGCCGTGTCTTGCCGAGGCCAACCATGTCTCGTGTCGTGCCTGATCCGACACAGTTCAGTGGCCCGTGGCACAACCAGTCGGCATGGGTCGGGGTCACACCCAATCTTGCACCCACACCCGTAAACCTGGGCTCCCGGCATCCTGCACCCTCACGAGTCACGACTCATGAGTCACGGCTCATGGTTCACCCTCTTGTGACTCGGTAAGTCGGGCCTAGCTTCCCGCACACAAAGACCGTGGGTCGAGTCCAATCAGACCCGACCTACGGTCCCTCCCGACCTGACCCGATTCCCGCCCGCCCCCCAACGGGCAAAAAAAAAATTAAATTTTAGTCATTGGATCTCACCTCCAATGGCTAGGAAGTAGAATCCGACAGCCCTCATGATTCTACCCCCTAAAATATTAAAAAAACAAAAAAAATTACTTTTTAAAAATAAATTATTTTCTTTAATCTATAAAATCTTCTCCACCTCTCTATAACATTTATGTTTTTCATAAATATTTATTCTCTCAAATCTCACATTTTCACTCTCTCAAAACTCTTGCTCCTCTCTCTCAGAACTCGGGATTTCGTCATTTGGCTTGGCTTTTTGAGAATCTCAACTCAGGTTTCGAATTTTGAGTTAGACTATGATGCACCGTGCACGTGATCGACCTCACTGCTTTACCGGGTAATTTATTTTAAGTTTTTTTCTCTCTCTCAGTCTCTCTCTAGTCTAGTCTCTCTCTCTGATCCTAAAAGAGCTAAATCTAAAATCTATCATCTAGTCTCAAGTGTCCTGTTTAACAAAAATTCTAAAAATTAACAAATACTAATAAAACATATTTAAATTTAGAAAATAAAAATCTTACACAGAGATCTGAGATTGCTGAAACTTTGGTTTCTCTGTCGTCTCAACCCAAACTTCTAAAAAACAAAAAACTAGGACTTCTGTAGTTTGACTCATTTTAATATAATAAAACAAAAAAAATGTTAGGGATGAAAAACAAGAAATGACACAGTGCAAATATTATATGGAACTTTTAACATGTAAGAGTTCGTTTGGGACTTGGCACCCTAAGAGGCATGCCAAATTATGCACCAAAAAATATGATCAATTAGATCCTAGGCAAGCCCAACTTGGCACTGCATTTTTTGAGATTGAATCGAGTTATGTCTCAAAGTTTACTCCATTCATATACTCCAACGAGTTGGGTAGAGACAACATGACCAGACTTATCACATTGATGAGTCTTCCGATGAGATTTTCGGAAGATCCAAAGGTAGTACGCATCATGCAGACATATTTTCAGCCTGCTTATCGTAGGATTCCTATGTCCACATCTAGGAATGACATACTAAAGATATATAAGTTAGAAAAACAAAAAATAATTAATGAATTTATGGCATATAGTAGAATGGTGTCCGTGACGTCCGATATCTGGACAAATCACGATAAATCTTCTTACGCTTATCTCACCAGCCACTATGTAGATTCAAACTGGACAATCAATAAAAAAATTTTAGGATTCTCTGAGATTCTTCATCCTCATGATAGCCCGGCCATTTTTGAGTGTATGATTAAAATCTTTAGGGAATATAAAATTCAAAATAAAATTTTTAGTATCACATTCGATAATGCATCTAATAATGGAGTAGCGATTAACATGTTTGTTAGTAATATTAGAGATACACCATTATTAGAGATTTTTCATGTCAGATGCATGTGTCTCGTGATTAACCTGATTGTTCAAGCGGGTATAAATGTGTGTTTCCCCACGTTGGATAATATACGTAATGCACTAAAATATATTCGTACTTCTCGCAGATAACAAGAGTTTGGTAGTCTCTGTTTGTCTGCGAATCTTAAGAAGAAAAAATTTCAATCGGATATAAGACATCATTGAAATTACACATATATGATGTTGGAGTCATGTGTTAGATACGAACACGTGATCTCCGACTTCGTCAATAGTACGAGTGACGAACTTATTATTGACGACACTGACTGGGCTTCAGGAATTTTATTTATGAAATTCCTGAATATTTTTATGACACGACGAACATGTGTTCGTTGGTTTATACGCCCACGAATTGCATTGCACTCATGTGCATATGCAACATTAGTAGCATATTTAGGAAGTATCGAGCTGACCCGACACTTAGCCATATGGTTGCAAAGATGAAAACCAAGTACTTAAAATACTGGTCTACTGTTCCATCTCTTTATTGCCTCACTATATGCATGGACCCTAGGGTTAAGGTGGAAGGGGTAGAAAACACACTGACTTACATTTTCTTGTGATTGAACCTGGAAGACCCACTTGAAGGGTTCATTCACGAGAAGTTGACTGACCTGTTCACATACTACGATACTAGGTCTGGTGGTGGTGGTGGTGGTGATAGTAGTAAGACTGTGATTACGGACATGGATACCTTATTCGAAGATGACGATTTTTCATTCAGCTAGCGGGAAGGAAACATCAGGGTGGATCATCACATAGGAGCGAGCTTTCTCGGTACTTAGATATCAATTACTGCTCAATCCTATCACATTCTGATACTAAGAATCTTGATATATTACAGTGATAGAAATCATTTAAGTCCGCATTTCCCATACTATTTAAGATGGCACGGGATCTACTGACTCCTCAGGTATCGAGCGTAGGATCGGAATCTACTTTTTCTGTTACAGTGAACGTGATTTCAGACAGGAGTTCGAGATTATGTCCAGATATTGTGAGGACATTGGCCTATTTGAAGGATTGGGAGGATTCGAGGTTTAGCATCCATGATCATGCTGGAGCTAGGACAGGGACTGCATCCGCATCCATTGCGAAAGCGGATGTGTTGATTGCCGATGATAATGATCCATATGATAGTGATCTTGATGTTGCGGCTGATGATGCTCATGATATGCCGATTGACGATTGATGATGATCCACTGCTTTTTGATTTCGATGTTTTATTTTTTATTGATTGCATACTTTATTTTTATGTTATATAGAAAGTTGAATTTGTTTGGTTCAGACATTCGGTATCTATTGGCTGATTGGTCATTTTTCAATTGGTTTGCTTTGGTTTTTTTAGACTTTTTAATTCTTTTCAACGAAATTTTTATTTATTTTATTTTTGTTGTTTAAATTTTTCATTTAAAAATTTTAAACTCTATAATTTAATTCTAATAAATTATAAACTAATTTTATTTTAAATTATAAAAAAAAATTAAACCTTATAATTTAATAAATTTTTAATAATTTTCATTTTATAATTTTAATATATTATACATTATCTATAATATAATATATAATATAATATATATTTTATTTAAACTAAAAAATTAAACTTTAAAAATTTTAAAAAAAAAATTTAAACCAGGCCCGTACGACCTGGTTTGGCCCGACCTGGCCTGGCTTTGATAAACCGTGTTGTGCTAAGCATGGCCGTGCTCTAAAAAAATGGGCCGGGCTAGCCCGTTTGACACTTTACGGATATGGATACCTTCTTTGGAGATGATTTTTTTATTCAGTTAGCGAGAGGGTAACGACGAGGTGGACCATCATATAATTACGAAATTTCTCGATACTTGGATACCGATTACTGCTCAATCTTATCACATTCTGATACTAAGAATCTTAATATATTAAAGTGATGAAAATTATATGAGTCCACCTTTCCCGTGATATCTAGGATGGCACGGAATCAACTGAATCCTCCGGTGTCTTTGTATGTATGAAGAACTGAGAGGATTCAAAGTTTAGCATCCAGAATCGTGCTTGAACAAGGACATGAACTACATTACTACGAAAGCGGAGGAGCTGATTGATGATGATGATGATCCATATGATAGTGATTTTAATATTGTGGTTGATGATGATCATGATATGCCGATTGACATGATTACTGGTTGCCCCTGCTCGTTGCCAGATATCAGTTGCCAATGCCACGCCACATGTCATTTGTCATTGCCACTTGATTTTAATTTTTGATATCTCACGGACATAGGTGATAATATGTGTTATTCTTGATGCTAATTTTTGATTTCGATATTTTATTTTGTATTGATTGTATGTTTTTTTATTTATGTTACATTATTTTTGCTTTGATTCAATATATATTGGCCGATTGGACGTTTGGTTTGCTTTTGTCTGTGTCGTGACTTTGTAATTTTTTTAACAACATTTTTTGTTTAATTTATTTTTGTATTTAAATTTTTCATTAAAAATTCTATAATTTAATTCTAATAAATTATAATCTAAATTTATTTAAAAATAATAAAAAAAAAATTAACTTTATAAATATTGTATATTCAACAATTTTCAAGTTACAAATTTAAAATTATTAAACATTATCTATATATAATACTATAAGATATATTTTATAAAAAGTTTAATACAAAAATTTAAATATTAAAAAAAAATATTTTTTTAAACAGGCCCGTACGGGCGTGGCCCGGCACGATAAATATACCGTCAGGCCGTGCCAGGCCTGGCTTGAATAAATCGTGCCAGGCCTGGCTTGAATAAATCGTGCCAGGCCTGGCTTGAATAAATCGTGCCAGGCCAGGCACGACAGGATACAATAACTATGTCGGATCAGGCTAGCACGAAAACACAGTCATGCTCACAAAGAATAAGCCGAGCCGGCCCGGCACGTCCCGTTTGACACCTCTAAATCACAGCCTTAGGAAATGATCTTGCTTGAGTAAAATACCCTACATAACATTCTATCTAAAAGTCATCGCTAAATAATTATTATTGTTTTGGCCTAAGTTACTTTGGATTTATAACTTTCTATAACTTAAAAGTCACAACTTTGAGAAATACTTGTGGCTTTGACTTGAGAATAGAATCATAGTGCTCAAACATGACGTTGACGTTTATCACTAATGATAACTTAGTTACTACGAAGTAAAATCAAAATTGAAGCCAATTAGTTGTTACAAGATAAATATGACTATGATTTCATGATAATATCACAACCAAAAAAATATATATTATACAATTAAAGGATTATACTAATGAAATAATAAAATCATATCATATAAAGATTATCATAACTAGATAAATAAAATTTTGATAAAGAATGGACACTGAAACTGTAGAATAACCCATAAATTACTAAGTTACCAAATGCCTCAAAAAATATATTGATTTCATGATTATTCATTAAAATTCATCAAAACCCTAAAATCATAAAATTGAACCAATTATGTCATAATTTCACACTTGTACATCATCTAGTAGTAGCACAAATACACAAAAAAATTTGGTAGTGAACATACCAAATAAATAGTACTATGATTTTTGTCTTAGACTTGATGGCTTTGTTATAAGAAAATTGGGTGCTAGAAATTTGTCATGGTTTTGAGCAATTATGAGATACTTGGTTTCAATGATGAGAAATTTATATCACACCCATAAAAAAAATTATGAGCTAGTATGAGTATTACTCTAAAAATATTTTACATTAGAATAGAATATATTATACAACGATATGATTACATCAACAAGGTGGTAAAGTCATAATATATAAAAATTTCATAACTATTTGTATAATATTTTAGCCAATAATAAATGATAAAAGTATCCTACAGCTTGATGACATATAACAAAGTTGAATATAAGGAATATTATGACTTTACAAAACTTTTTACTCATCTCTTTCTCAACAATCCTTCAAGTTTCCATTTTACATAAAAATTACATAATTTTACTATCATTCATCGTAATTTATCAAAAACTATAATTTAATGAAACCAAAGATTAAAATATCAATTTTTAGGGTTATATTAGTTATATCAAAGATATATCGGTGTGTATTTGTATATGAGCACCAATCTAGGATAGATATATTAATTTTAATAAATATATCAATACTTAAAATGTAATAATATTTCGAATATAAATCAGTGAATATATCAAAAAATTTTATTACTAAGTAAAACTATTAAATTTAAAGCTCTTTTTTATAAACACATCATGAATAAATACTAAAATATTTAGCTTTATTAAATATTTAACATACCTAACAAATTCACAAATTAAAATAATTACTCATCACTAAACAATTATTTTCTCTCTGTGTATAAAAAAATTATATATTTCATTTATCCTTCATAAGTTTTTGCTATAATTAAATTTGAATATCATAGTATATCTAGTTAGTAAAGCTGCTTATTTTTGTGAATATGTAAATGAGTTGTGATAAAGTTTGAATTATATGACTAAATTTTGTGTGTAAAAGGATATGTGTGAGTATATTTATTTATCACACCATACCTAAAAAAATCTTGGATTATCTTCTAGGTAATGTTACAGTTGATGTCTATAGTTAGACCATCAAATAATCGTTACCTCCATCGCTGATGTCAACTATCCAAACTAACTTCATAAAATAATCTATTACTTTTTATTTTCTTCTTGAGCTTTCTTTCATCATTGAATCAATTTTCATATTTTCTTCATCAATACTTCCTTTTTTTTTCTATTTCCCATGATGTCGTAGCTTTTTGGATTGTCACGGATTTACCTTTGTTGGATGCCACAACTTGAAGGATCACCATGACTTTTTATTGGGTTATACTTCGAGCTTTTTCTTTCTATAACTATAAAGGCATGGTGTTATAGCTATTCACAGTCCATTTTTTCTACTACTTTCATATCTTTCAAAATTATTGATAAGTTATATATCCTCTATCATTTCATGAGCCATTAATTAGGATTGTGCCTCTACTTTCATTGTTATTAGTTTCTCCAAATCTTTTTCATCATTTTCTTCATTTAATTGCTAAAAAATTTTCGGTGCCCTGGTTTCCTTTTCCTCATCTTCGGAGACTCTTGTTCAAACCCTTCTAAAATCACAAATTTAAAGAATATCACAACTTTATAACAGTCATTCTTATTAATCTCAACTTCACTTTTATAGCTTCATAAGTCCTCTTCGATGTCATCCTCCTCATCTTGGTCAGACAAGTAATATTCTATAAAATCCTTCAGCCTAAAATCTAGATTTTGTTGCCTTACAATTCAAAGGGGTTATTATTTTGTATGTCAAATATTGAATAAAATTAGTTATTTTGATGAATATGTATAATATATTATATAAAAAATAACTTTAAATAACTAATTTCATTAAATTATAGTTTTTGATGAAATATAATAAATAATAGTTAAACTAAATAACTTTTATGTAAAATAGAGATTTGATGGATTATTGAAAAGGAAAAGAGTACAATCTTATATAAAATCATAATATTTATTGGGTTACGAATTTGTTATATCTTAATGAGTTAAAAGATAATTTTAAGATCCATTTTTGATTAAAATTCTACACAAATAATCATGGTCATCTTTGTACATCATTACTCAAACACTTCATGGACAATTATTTTACTGTACAACATATTTTTTTGACTATACAACTTTCTTAGAATAATAATTATACTTGCTTATAATATTTTATTGACTATACAACTTTGGGTTACAGAGATAAAGTATGTAGACATGTCTATTCTAAATGTTATGACTATCTAATACAAGAGAGATAAAATCTATGATCCATTCTTACCAATGTGACTTTGTTTTCTAGATATGAAATACATAGTCATGATCATTTTCAATGTCATGACTATCAGATACAAAAGAGAAATCAAAACTATAACTAATTCATAATATTATGATTTTTTGTACCAACAATAAAATATATAATCATGATCATTCCTAATACTATAGTATTCTAAAGTTAGAAAGAAACAAAATTACAGCTCATTCTTAGAAAGTCATGCATTCGACTTAAAGTTGGCACTTAGCCATTTGAGTATAAAAAAAATTAAGATTTTCAAGAAAGAATTCTAGAGAATGAAAAAAAAGAAATAAAAACTAGGATTTTGAGAACTAAATTTTATCTAATCCAAATTGAGATTCACGAGCTAATGGGCAATGCAAAACATAAGCATAAACCCTAAGGGAGATATAATTTTGACTCTCCTTAGATGCAAATCCAAGTCACACAACCAAGTATTATAATTTTAAAGTTTTATTTTTAGATATTCTTGAGGGATATCATTGGAAACCCAAAATTTCACAAGATATTTTTTTAATTATCTTATGTGAATTCCTTCCGAGTATCAAGCTAAATTGAGATCCAAGATTATTATATTTAATTATGTGTGATAAATTTTTTATGAATAAATTTAATATTTTAATTTTATAGTGGTTTTGATATTGATGGATGTGCTAATCATGCAAAACTAAAATTAAGAATTTCCTATTAGTGAGTTTGTGCATGCTATTTTGATAGATAGTGATATATATGTCATAAAGTACACTCGCATATAATGGTAAAAAATTAATATCTCATTTAATCATGATGTATGAGATAAACCTATATATTAAAACTCAATACTAAGGTATGTTAATCACACGAATATGACACTTATAAAGTCAAAAACATGAACACTTATATCATCTAATTCATTGCATATGTATTAGAATAACTAATCATCAATTAATGTGGATATTTTATTAAATATTTTCTCGAAGATCCCACCTTGAGTTTGAAAGTTGTGTAGTTATAATATATAGTGATAAATAAGTCATCAAATACCTGTGATTGGAGGTGATTCATAATATAGTGATAGTTTGTGAGTTTCTTTCTATCAAATGACTACCACTAGTAAGATTTAAGAAAAATTATATATTAATTTACTAGTATACTATTTACACAGGCAAAAATACAAATACTTTTAATATCATATTGATTTTTATCTATATGACATGTGATATGGAAAAATATGAATGCATATACAAAATAACCATCAAGGATATTTGACAAGTTACTTAAAAGATATGAACTTATGAATGATCATCAAACAGAAATAATTTATTATTTTAATAGTAAAGTACAAAGCGAATAACTATGAGATAATCATTATTGGAGTGCCTAATAATTAATAATTATCTTGTATGTCAATAGAGCACTAAAGTATTTCCACAATAATCCTGCCTTTATTTTCTAAACAAATCAAATAATATCAAAATTATTTAGATAAATCAGCATATATAATAAAATATATCAACCCTAAAATTTAAAAATTTTGATTAAAACTCAATTTTATTCTCTCATCTAGAACAGTATATAACTAATAGTTAATTGATCAAATTGCATATATAATATATGTGGAATTGATATTTGATTGAAAAATTCACTTAATTACTTATATAACTCATATACTTGCAAGCTAAGAAGCACGAACACGGACACGGGAATACGACACGACAGAATACGGGGACACGATAAATTCTAAAAAATTAAAATACGGATACGACTAAGATACGATATAATAAAAAAAAATAAAAATAAAAATAAAAATTATTTTCTTTATGAATATTAGGTATTTTATAAATTAAATTAAATTAAAATATTTTATTTTATAAAATAAATATATATTTTTTTATTTTATAAAATAAAAATATTGTATTTTATTTTATTTTATAAGATAATATTTATAATTATTTTATTTTATAAAATAATATTTTATAATTATCTTATATTATATAAAAATATATTTTTTTTATTTTATAAAATAAATATATATTTTTTTATTTTATAAAATAAAAATATTGTATTTTATTTTATTTTATAAGATAATATTTATAATTATTTTATTTTATAAAATAATATTTTATAATTATCTTATATTATATAAAAATATATTTTTTTTATTTTATTTTATAAAAATATTTTATTTTATTGTATGTCAGCCCTGCATCTCCACACATAGCGCCCGCCCCTGCCTCCCCCTCAAATCTTGCCCGCCCCTTGCCTCCCCCCCTCAAATAGTGCCTACCCCCTACCTCCCCCCTCAAATCACGCCCGCCCCCTGCCATCTCCTCAAATCATGCCCGTCCCCTGCCTCCCCCCCTCAAATAGTGCCTACCCCCTACCTCCCCCTCAAATCACACTCGCCACCTACGTCGAGTGGCCAAGGTCGCCCATGCGGCGATGTTAGCCATTGGAGGTCGTCGGACGTCGATCACTCGACATGGATATGACATCTGACGCAACCGTCCGATACACCACGTGGCATATCAGACACGTATCTGTGCCGTGTTCATACCGCGTCCACGTGTCCAAGTGTCATACACGTGGACACGACTGTAGGGAGCCGTGTCTGTGCTTCCTTGCTTGCCGGATTAGTTAAACGAGAAACTCTTACCCAATGAGATTTTGAAACTTTGACTAATCCAATAAATAAAACATCATAACAAAGTCACAATAAATTTTTAGAATTACTACCAAAGAATATTTAGTTTAGTTAGTCAATTTTAGTTGACATAATTAACTTTGAGAAATAATAATTCTATTTTTAATAGTTTGGGTGTTGGTGTTTTGGTTTTACGTCTTGATTTGCATTGCATAACTTGCATTGCTTATTTGATTATTTTAGTTTTTTTATTTTTTAGCCACCATTAAATAGAACAAAAAATATATAATTGAGCAAACACATCAGAACCTAAAAAAGAAGAAATTCAAAAATTAAAAAACAAGAAGAATAGAGATGCATGTGCATAGTCCAATATCAACATGATGAAACCTATTTCTCACTAAATAATGACTTCTAACTCATACATAATAATGGCTTGAATTAGTTTTATTATTAGAACGTAGTAAGCTATAGAGATCTGAGATTAGGGAGTCATAAAGAGATTACATTACAAAGTCCTTATCCAACTTATGAATCTCTATTTGAAGACACTATAACCAAGTTGCTATAAGTTATAAAGAGAATGAAAAAATGAAAAAAGAGTTATTAAAAAAATTGAAAAAGACTTGAAGATACTAATTTGGGCATGTTTAAAGAAAGTGCTAGATTATAACTTCAATTGACTGGTATGATTCTTGTTAGTATTAACAAGAAAGTCAAGGAAGTTGAAGAAATATGACACATCATAATGTCATGGCCAAAATAAAAAAAAAATAAGATTTATACACTCATTACCAAAAATCTATGTGGAAACTACTATTAAGGTACTCTTCCATATAGTATTGCTGGCTGAAAAAAAAATGTATGAAAAAAAGAAATAAAAAACTACATTGAGAAATTGGAATGAACTATAAAGTTATAAATAAAGCAAACTTTTAACTACAGATATTAAACATTATACTTTTTGGGGAACAACCTAAAATATTTTCTTATTATTATGTAAGACATAAATTTCTTTTGTTAGTTGTTGTATACACACCAAACATACATTGATACACAATAAAACCTCAAACAATAATTGATCACAAATTCAAACATAATTGTGATTATGACCAAATCATTCTCAAAACTACAACCATCATCTAGGTCACAACATTCAAGTGACTCAAAGCCATTGTCATCAATCAGTGTCATGACTTTTTTTTAAATACATAAAGTTGAGAACTTGTGTGGCTATTTAAACATAGTCGTGCAAGAAAAGAAACCATAAACTTCTAAGATAATTTTTTCTCTCGATTCCAAACTCCAATACCATAAATTTCAACACCAACAACTCAAAATTCAGCACATACATTAAGGAAGTCTCAAGATCAAAGCAATAATAAAAGAGGAGTGCTAGAGAGATGAGTAGTAAGGCAAAAAAAAAGTGACCATGATCTAGCACCACTGAAGTTCCCCAAAGATCCATGATGCACGTGGCAACTTTTCTATTTGAAACAAGTAGAAAACAAATGGATAATGAATTAAATGCTCTCCAAGAAAAATTTTATAGGAGAATAAGATTTCATATAATATATCCCCCCTATCTAGTAGAGGATAGATATGATGGATTGAAATTTATTTGACACCCATAGAGAATGCAAAAATGTGTTAATTGCCTAAGAATTCTATGTCAATCTCAAAAATTAGGAAAAAAAAATGTTATATGAGAGAAATTTGGGTACGTTATAATATGAGACTCTTAAAAAGTTACTTAGTTTGCTAGGTGTTAAGAATAATAATATCTTCAAAATCCTAAAAATATGACCCAATTTCAAAGCAAATGTGAATATATTGACAGACCAAAAGTGAGAATAAAGTGTAACTTCAAAATGTGCATATAAAAATTTTTAATACATGAAGAATCCACGGAACTAAATTAAGCATGATTGTATTTTTTTAACTCATTTTTATTACTGACACTCCATATTTCAGCTGTCATACAAAATAGGCCAATTTTGTTTTATACCCTCTTAACTAAATGTAGATTTAATGTGAGAAAATTATTTAAGAAATTCATTCTCAATTATCAAAAAAATAAATTTTTTGGCCTAATAATTCATCATTCATCAAAAAAAATGATGAATGCCAAAAAAAATAGATCAAATCCCTCCATACAGTGATCGTGGAGATAGTGAAAAAATGAGATGTAATGTGAAAAATACATCTCTAAAAGAAAAGGATATTATTTGTGGTGACCCAACAAATTTAAAAATAAAATTTATAAGATTTTGAAAAAATTGAAAAAATGATTGGAGATCAACATGATGAACAATGCTAAATTATTTAGGAAACTTTATAAGGAAATGACAATAGATTAGAAGAAGATAGAAGTAATAAGAGATAAAAGAATTAGAGATATTATGCAATATCAAAAGAACTAATTAATAAAAGAATTAGGAAAATAAAAATATAAACTAAAAAAAGTTGTACATTTCAACGAGGTCTTTTAAAGGTACATTAAACTCTAGCAGAAGAAGACAAAATGTATTGCATAAAATTTTATCGAAGATATTAGATTGTTCAACTATCAACAAGGGAGATTTAGAGAGATCATCTACTGTTATGCCACTATTTGACTCCCTAACCTCATTGACTTATATTTTTTTGTTTATTTTCATATTTTGATATTGTAATCAATTTTTGTTAAAATTATGTGTAGTGAAACTAACAATTTTTTACATGAAAAAAAAATAATTGTTTGGGGACAATTATTTTAATATGTGAATTTTTTAATATGTCAAATACTAAATTAAATTAATTATTTTGATGAATATACATAATGTGCTATATATAAAAAAGTTTTAAAATGAATACTTTTACTAAATTATAATTTTTTATAAAATATGACAGATAATATTTAAATTATATGATTTTTGTGTAAACTAGAAATTTGGTAAATTATTGAGTAAAAATTTATGTAAAGTCGTAATATTCTATGTGTTATAACTTTGTTACATCTCATTGAGTTATAGAATAGTTTTGATATATATTCTTAGCCAAAATTCTATACAAATAATCATGATAATCTACATATGTCATGATTTTACCATCTCATTGAAACAATTATTTTATTATGCAATATATTCTTTTTGATTATGAATTTATTTGGAATCACGACTACACTAGTTTCTAATATTTTTTATGGCTATAATAATAATTTCACAGCACAACAATTAAATACCTCACTAATATTCTTGGTCATGACAAACTTCTAGTGTCATGATTTTTTCATTACATAACCAATAAATCTAAGATAAAAATCATAATACTATTCCTAGCATCGTGATTTTTAGCCATATAAAATTTTAAATAGCAATACTTGAGCTATGATCATTTTTATGGCCATGACTTTTACTCTAGAGAAATGAACAGTGCCATGACTTATTTCTAATACTAAATTTGGATTACAAAAACAAAATGTCTAGATATAATTATTCTCAATGTCATATCCATCTAATACAAGAAATAGATTAGGGTTATGACTCATTTCAATATCATAACTTTATATTTCATAAATAGAATATGTAATCATAGTCATTATCAATACAACATCCATTTGATGCAAGAGAAAAAATAAAATTACTGCTCATTTCCAATATCACAACTTTATATTATAGAAAAAAAATATACAGCTCCAATCATTCACAATGCTACAATATTCTAAAGTTAGAAAGATATGAATATCATGACACATTACTTAAAAGTAATAACTTTCAACTTAAAGTATATACCCAACCATTCGAGTATAAAATATAAAATTATACTAAGGCATGAAAAAAAAAGATGAAAGATATAGTTTTAGAAGCCAAGTTTTATCCAACTCTAGAAAAGATCAAAAAAAAATTAACAATATGTCACAAGCATAAATCCTAATGGAAAGTAAATTTTGACTCTTTCTAGAAAAAAATACAAGACACAACCAAAAAATTTAGATTTATGATTTAATTCTAATGAACTCTTAAAGGCTATCACTGAAAACTCAAAATTACATGAGATATTTCTCCAATTATCTCATGTAAATTTTTTCTTATTATCAAGCTAAATTAAGATCTTGTATTATTATATTTAATTATGTATAACTGATATTTTATAAATATATTTAACATTTTGAATTCCATTCTTTTTGGATACTAATAGATATAATACTTATGTAGAACTAAAATTAAAATTATCATTAATGAGTTTGTACATGCTATCATAATATATATTAATAGACAAATCATAAAGCAAACTCACACATAATGATAAAAAAAAATAAGTCTTTCTAATCGTGATACATAAGAATAACTTATATATTATAAATTAACATTGAGATATGTTAATTATTTGAATATGATACTGATTAAGTCTAAAGCATAAAAATTTTTATAAGCTAATATATTATGCATATCTTATATAAATTACCCTCAATTGATGTGAGTGTTTTTATAGAATATTTTAACATTTTAAATTTATTTCAAATTTATTTTGGTAATATTTTAGCATTTCACATATTGTAAAAATAAATAAATAAATATAATTATTTTAATATTTTAACATTGCATATATTGCATAAAATGGATAAATAAATACAAATATTTTATCATTTAAATCTTTATTTTATTTCAACTTTATTTTTATAATATCTTAACATTGCACATATTGCAAAAACAAATAAATAAAAACAATTATTTAAATATTTTAAATCTTAAATTTATTTCAAATTTAATTGTAACAATTTGACATTGCACACATTACAAAAAAATAGTTAAATAAATACAAATATGTTAATATTTTAACAATATATACATCGCAACAAAAGATAAATAAATAAAATGATATCTCACCACAGAATGATAATCTACACATAATTAAAACCATAGAAATCTTATTTGATTACAATAACTTATCTTAATTTTATATTTATGTGGATTGACTAATTAACATAAAATTCTTCAATAAATAATTGGTAATTTCTAAATTGTTTACTTTGAATAACTAAAAAACAATTGGCACAATTTCCTACATGTAAAATTAAGCCTTGGAAAAAAGTATAAAATTTTATATGCACTGATTTATACACACACACACGCACGCACACGCGCGCACACACACACACACACACACACACACACACACATATATATATATATATATATATATTATTTATTTATTTATATCTATCCCAACACAGACACACAACAAATTATCATGTTTGTAAACATGTTATAACTAAAAAAACATAATCACCCAACACACACACCCGCATAGATTTATATACATATAGAAACACACACCGGCAGATACATGTGTGTGTGTGTGTGTGTGAATTTTAAGATTTTACAATGCAACAATTTGAAGTCAGTGCACCATTTTTAACATTATATCGATATGTGTGCATATATCTCGGGTAAAAAATTCAAAATGACGATGTTCATAGACATACCCACCCAAATTCGAAATATAGAATTCATTGAAAAACATACCCGAATAGCACAATCTAGGTTAGACGATAGATCAGAGAATTGTTACGACGTCGTATTTTTCCGATCGATTTCTCCGTTTTCTGAGTTTGATAGAGTGGGATACTGT
This sequence comes from Sapria himalayana, assembly GCA_029783825.1. Taxonomy (NCBI): domain Eukaryota; kingdom Viridiplantae; phylum Streptophyta; class Magnoliopsida; order Malpighiales; family Rafflesiaceae; genus Sapria; species Sapria himalayana. The sequence goes on along the minus strand of JAREIK010000801.1, from coordinate 4,276,404 downwards.
GTATGTTAGGATTGAAACATAGAAAAATTGCTTGTAATTATAAAAATGTGACATCGGAATTTTGTTATTGCTGCTTACACGTTCGGGTGACAAATTTTTGGGGGGCCTTTTTGGAATTTTATATAGGTAAAATTGTTTATGGGTCCAAAACTTAAATATTTATATTTTGATTTCTATTTTAAATTTTTTATAAATAGGCCTTGAGAATTCATAAATCCGAATTTGCTCTATCCTGCATTAAAATTTTAATTTTTTATTTTAGTTTTCAGTTTTATATTTGCTAGTTATGCATAACCCATATTTATGCATAATGAATATGTTATGCATAAAAAATATGTTATGCATAACAATTGTATTATGCATAATTTGTGTTTATCCATAGCGTGTTATGCATAACATGAATTATGCATAAATTATTATGCATAACACTTTCCATATGTATAATGGATTCATTGCACCCAAAGGTTAGTTTATGATAAAATTCATTATGCATAAACTCGTTAATTGATGCATAATGTCTCATTACCCATAAACTAACGAGATATTATGCATTATTACGTCATGCATAAAATTTATTAAGTGCCCTGTATAATATGTTTTTGTTCATTGAGTATGTTTGACCTCATAGAATGTGCTTCGTATGTATAAACATTATGCATAACATTATTCATAAGCAATTCCATGGAGGGAGTGTTTTCGACTCAAAAGTCAGATAAACAGTTACCTAGAAATTATTTCTTGTAACAATATTACTTGTTATGTATAATGTTTATTTATAAACATTACGAATAAACTCAGTAATGTTTATGCATAGACTTTATGCATAAGTATAATCATCATGCATACAAGAATGATTATTGATATTATATTTTGGGTGCTAAAAAGGGACCCAAATTGTAAAAAGAGAGAAAAATGAGATGAGTCACAAGACTAAAGAAAAATGATAGAAGTCACCCACCATCGAGACTTCCTTATGAGTCATGGCGCTCATATCGATATTTTTTGTCAAAAAGACAAAAAAGATGGATAAATTCTACCCTAGCTAAGAAGAGCTTAAGGGGAAACAAGGATTCATAAAAGTCATTTCACCTTTCTAGTAAATAATAATAGAAAGGAGAAATGGGATAAATTTTAAAGCCATATAAAGAGGGATAATAAGATGATTATTGAAGACATACAGACAAGTAGAACTATGCATGAGAAGTTTGATAAAGTTTTGATAAGGACTTTATTAGTATAGTGTTTGGATTGCATGAGGTTGTGAATAGCATGGCCTTCAAAATCCTAAAAATACAACTAAACTACAAGGCAATCATCAAGACATTGATTGATTGTAGTGGTAGTTGAAGAGATTTATCAACAAGTATATATGGACACTTAGTGAGAAGAGAAATAATAGAAGAGTGTAAGGGTTGGTTGTACTTTTGGTGCTTAATTTTACAACTAACTTTTTACCTTTCCACCATCATTAAGATGAGGAAATTAAGCTTCATGCCCTAGTGAGAGGTTACAAGATATACGTGGGGAATATATTAGAGAAGTCAAATATTAACTTTCAAAGAGAAGAATTCTCAGGCAATGTCTCTCACCCCCTCCTTGATTATGATGTTATGTAAGTCAAATAAATCTTGACTTTTGAAGATAAAGATGAATAGTATCCACAAATGTCCCTCTGATATTGGCAGGCGTGGAGAGAGAGATTAAAGATGATAAGAATAGAAAGTTGGTTTTTGATTGATAAGAATTAACTTAAGTGTGGCAAGAAGTTGATTCTCTAACTAATTGGTCGTAGGAATCTTTGTATGTTATGACTTTACCACCTTGTTGACACAATCCTTATATTGTGCAATATATTTTTTATGATTATGATAATATCATGAAATCATATTCATATTTATAACATGATAATTATAGCTATGATATTAATTTTATAGCACAGTAATCAAGTATCCCACTAGTACTAAAAGTTACTAATATTGTGAGTTTATCTTTAATATGGCTTGATAGTCTCAAGTTAGAGCCACAACATTTTTATAAAGCTATGTTTTTTGAGCTACATCAAATTATAAAGCCAAAACTACCTTGATGAAAATCATAATAATTATTTAATGTCATGACTTTTAGAAAAAAAATATTATAAAGAGCATTACTCAACTAGTGTGTAGAAATTCTAAGCATACTCAACTATCTACAGCCGTTAGGATGATAGAAATAAAGTACAAACACATGTATTCGTAGGCATGGTTTGATGATATGTCTAATTTTATTCAAGAATTGTTGCCACAATATAATTTGATGCCATTGAATTTTTATAGCACAAAGAAGTTAGTTAGAGGCTTGGGATTACCTATACAAGTCATTCATTACTGTGTGAACAACTGTATGATATACTGAGGTGATGATAGTGACCGTAATAGTTGTAAAAAAATGCGAGCATGCTCGCTACAAGCAAAAGGTTAGGGGTTTTGGAAATAGATTATATGTATGGAAGTTGAAGGTATCGTATAAAAAGATGTACTATTTTCCAATAACACCTAGGTTGTAGAAATTGTATGCATCAACTGCAATAGCTAATGAAATTAGGTGACATTTAGAGCATCATATGGAGGACGGTAAAATGTATCACCCTTCTGATGCCCCTGCTTTGAAATATTTTGATGGATGTTTCCCTAGTTTTTTATCTAAAGTTTGAAATGTTAGGCTGGTTTATTTGTTGATGGTTTTCAGCCGTTTGGTCAATCTGGAAAGTAATATTCTTCATGGATTGTGATGGTGATGTCGTATAACTTACCTCCAGACTTATGTATGAAGGAGGAATCTATATTTTTGACTATTTTAGTGCCGAGGCCTACGAATCCAATGGGGATGATAGATATTTTATTGCAGCCATTGATAGCGGAGTTGAAAAGTCCATGGGGTGTTGGGGTTCAAACTTATGATATTTCCAAATGAAAAAATTTTCAGATGTGTGATGCCCTCATGTGGACCATAAATGACTTTCCAGCATATTCAATGATGTATGGGTGGAGTACTACTAGTATGTTGGCATGTCCACATTGTATGGAAGACTTTGATGCTTTTAGATTAATTAAGAGCGAAAAACAGTCATGGTTCGATAACCATCAAATGTTTTTGCCCATGAATCATCCGTACTGATGTAACTCCAGAGACTTCATTAAGAATAGAAATGTTACTAAACAATTTTCAATGGTTAGATCTAGGGATAAAATTATACAGTATTTGAATAACAGAGGGTTGAGGAAGATGATAGATGTTGATGCTGAGGTTGTTAATGCAGCTATATCTAAGACTTGTGGGTGGAATAAGAGAAGTATTTTCTGCGATTTGCTCTACTAGCATGAACACTTGCTCATGCACAATTTTGATATTATGCATATCAAGAAGAATGTGTTTGACAATATTTTCAATATAGTGTTTAACATTCTAGGGAAAACTAAGGAAACGTACAAGTCAAGAGATGAGTTGACTAAATATTGTCATCGTCCTCACTTTACACAAAATCTTGTCACCAGTAAATACCTTGATGTGTCATTTGTTCTGAATAAATCACAGAAGAAAGATTTGTTGGATTGGGTAAAAAAACTGAGATTTCCAGATGATTATGCTTATAATACGAGGAGATGTGTGGATGCGAACAAACTTAAGATGTTTGGCATGAAGAGTCATGATTGTCATGTATTCATGAAAAGATTATTACCAATTACTCTTCGATAATTCCTACCAAATAGAATATGAGAGCTGGTAACTAAGATTTCTTTATTCTTCAAGCAACTGACTTCTTCTTCTTTGACTGATGAGGAGTTGAGGAATCTGGATGAACAAATTCATGTTATCTTATGCAATCTTGAGACAATATTCCCTCCAAGTTTTTTTGACTTAATGGAATATCTTCTAATGCACTTGGCTTATGAAGCTTGGATTGCTGGTCCAGTCCATTATCACTGGATGTATCATCCAAAAAGGTAATATTAATTCAATCAATCAATTCTTTTCCTACACACACACACACACACATAAATGACTTGTAATATTCAATAATCTTTTTGTAGATACTTGAGGAAAATAAAGCATAAAATCATGAATAAGGCTCAGGTCTAAATTTCTATATTAATTGGGTATATAATGGATGAGGCTGCCAAATTCACATCATTCTATTTCAAAGAAGGAGATCTAACTCTTCCACTAAAGGAAAAGCGAAATGAGGTTTATCTTGATGACATCGTGGATGATGATATGTTTGAAATTTTTAAGCCTCTGGGTAAAGCAATTGCTGCCGAAGGGAAATGGTATATAACAGAAAATGAATATACTACAGCTCATCTATATGTCCTAATGAATTGTCTAGAGGTTCAACCATTCATATAGTAAGTAGGTGCTAAAAGTCAAATGAGATCTTTTTAGCATGTTAATATACTATTTCCTCTCAATGTATCCATTTTCTCTAATTTCATTTATATTTTTAGTGTATTCATTACAGAAAAACATAAATAGTTTCCAAACTTGAATGACGAAGCTGTTAATGCCATGACGGAGTAAGAATTTCCATCATGATTTGATAAATATGTATGTTTACTAAAGATGAAAATCACAAATAATTATAATGTTCTAATACAAATCTATAATTGTAATCTCAACAATACACTCATTCCGATTATAGGTTCATAATCATGCAAATAAAATTTCTAATCATTATCTTCGAACTAGAGCACGAGGTCCCCTAAGAGAGGTTAGAACTTACTATGGTTATTCTGTGAATGATTTTAAATTTCACACTAAATCATATGGGAGTTACTGGGCAATAGACAATATGGGGGTATGCATTAAAGGATCCGTATACAATGAAACCAAATTTGACTATTATGAGACTCTGGCCGAAGTGATCGAGTTAGAATTTGAAGCCTTCCCGGTTAAAAGAATTGTGTTATCAAAATTGAATGGTTCAACCCAACACCACATATTGGTATAGTTTTCTATCCTCGATATAAACTTATCGATGTGCATGATAAAAAATGATTCAATAAGTATGAACCTTTTGTCTTAGTAGTACAAGCATCACAGGTTTATTATTATGAATATTCAGGTTGGACCGGTCCTAGAAAAGATTGGAAAGCTGTGTGCAAGATCAAAGCTAGGGCTCAAATTGACATCCTCGCATCACCAAGTACTGTTGTTATAGAACCAACATTTCAAAATGATGGAAATGATATTATAATCAAAGCTATGGTGGGGGATGAAGATGTCCTTTTAGTTGCATCTTCTGAGATGGATACAAGTGGGGATGTAGATGTTGATGAATATTTAATTGATCATGAGGAAGAAACGAGTGATAAAGAGGAGTTTGAAAATGATATTACTACATTTGAAGAAGAAGACGAACCAGATTTAGATGATTCTGATGAGAATGAGTAGTTAGTGAGTTTTAGTTATTTCAATCATTAATCATGTTTATTTATTTTCTTTGCCTTATGTATTTTACTTGATGCTTACTAATCAATAATGTGATGTTTATTATTTTTAATAGATATGGCACATGTATGAGGTAGAGGCAGCACGTTGCCAAGTTATACCAGTTATGGTAGAGGCAGCCAATGATTAAAATATCGGTTTCTACGGATATATCGATACTCGGATATTACAGATATATCAGATATATCGAAGATATATCAGTGTATATTTGTATATGAGCACCAATCAAGGATAGATATATCGGTCTTAATGGATATATTGATAAATAGAATTTATGGATATATTGGAGATATATCAGTGGACATATCAGAAATTTTTATCATTGCAGGTAGCAAGGCCTTAGGTATGCTTGATCCGAGTAGAGGGTCAAGGGTGGATGAGACCCCATAGTAGATAGAAAAGGTTGTGAATGTACCACAGCAGCACCATCAGCAGACTAATCTACATCATGGTCCTGAGATTGTGATGAATGATCAAGAGATGTGGGAGAAAGATGTGGGTCAAGGGTGGATGAGACCCCATAGTAATAAACATAAAAAATTTCTCATTTCTCCTATTTTTCAATTATTACTTTTTGAATTACTTTTTGAATTATGTTCAATTATGCCTATTTTTCATTTCTCCGAAAATTTTTTTTTTTCAATTGAATTAACATATGTATTATTTGTAATTAAAGACACACAGGGAGGGTAAAAAGCCTAGTGCTCCTCGCTTATTTAGATACACGCACATGAAGGGTCATGATGATCAGACTTTTATTGATCAGAGATTTCATGCAGCAAATATAAGTTTCATAAAAATAAAATTATTTCTCTCTTTTTTTTTGAAAATAAATTAAAATACTTATTTTTACTCATTTTTATCCGTATGTGGACCCAGTGTGGTCGGTGTGAAATGTTGGGACAAGTTGCCATGTTATTGGGACATGTATTTTGGTAGAGCTCCCTGTACAAAGGATACTCTCCATGAGTTTTATTAAATCCCAAGTCATGGCGAATGGGACTCAATGAAGTGGTGTCGGGTTACCCGACATCCATTAATATTTGGCAAGTTGACGGGTTGTCAATGGAGCCCCAAGGAACATGTAAAAATATATAATCCAAAGATTTGGTTAATACTTCTCTCATTATTTTTTTTGAAGATAAATTAAAATACTAATTTTACATGTTTATTAGGCGAGATATGAGAAAATGTTAGCTAATGCGACTCAAGCATATTCTTAGTCTACTTCAGGTTCATGTGATGGTGCAGCAGGTAGTTCTCATTCATTAGCTCTACCAGTTAATACAAATCAGATTTGGTATGAGACTGTTAATGACAAAGAGAAGATGCTCATCTATGGCATCAGTTCATCGACATTATCATTATACTCACATAAACGACCATATTATGAAGCTTCATCTTCAGGATCATTTTCGATTATGTTCTCGATGATGAAGAACTTTCAGGACACAATATGAAATACGATATATTATCAATTGGTTGATACCGAGCGACGCATGATCGACTATGAGGATGATAGGGATGAGTTGCGTCTACGTTTTGACTGACTTACAAAGAAGTGCCAGGAAGGTGGACTGAAGTTCAACCCTGATGATCTACCTTGGATTGTTTGGCATAATGCTCCAACTAGAGCATCTACTCCAGCACCTACAACAGTACCTACAACAATTGCATCAGAATTAGTAGCAGCAGACAGCTCTACCCCAATACTCGATATCTCACCATATAGACCAGATACATCTCAGCATCTTGATGATGATACTAGGTTGGATGATCGAGTGTATTACATACTTTTTTTGTCTTATACTTGGATTTGGGAATTCATGTTTTTATTTTCTCTTGACTTATATTACTATATATATGTAGTATATATATTAGTTTGCTTATTTTAAAATATTTTTTACTCTCTTTATGTATTATGCATGCACTATTGAACTTTTCTTTTGTTTCGTAACCTTAATATATATATATATAAGCAAGATATCAAACTCAAAATGGTAAAAAAATATTTAAAAATTAATTTACCCGACCATTTGGAGACCATTTACTAACCTATTATATTAAAAAATTTTGGTCGGTTTCTGGATGCAATTTGGTCGTTAATTATCGACTAGTTGTAAACCATTTACCGACAAAATTCTTTTGGTTAGTAAATGGTCGGAAAATAATCAGAAATTATTTGTCGGTAACTAGTCTATAAATGGTCTGTAACTAGTTGGTAAATGCTTAGTAATTTACCAACTAAATAATTTTTTGTTGGTGAAATAATTATCGACCGGAAAAATTTAGAGGTGTCAAATGGGACGTATCGGGCCGGCCCGACCGTGCTTTCGTGCCAGGCCAGGCACGACATGATTACTATACCTTACTGTGCATGGCCTGGCACAGTTTTGTGGAGGTTAGCCCTGCACGGGCCCGAGGCATGAATCTACCGGGTTTGGCCATGTTGGACCGAACCCCTAATTTAAAAAAAATTAGCATTTTGGTTTGGACCATAACACTGCCGCACCATGAAACCGCACGCCGTCACGCCACCGCATAGCTGAACCCTTAATTTAAAAAAAAGTTGGGTTTTGGTGTGCACCGTCGCGCCACCGAAACCCTAATTTTAAAAAAATTAGGGTTTCTGGGCTCGTGCCGAGGTACCACACCAATGGGCCAGGCTCGGTTGGCCTCGTGTCGGACCGAGCCGGCCCGACTCGATCGACACCTCTAGAAAAATTACGACTAAATTATTTGGTCGGTAAATAGTTTTACTAACCATAAAATACTATTTACCTACCAAAAAATTAGTCGGTAATTCTGTGATTTTTAGTTGTGTACTAATATAATTTTTGTGAGATTAATATCTAGATAAAAATCCTTTTACTTATATAACTCATGTGCTTGTAGATCTTTATTGACAAGATACTTCTGCAAAAATACTTTTGGGATACAACCTAACTCATAAGTTAGGATGCATGCCAAAGTCATAAGTTATTAATATTATTGCTAGGGATTCTTAGTTTGAATAGTCAATATGAGTTGAAAAATTATATTTGTGAAAGGATAATTTCTTTTTAGTAGTTTAGATAACATTAAGTTTGATAAATCCTTCTAAATCTAATGGTTAGTCATGTTATGTTGTTTGGAAATGTGGATTGTTGTATTTTATATTTTTCTTGCAACTTTACACTTATTTTTTAGCATCCTTTTATTATTTGAAGCTATGTGACTGAAGTTGCCTCTTTAGACCCAAAAAGTGAAAGAACTGAAAAATTAATTTTTAGATTAAAAACTGATAAAGAGCTTATGAAGAGAACTTAGTAATAAAGCATCCCAGATGACCATAAGTAAGATGCCCAAAAATCTCATCTACTGATGAGCATTGAGAGATTATTGGTAGCCCATAATGATGGATAGTTATTCGGTATTCGAATGCAACTAATAAAATTAGATTATTTTGAGTTAAAATTAAATCTTATAGTGAAGATTCAACAACTCTAGCACAATAGAAGGGAATTAAAGAATCCTAATAGTCATGCCATAATTATTTTGGAGCTATGTGATATGATAAATATGATTGAAGTTAGCCCCGATATAATAAGGTTCTATTTATTCTTATTCTCATTAAGGGATTTGGTATAAAATTGGTTCTAGTGTTTATCTTATAAATTCATTGAGAGTTAGGATGAACAAGTGAGGATCTTTCTCACTATATTTTTTCACCTCAAATTACTTATTAATTATGAAGCAAGATAAGCTAGTTCCAACAAAATGAATACGATATATAGTCATAGTTGATATAACTCTTGGCATGGGTTCGAATTATAGTTTCAATCACAAACTTTTTATAATGTGCTAAACTATATGATATACATAGTTGATATGACTATGATTGATTAATTATGAATAAATTACTAGATGAGGTATTTTTTTTTGAGGAGCTAGATAAGAATAACTACCAAACTTTAGTATATCATTCCTTTGGGAGAAGACAAACCAGAGTACTAGAGTTGGATAGGTTCACTATAATTGAGACAAAAATTTAAGCTTGATACTCAAAAAGAAAAGAAAAAGGGAATTAGGAGAGATTGTCACTTTGCATTTACATGAAATGGTGGACTTGTATCACATTTTTCAAATAAAAGAAGCTAATGGAATGCAAAGTAAAGAATATGTGTTTCAACCCAATAACATTGTGTCGATGCATTACCATCCAAACATAATAAATAATTAAATTTTTTTTTATGAAGGATATGATAATGAGATATTGGAAAAAGTTCGATAAATTTTGAGAATAATGTGGTGAGCTACAATAATCAAGGAGAATCAAGCATGAATTATTAACTATCATTCAGAGAAAAGAAGTCAATTTTGGAAGAAAGGCTAAATGTCATATTAATATAACTAACAATAAGAAATGATACTCAATACAATTGTATGGGGAAGATTGAAGAGAGATTAGATCAAATGAGTTTGGTGATAAGAAATATAGATAATCAAATTGGAAAATGAGTATTATTAATAAAAGGAAAAGGACTTAATGAATTGTCATGTGATAATGAGGAAAATTTGAAGAACTACTCATCTATATTGGTTAGAAGTGGAAAAAAACTATAAGGGCATTATGTTGAGCAAGATAATTATGAAACTTCTAGAGCTTATAGCACCATGACTTTCACAAAAGTCATGACTCCCATTGAAAATTTCCAAGAAGTGATAGCTACCATTAAAGTTACTTTCAAATATGAAGGCTCTGATGCTATGAAACTTAATAAAGTTGTGATTCCAGAGGAAGTGCAAGCCCAAATCTCACCTCAAGAAGTAAAAGAAGGAAAAGAAGAAATAAAGGAATCAATGGTGGTTACATGAGGCTATGAAGATAAATAAATGAATCAACTTGAAGCTAAGGATAAATTTCCGATGAATCTTCCATTTCCATAATATTTTAGAAAGGAGAAATTGGAATGAAAACACTTTGAGAAGTTTTGTAATATATTTTTAAAACTATAAGTAAATATATTTTTTGTTAAAGCTTTAGCACAAATATTGAATTATGTGAAGTTAATGAAAGATATAATTAGTAGTAAGAGGAACTTAGATATATATGGAACCATAAATATGATCGAGAAGTCTAGTGTAATAATTCCAAGAATATTTCTGAGAAAATTGAAAGATCACTGAAATTTTAATATTCCTTGCACCAATGAAGATTGTAAATTTTGGAAAGTATCATGTGACTTGGGATCAAGTGTCAACTTAATACCCTTGTTTATTACACATATTAAATCTTAAAAAAATTACTCCAGTGTATATTTCACTCCAATTAGCTAGTCAAACTATCAAACACCTTGATAGGATTACCAATGTATATTGGGTAAGGTGGATATCTTTTATTTTTCTTGCATATTTTGTTATATTAAACATGGAGGAATATAATTGTATACCATTAATATTGGGATGGTTATTTTTAGCCATTGGATAAGCCCTTATTGACAAAAAAAGAAAAGTTCATTCTTTATGTTGGCAAGGAGCAAGTAAAGTTTAATTTTTAGAAAGCCTTGTGGAGCCTAGATGATGATGAAATGGGTTGTTGGAGAGTAGATAATTTCTTTCATACTACAATGTAATAAAAAATGAACTTTTGATTAAAAATATTGTAGAAGACTATTGGTAGAATGAACGTGAAGGATATTAATAAAGAATAATAACTTTGGAGTTGTAGAAGTGATAATGAAGAGAAAGAAGATGTATAAGAACTATCTTGGAGTCGTGAAAATGAGAAAAGTGAGAAAGATGCCTGTGATGAAGTCACTACATTCTTCAAAGCTACACCTCAGAAGAATCTTATACTCAAGTAAGTTGAGGGAACAACTAAGGAAGATAAGGTTGAGATAAAAACTATAGAGGATTCGAACAAAACAAAGTTATGAATATTCACTACACTGTAAATTTAGTATTATAGAATGAAAATAACCAAAAAAATGCTTAAGGATAAAGCTATGGTTGTGCATATCACCATAATTTTGGGGGTACAAAGACAAATTGACTATGAAAAGCACAAAGACAAAGTCATGGTTGTTCATAGTACCATTATTTGGTATTACAGGATAAAATAGTCTATCTTAAGCTTTAAGACAACCATGAGTATGCACTTCACTACAACTTTTTAGTTACAAAATGAAAAAGACAAAGAACGGATAAAAGCAAAGTTGTGGTTGTGCTTAACATTGTGAATTTGAGAAAATAGGATGAATAGGGTCAGGCTAGCATGAAAGAAGAATATGTGACATTTACCAAATTCATCAGATCCAAAGAAGAAAATGCCCATGAAGCAAGTATAGCTAAAGCAAGATTGAGGAAAGAAACAAATAAGAAGAAGGTAATATAATATACTGAAAAATTGGCTTAGATAGTATAGATTTCTGATGAAAGAGAAGATGTATTGATAGTCTAGTTATGGATGATAAATATAGTGCTACTTGAGAGGTAACCCAAGAATTTTACTTTTTAAATGTGTGATGTAATAAATACCTATTTCCATCACATAAATGATTAAACACATCCAATTTCATAGAACTCAAACCCCACCATGATTGTCAATATGCCCACTTAAAGTTGCTCTACTATTTTGAGATCCTACAACACTAAAACGTAGTTTTAAAAAAAATATTTTTCTTTGAGATGTTAGATTATTTTTTTACTAAGTGGAAATTTATTGATTGGGGATGAGCAATAGTTTTAGTGTGTGAGTTTGTTCGGTATTCAAATTATCAAATATTCTCAAGTATTTTGGTAAATTTTGACAAAGTGTAAGCATATGAATGATATATTCATGAATTATTTAATGACTTTAAGGTTTTTAAGGATTTTGATAACTAGTTATGAAATTAATAGATATTGGAAGATATTTAGCTAATGAATAGATTATGGAGCATCGCATAATTTCGACAAGTATTCCAAGATGCTATGACTCTACCTAATTGGTCATGATAATTTCTTTATGTTATAACTTTACCACTTTATTAGCACAATCCTTTCACTATGCAACATATTTATTGTGACTGTGAAATTATAATAGAGTCACAATAATACTTATATCATTATAATTTTAGTAACTATGATATTAATTTCATGTCATTGTAACCAAGTACCCACTAGTGCTAAAAGTCTTAACTATTTCTTAGTGTCATGATTTTATTTTTAATATAACCCAATAGTCTCAAATTAGAGTCATGACTTTTTTTAAAGCCTTAACTTTTGAGCTATAAAAAGTTATAGAATCAAAGCTACTCAGACCAAAGTAATGATAATTTTTCAGTGTCATAACTTTTAGACATAAGATGTTAGGGATGACATTACTCGAGTATGATTATTACTCAAGACTTGATTTTTGCTAGTGTCATGAACTTTTTGCATTGTCATAACCATATGATATATGTGAGAGGTAAAGACTAGTGATATGGCCATTCATAGTACCACTACCACTTGAGACAAAAAAAACCATTTTTTGCACCGTGGATATTTTCCAATACCATGGCCATATGATGTACATGAGAGGCATTCACAATATCTCAACTATTTCTCAATGCCACATCTATATTATACACATGAGAGATCATTGATAATACCATAATTTTTCCCATCTTTGTGTTTGTATGATGTATAAGAGAGACAATTTCCAAATCTACTATCATCCCCAGCACCATGACTTTATATTACAAAAATATTGGTGTTAAGTTGTAGATATTGCCTAATACCATGATTTTGTGTCATATAAAGATTGGATTACATTCCAAAGTCACAACTACTTTATAGAGTCACAACCTAGAGCTCAATAGAAGACAAATAGAGTGGTAAATTTTTTCCAAAATATATGACTTTCTACTTAAAATAATTCAAGATTGTTCAAGAATAAAAAAAACAAGAGAGAAAAATTGAGAAAAAAAACCCTATTCTTCTTCTTCTTCTTCTTCCATGCACCAAGCAAAAGCCAATGTGCATAAACCAAACTCTATGAGTGATATTTTCACTCCCTAGGGCTTCCAAATGCAAGTAAAGGATACAAGATATAAGCTAATTCCTAGAGCTGGGAGGCATGACTATTAAACCCTCCACTCCATAGTAAATTCAATAATTTATATCAATAAAGTATGTGGTCTAAGATTTGTGTAGCCTTGTATGAGATATAAATAGTTTTATATTAATGAATTTTCTTTGAGTTATGTTGTGTTATTAAAATTGATGGATAAATGATTAAATAAAACTTGAATTAGGGTTTCGGGTATTAGTGGTATTATGCATTGTCGTGATGGATGGTGATATATAAATGATGAAGATGACTTAAACATATGGTAGGAAGAAAGTGATAATCATTTTTATAATGATTTGTGAGATAAACATATATGCTAAAACTCATAATAAGTGAATATTAATCATTATGAGTATAACACTTACTAAGACGAAAGCACGAATGGATTTGTATGTTAATTCATTGTATATGTCTTAAAAGAATTAGTTCTCAATTGAGATGAATATTATATAGAATAATTACTTAGGGGTTTCACCTTTAGTATGAGAGTCACATCATCACCTAGGAGGATGGTGATACATAAATCTCAAGACATACGTGAACTATTATGACTCATAAAGTAGTGGTTACTATTTGAATATTTTCACTCACATGGTTCCCACTTGTGAAACTCAAAAGAAACATACATTAATTATATGAGTATGATGCTCACAAAATCAAAAGTATAAATGCTTACAAACCATATCAATTTTTGGTCTTTATGTTATTTGAGGTTGGAGAATAAGAATATACAAATGAAGCAATCATTAAGGTTAGTTAATGAGTTACCTAAAAAAGTAAGAGATTGCGAATCACTCTCGAGCAGAGATAATTTATTGTCTGGTGGTGATGTACTGAGAAGATAATTATGAGGGGATGACTATTTAGGATGGACTTAATGGTAATAACTTCCTTATATGCCATTAGGGTAAGAAGTCATTACACAACAACCTAATCTTCATTCTATATCCAAATCCAATAAACTTCAATCTTTTTGAACATATATTACATAAATTAAATTAATAAATCATATATTAAAGATTGATACTATAATTCAAAATATCTAATTTACTAGAATTGAGTTGTTTTACTATTGATTGACGAAACTACTAATACAATCTATGTGGGATTGATATCTAGATAAAATTCATTTTTATTACTTGTATGACTCATATATTTATATATCTTTATTGAGGATATACTATCATCAATAAGATTTTGAAAGACTACTTAACTATAAAAATTAGATATCATAATAAAGTCATGTGCTTCAAAGCAAGCAAAGAAAAAATGCAAGGAATTGGAGAAAGATTTGATGTAGAGTTGCCACTCAGATATGATTTGCTAATGGGCAGACAATGAGGAAACTTGGAAGAATTCCTCATACTTTTGAAAAATAGTTGGTGGCAAATGATAAAAAAAATGATATTGAAGGCATAGCTAATGTCGCTATGTAGTTTCATAATAGTGGAAATAAATACAAAGAGTTAACAATTGAAATAGTATGTGAAGAAATAAAAAAAAGACAAAGTTAGAGTGGAGCAACATGATGAACTATGAGAAATACATCTTAACAAGGAGTATTTATTTGTGTCCATATAAAGAAAACTTAAGGATTGGGTTATAAATATCTTGGAAGAGTTGATAAAAAGGGTAGAAACCAAAGTAATGGAAAGTGATAATGTATTTTGAAAACTAAACGAATCCATCACAAGTGAGTGGCAAAGCAAGAAAAAGGGTCAGGTTGAGATAAAGAGATAATAGGTTAACATGCATTATAGAGAGAAACATTGGATCAAAGATGTGGATATGTGTAATGGGAACTATAAATATATGTACTTTACATTGGGCTCTTTTTAGGATTCACACAACTCAATCGATAAGAGACAATATACATTATGTTATATGATCTCAAAGATGATGGATTGAGAAATTAGTAACAAAGGTGAAGCAAAAATACCTTCCATTTCTATGCCTAAATTTGAGTTCTCTAGAGCACAAACCACTAAAGAATTTGGATGCCAAAGATTGATCAAACCATCCACCTTGTTCTCTACATTGATGAAATATGTATTTGTTTTTTTTTTGAGATGCCTTATTCTTTTCCTTACTGCTCAGTCAATTTTCAAAGAGGAAGAAAAATTATTTGCTAGATGATGAGCAATAATTTTAGTGCATGAGTTTATTTGACACTCAAAATACCAATTATTTAGGTTAGCTTATATTGATTTCATGATGTGTTTGTATGGAAAATGACCTTGTAATGAAAGGATTTTAGTAAATAGTTATTTTGTAAAATTATATGTAATGTGAGTAGATTCTGAGAACTAAGTGGAAGGTTGACTTGGAAGGTTGAAACATTATGCCAAGTCATGACATTTCTAATTTCAAGTCTTGCTTAGACTAGCACACGTATATATATTGAGTAGTTATAAAAATGTTGTTGGTCGCGACTCAATAAAACAAGTCATGACAATATTTATATGTCTCAACTCTATCACTTAATTCTCACAATCATTTTTCTATGTGAAATATTTTCATGATCATAATTTTATCATTAAGTCATCTTGCATTATTACTAAAACACAACTTTAGTTATGCCTTTACTTTTATGTTGTAGCAATCAAGTGCCACATTGATATAAGTTGTCGTGGTATTTTTTAGTGATATGACATTTTTATTACAAAGCCAAAATCACATAACAAGTAATTTTTAGTTATAGTTGACTTTTCTTGATATGACTTTTTTCTCTAAAGATGAAATGTCTCAGTCATAGTCATTCTTGTTAGTGCGACTTTGTATTCTAGAAAGTAAATATCTTTGGTGTGGCATTATTTTGTCTTGACTTTGTACTCTAAAGAGAGATTATTTATTGATTTTGACATCATTATTGTCTTGACTTTGTACTCTATAGATATTATTTATTGATCATATCATTCTTGCCACTATGACAATTGGCTCCAAAAAACATTTACCTCAATCACAATATTTTTGCTACCTTGACTTTGAGTTTCAAAGAAAAATTACCTTAGTCTTAGCATTCATCTTCCATCACAACTTTTGCATTTTAGAAGAGATTTGAAGAAATGAGAGAGTTATGACCTCAACCTAACATAGTGACCACAACCTAACATCATAACTTCCAGCTTGAAAAGAGGACTTAGAGATTTTGAGGCCAAATGTATAATAAGAGGATTTAAAGATTTTTGCCAAAATTGGAGGAAGATTTGATTTTTGAGGCCAAGAGTATGCAAAACCCTAGGTGGAAAGTATTCCAACTTTTAATTTGAGTCAAATTAAAGGCATACACAAGTATGATTGATTGGAAATAATATTAGAGACTTAGATCCTCATGTTGGCTATCATTGGAAACTCTCAATTTGATGAGATGAACTACAAAAAATCTCACATGAATTGTTCCCAAATGTCAAGCTAAATATGGATCTAGGGTTTGTTTATTGTATTTATATATGATGATTTTGATTGTATAATATTTATGTTTGATCATATTATGGCTTGATTTTTGATGAATGTGGATATTATTTAGAATAGAGATTTAGAGATCAACTCTTATATAGAATTATGCATGTTGATCATGATGGATGGTGACATATAAATAATGAAATACACTCATGAGATTAAACCCAAAGGAAGTGACAATCATTCTACTCGTATCATATGCGATAAGCATATGTGCCAAAATATTAATTTTATGTAAGTTTAATTGATGTGAGTATATTGCTTATGAAGTTAAAAGCACAGATGAATTTATGACTATTTAATTATATATATTTTATAAGAACTAACCTTCAAATGATATATGAATTATATTAAATTTATAACCTAGTGGTTTCAACATAGTGTGAGAGTCATATATCAACCTTGGTAGATAATGATAGGTAAGTTTTGGAACACGCACAAGTATAAAAATTTTGTAAGGTCATGATAATAATGCGAGTCACTTTCTCTTTTTTGGGTTTTATATGTAAAATCAATAAGAATACATGTGTTAATTGATATGAGTATGACACTCACTAAGAAAAAAGCATAAATATAATTATTATCATTTCATTTCCCATCTTTTGTGACTTTAGATGTTAAAGAATTAAAATACATACTTGAAGCAGTTATCAATGATAGTTGACATCTTGCTAAAAAAAAGTATATATATGGATGATATGATTAAAACAAGTATGATTTTGGTGGTGAACTACTAAAAGAACAACTATGAGGGGACCATCATTAGTTGTGATGGTCCAAGAGTTATAACCATCTTATATACTAAAAGGGCTTTGGGGAAATTCCATATAGATGTGTCAACTAGGATGGGTGGTCCTGACATGACTTGAGGCACAACACAATTCAACCTTGCATAGCATGACATAGCTCAGTTCAGAGTCATGCCTAGACATCATTTGAGCCAAGCCAAGCCAAAGTTCCTAGCAAGAAAGGCATTACATGGCAAGGCCTAACACAATGGTAGATATAGGTTAGTATTAGCCCAATTGGCCAATAGAATAAATGAGGCTAGCCTAGAATGAACTAGGCTAGTATGACCAAACCCATGCTAGCATGGAACAAACCAAGTTATCTTGTAATGAACCTAGGCTAGCTTGGAATGAACCAGGCTAGTCTAGACTGAATGTATGCTAGACTTGAATGAATCAAGCTATCATAGCAAGTCTGATCTAGCTTGGCATGACCTGGCATGACATGACCCAGCATGATTCGGCATAGCCCAGCATGACTTGGCACGGCCTAGCATGACCTGAGAAAAGGCATGCCAATGGGTTATGCTTGGCTGCCCATTTTTAGAGTCATATCAGCATGACATAACCCATGCTAAAAATTGTATCATGCCCAGCATGGCTCGGTGGCCTGAATGAATCTTACCAATACGACATGGCTCATTTGATTGCTCTACTTCCATACTAATATTATATTTGTCTAATAATCAAGCATAATATTATCCTAATAACATAAAAATCTCATTATACACAAAGAAGTAAGTCAACCTTAAAGTATAAGTATTATTTTTAGAATAAAATTAATATATCAAACTTGAGTAGTTATTAGTTCACTATTAGTTAGTCAAATTTTCCATATAATCAAAATGGGGTTGATATTTAGACTTACATCTTTTTTTCTACTTATATGACTCATATACTTATGGATCTCCAATGCCACTTATATATTTGGACATAATCAACCATCTAATGAGTATTTGGGAGTATGTCATAATTGATAGGTTTTGACACTATAACAAAGTCATAATACTAGGATTGACATCATCCATCTCCTCCTCTTTTATGTGAAAAAATAGGTTTGGGTGACAATACTTGGGAAGGCTTCTTAGTGATGGTTTAATTTGTTTGCTTCCTATTCACTTTGTAACTCACTTTGACTTATTCTCATGTCTCTCCAAGATTTGAAATTGGTATTTTTGTTCATCCATAATTTCATTGAATCACATGATTTGGTTGTCGTGGTAGTTTTGGTTGGATGTGGAGGAAGAAGAAGGGTGAGAGTCAAAAATTAAGGTTTTTGGCATTTTTATGATCAATAAAAAATAGCCATGATTTTGTGTCATCACCATGAAATATCTTTAAAAAATATAGTAGTGGCTAGGCTTGAGTTCCAACTTAATTTGTCATAAAAACAATATTGTGGTTGGTTTGCATACTATGACTTCATTTGTAATATATACAAGTATTTTACTTCATGAAATGCATATATGAAAAATTAAAAAGAATTAAAATAGTAGCATGCTAGCACAAAAATAAACCTTAGATTGCCTCCCAAAAAATAATATCTCTAACATCATTAACTAAACTAATTCTTTGGTCCTTGTTCCATATTAGAATCTTTAGCAATGCATGATATCTTCTTCATATAATTTTTTTAGGATGTCTTCTAAACATCTATTTCAAAATTTGGTCATTTATTTGATTCCTTCCTTATGGGTATTCATCATCAGATGCTACAACTTTATTAATTGTCATGGCATATTTGAGTGTGATACCCTTGTGACTTTAGAAAAAGTCATGGCCTCAATTTTTTCTCCCTGTAGTAGATGTGTCGTAGCTAGAGAAAATGTTGCATTCTCTTCATTTATCTTTTGTTTTAATAACATTGTGGTTTTTTAATTCTATCAAAACTTTACACAATCTTTGTAGTAGCAACTTCTTTAAAAGTTGTGACTTCTTTCTGCATAAGAATCTTGGTCTCTTTTTTCGTCTAATTTTCATTATTAATGTTCTTGACTTTGCCTTTTACATTAGGTACAACATTAATTAATAGTGAAACAACTTATAATTATAATCTTTCAAATGTCTCAAAAGTTCACTTAATGATTTCTTAGTATTCTTCACATGAGCATGTCGTAGTATCAGAAACATCCTTTACAACTTCATAGTAGCTTTTCCTTTTTTCTATCATGACTTTAAAAAATATTGCAACATCATAACATGTTTCATCTTCGAGGCCAACTACAACATTTTTTTATTCCAAGATTACTTCTAATTATTCAACTTCTTCCTTTTCATTGGAGTGATAATTATCTTGGAAATTATTTCATGGAATATTCTATATTGTATCTTTTGGCTATGTGGATGAGACTATCTATTCAATAGTAGTTTTCCTCATGATCATCAAGAATTTGTAAGGTTTTATACATGTTGAATATCTTTTGTTCTTTGCTTACATGAAATATATTTTCTCTTTTCTTCACATCAATCAATACATATATAGTTGCTAAGAATAATTATCTCAAGATCAAATGTTCATATGTGTCTTCTTCCATGTCCAACACTACAAAGTTAGCAGAAAAGATACAATTTTAATCTTATATCTTTGATATTTTTTTGGAGTTTACATTGAAAAGTCAAATTTTACTTCTTGATCCTTTTTTTTCCTTTTTTTTCTTTTCTGTCTTTTCTTCTTCTTCTTACTCTTCTTCCTCCTCTTCTTCTTCTTCTTTTATTTCTTTTTCATCTTATTATTATTATTATTCTTCTTCTTCATCAACTACTTCTTCATTTTCTATTTCCTCATCTTCTTCGTCATCTACTTCTTCATTTTCTACTTTCTCTTCTTCTAATTCTTCTTCTTCATATTATTATTCTTCTTAATATTATTCTTCTTTTTCTTCCCATTCTTTTTCTACTATTTCTTCTTCTTCTTCTTCTTCTTCTTCTTTTTATTACTCCTATTCTCCTTCTTCTTTTTCTTCCTCTTCGACTTATTCTACTTATTCATATTATTATTCTTCTTTTTATTCTTCTTCTACTTCTTCTTCTTACTCTTTTTTCTCATCTTCATTTTATTATTATTATTCTTCTTCCTATTTTTCTCTTTCTTCTTATTCTTATTCTTCTTCCTCAATATCTTCTTATTCTTCTTATTCTTCTTTTTCTTATTCCTCTTCTTTTTCATCATTTTCTTCTTCTTCTTCTTCTTCTTCTTCTTCTTTTACTTCTTTCTCTTTTACTATTATTATTATTATTATTATTATTCTTCTTCTTCTTCTTTTTTTATTTTTTTTCTTATTCTTATTCTGCTTCTTTTTCTTTTTCTTTTACTTCTTCTTCCTCCTCTTCTACTTCTTCTTCATCTTTTTTGTCTTCTTCCTCTTCCTTTTCTTCATCATCATCATCTTCATCTTCTTTTTCCAATTTTTTTCTTTTCTCGCTTCTTCATTTTCCTCTTTTTTTTCCTTTTTTTCATCTTCTTCTTTGTCATCATCATCATCTTCTTCTTCTTTCTCTTTTTTTTCCTTCTTCTTCTTCTTCTTCTTCTGTTTCTTCTTTCTCTTTGTTTTTTCATTCTTCTTTTTCCTCTTCATCTTATTCTTTTTCCACTTTTTCTTCTTTTTCTTCTTTTTCTTCCTCTTCTTATTATTATTTATTCTTCCTCTTCTTCTTCTTCTTCTTCTTCTTCTTCCTCTTCTTCATCTTCTTCCTCCTCCAATTCTTCTACTTCTTCTTCCACCTCTTCTTATACTTCTTCTTCCTCTTCCTCTTCCTGTTCTTCTTCTTTCTATTCTTGTTCTTGTTGTTCTTCTTCTTCTTCTTCTCCTTCATCTTCTTCTTTTTCCACATTATTATTATTATTATTATTCTTTTTCCTCTTTTACTACATTTTATTCTTTTTTTGTTTCCTCTTCTTCTTCTTCTTCTTCTTCTTCTTGGCCTTTTTATTCTTCCTCCTCATCTTCAACTTCTTCTTCTATTTCTTCTTTTTCTTTTACTTCAGCTTCTTCTATTTCTTATTCTACTTATTCTATTTTTTCTACTTTTTTTTCATTTTCATTTTCTTCTTCTTATAATTTTTCTTCTTATAATTTTTCTTCTTCTTTTTCTTTGACTAATTATTTTTTTTTTATTTTTTCATCATCTTCTTCTTATACTTCTTCTTATGCTTCTTCTTCATTTTCTTCTTCTTATTGTTCCGATTATTATTCTTCTTGTTTCTCTTCTTCTTTTTTTTCCTTTATCTTCTCCCTGCTCCTCTTTTTATTATTCATCATCATCTTTTTCTTCTACTTCTTATTCATCATCATCCTTTTCATTTTCTTCTTCTTATTCTTATTATTATTATTATTCTTTTTCTCTCTCATCTTCTTCTTCTTAATCATCATCATCATCATCATCTTAACTTAATTTTCTTCTTCTTATTTTTCTTCTTCCTCTTCTTCTTTATCATCTTTTTCTTTTTCCTCTACTACTACCACCACTACTACTACTACTTATTCTTCTTCTTGTTCTTATTATTTTTATTATTATTATTTTTTCTTCTTCTACTACTTCTTCTTCCTCTTCTACTTCTTCTTATTCTTTTTCATATTCTTCTTTTTTATCTTTTTTTTCCTCTTCTACTACTACAATTACTTTTTTTTCAAATACTTCTTTGTCTTTTTCCTCTTCTTCATCTTCTTTTTCATATTCTTCTTTTTGTTCTTCTTCCTATTTTTGTTCATCTTCCTCATCTTCTTATTCTTTTCTTTCTGTTCTTCTTCTTTTTCATATCCTTGTGCTAAACTATCTTGGAAAAAGAAGATTAGGTGAAAAAGTTGTTGACCATAGGTCCATATGCATAATTATTATTCAGCACATCATCTTAATGTTCATTGCTTTAGTTTATTTATATCTCCTTTTCCAATTTCACTTCTTCATGTGTCACTATTAGTAATATAAGTTAGGTAGTATGTTTTGGCATTATTATGACTTTTGAAAATATCATGGTGTTGGGTGCCATTACTTTGGATGTCATAATATTGTTAGTGACAACTTCATCTTCTGTATTAGTTTATCTTTTGAATTTTATTTCTCTTTACTACCATTCTATTTCTTTATTAATTTTGAGTGTTATTGAATTACATCTCTTCGAATTTATCTCAATATCTCTAGGCTATCTATTGTGTTCTTCTTAATAGTCTTCATTGTCATGTCAGTGTAATATACTTGTGTTTCAAACCACTCCATTCAATTCTCTTGTCCATCATTCCATTCATTCTCTTTGTTTTCCTTAGTAGCAAAAAAATAATTTTTTCAAATGATGATTTTTTTGTTCCCTTTGGTTTGTTGTAATTGAAACTTGAAACTCCTTGATTTTGCTATCTTATCCAGTGATTCAAATTTTTTTTGATATTTTCTTACATTCTATTACTATTCCTTTAGCTCAAATATGATAACTTCTTATAATTTTTAATATTCAAATGATAATTTATAAGGGCATTATTAATGAGTCTAAAAACATACGATCCTTTGTGCCAAATATTACCTTCATCCACTTGATAAAGTAGATTGAGATATAAACTTTTATCTATTACAAAAATGTTATTTCTCCCACAAAATTTATTTTTTGTCATGTTGAGCTCCAAACTTGTTGAAAAATACACGTAGCTTTGCCTCCATCATTATTAGTTTATCCAACTCTAATACTCTAGCTTATTTCATTCCATATTCTCTTTTATTTGAAGTTTGATAGTTATTCTTTCCTAGTTCTTCAAATAGAATATAAGCCTCGTTTAGTGACTTGTTCAATATAATACTACATGAGGTAGTATCAATTATGCACGTTATCATATAATTTAAACTATTATAGAATATCTAGTCTTGGAATCATAACTCAAATCCATATTGTGGGCATCTCCATAGTAAATATTTGAATTAGTCCCCGTCATCATCTAAGTTCTCATGGTCCTCTTGTCTCAACAAGCTGATCTCCTCTCATAGTTGTGATATTATTTGAGGTGGGAAGAACTTAATTAGAATAGCCAGCACAAGTTCATCATAACTTTCAATAAATCATCTAGATAAGTACTATAACTATCTCCTTTTCTCATCCTTTAAACAATATAGAAATAATCATAATTTATCATATCTTAGCTAACTTTATTCATCTTGATAGTGTCCCAAAACTCTAAGAAAATCATGACATGCCTATTCTAGTCTTTTGAATAATGTCCACCATATTGATATTGTTGTACCATATCTATGAGGCAAGACTTCAACTTAAACTGATTAGTATGTATCAATTGCATCCAAATCACACACACACACACATATCATGATCATGCCTAGTGACATGATATTTTGCTACAAAAAGAAAACCCTAGTAATGGCCATTCCTAGTACCACGAAATTTTCTTCTAAATAGAAAATTTCAAGCCACGACAATTCCTAGTATCAAAATCTTGAGTTATAGAAAGAAAGGAAGAGATGATTTTTATTTCGAGCCAAACGCAATAATAATTCCTGTGTGGCATTATTCCAACCCCCAATTATGAGCAAAGCTAAGGTGAATGTGAGTAATATTTGATTAGATTTAGGTTTTGAAACTTATATTCTCACTTGGGCTTTCATTAGAAACTCTCGATTCTATGAGATACTTCTTAAAATATCTCATATGAATTCTTTTCCAATATTATGTGAAATTGAGATATAGGATTAGTGTAATGTACTTGTGTGATGAATATATGATTTTATAATGTTTGTATTTGTGTTAATGCATGAAATATGTCTATATTATAAAAATTTAATCATTATATAATTATGCATGTAATATGTCTATATATATAAATGATAATCCAAGATTGAGATAAGTTCAATTATTATAAGCATGGTGCTACGAAGTTGAAAGTATGAATCTATTTATTACCAATTCATTATGTATATTCTAGAAGAATTAATCTCATGTGATGTGCAAGTTAAGTAGAACATATAATCTAGATGTTTTACCATAGTATGGAAGTTGTGTGACAACATTTGTGGATGGTAACAAGTAAAGTTATGGGCACATACAATAAAATATGTTTTGTATGATTTTCATTTGTAATTTATTAGAAGATATATGTTAATTATCCTAGGTATGACCCTTACTAAGCTAAAATCATAAATGCATTATTACCATATTACTTTTTATCTTTAATGTATTAGAGAACGAAGAATAAAATTGTATATTTGAAGTAATCATTAAAAGTAGTTAACATATTCTTTAAAAATATTATATATGTGAATTATCCATGAATGGAATAATGCATGACTTCAGTGGTGAAATACCTATGGAATAACTATGAGGGGATCATCCTCAATAGTGATAGTTCAAAAATGATAGCCAACTTGCATGCCGAGAAGACCTAAGGATATCTTCACTCTAATTTATCATTCATCCAATAATTAAATATGACATTGACCAAATATTAAAGAAGAGTTATCACGTACAATGAAGTTAATAAATCAGCTATGAAGAAAATAAGATACTTATTCTTCATTTTCAACTTATTGAAAACTAGATAATCAATATATAATTATAAGGATTCATCATGTTTTCATTGGAACATAACTAGTTCTCCACAAGGTGCTTTTGTTGGTTGAATTAAGTCCACATCAATTAGTTCTTTTTGCTACTTCCTCAACTTCTCAAGCTTTGTTGGTGCCATTTGATAAAAAGCTCTTACCAATGGTTAGACATTAGATACTAGCTCAATTTATGATCTACTTCCCTTTGTGGAATTATTTCTTTAGAAATTTAGGTGGCATAATATCTCAAAATTACTTTAAGCATTTTAAATTTTTTCTTGGAGTTTTAATCTCGTTTCCATGAGTTACATAATTTTTAAAAAAAGCCAAATAAGTCATCTCATTCTACCTTACATTTTTTATCTTACTGCGATGACAAATTGACAACGAGGAAATATGTCCAACTACTTAATCATAATCATCAAGAGGATTAACCTTGATAGTTTTAATTCCTTTATATTCCAATTTTAATTTCCACCTCATGAACTTCTCTAATTGTTTGAATTGTATTGAAATTAATAATTTTGATTTATTCATGCTCTTTGCTTTCTAAAACTTCTAATTTTATTATAGTACATATATGAAATAAAGATATTTGATGCCCCAATATCGATTAGACAAGTTGTTTTCCAATAAATTATAATAAAATATGCGAACATTAACATATTTTGCCTACCAAACATTTTGATGTTGATTGAATTTGACACAATTAAACCAAGTCTAGTAATTTTATTCTTTGCATCATCAATCTCTTAGACAATTATTGAAAATTTTTTTTTTGATTTGGGATAATCAGATATATTTTGTGGACCATTGCATAGAAAATACTTTAATGATTCTCTTTTATTTGGTCCATTGTGTTTTGGCGTACTCCCCTTGAAATATTAAAAAAATTAAAACTAATCTTTTAATATTTCAAAAAAAGCACCAAACTATAAATAAATTAAAATTCAAAGCACTTGAATACATAAATCCTAAACTACCCTCTCCCCTTTCTCTCATCCTCGTCCTTGCCCCTTTCCCATCTTCCCTCGCCCCTCTCCACGAGCTCCACGATGGAGCTCACTAGAGCTTGACGAGTTCCATTATGGAGCTCAACGAGCTCCAGTGAGCTCCAGCAAGCTCCACAATTGAGCTCGATGAGTTCCATCTCAAGCACCACAATGGAGCTCACTAGAGCTTTTCGAGCTCCATTGTGAAGCTCACTAAAGCTAGTTGAGCTCCACATGGAGCTCCTCAAGCTCAATGATGGAGCTCATTGGAGCTCGTGGAGAGGGATGAGGGTAGAAAGGCGAGAGGAGACAAGTGAGGAGCAAGGGCAAGGGGCAAGGATGATGGCGAGGGGCAAGGACGAGGGAAAGGGACGAGGTTAGTTTAGGATCTATGTATTCGAGTACCCTAAATTTTAATTTATTTATAGTTGGTGCCTTTTTTAAAAAATATTAAAAGATGGATTTTTATTTTTTAAATATTGGTCGGGGGGGGGGGGGGGGGGTACCAATATGAAATTTATTTATCAAGTTTGTTCTTTGCCCCTCTTATTTGTTTTTTCATACAAAGACTCTCAATCAGAGGCATGGTTTTGCAATATAGAAGTGAGAGGAATTGGCAAAATCAGGTGCATCCTCGATTTATATTTTGAGTAATATTTTGAAAGAGAGAGAAAGGAAGTGAATATTTTCTCACTATTTCTCTTTCTCAAAGCTATTATATACTGAGTGTGACTGTGTAGTGTAACATCCTATTTTGCCTTTTTTTATTATGCTTTGTGTGTGTGTGTTGAATTATGATATTGTTGTGTTTATATATATTATGCAGTGTGTGTGATTGTCTAGTGTCTATGTACTATATAGTGTCATGCATTGTGTTTTTTTTTTAAAAAAGCAATGCAGCATGTATCACGTGCACTATGTTTTTTTTTGTGATTGTGTAGTGATGAAAGAGAGATTTGTATCTTTGGAGCTTGAAAAGTAGCTAAAAATTCAAAAAATGCAAGACAAAATCTCCTCTTCTATCCAATACTCTGAGACACTAAAGGTTGTTTCCTAGCTGTGATACCGACAAACATATGCTATCACCTAAAGAATAACATGGAATAAGATCCACAACATCCTCCCCAAAATTTCTAGTTTTAGTATTTGTAATGGATTTGTAATTTTTAGGGTTATATATCCTAAAAAATATATTTTTGTCCATAATATAATTTTTGTGATTGAATATTTTATGAATCTCTTATATATGTGAAAAAGTCTTTGATACACATTATTCGTACTGACTATATTGTATTTGGACTTTCAACATTTTAGTGTATATCGGATTTTCAATGTTTTGGATTGTGATTATTTTGAATTTTTTGGGTGTTTTAATCTTAAAGCTTTCATTTGCATAACTAAACAAATACTATTCATGATATTTAGTGGTTTCAAATTAACCATTGTATGAATGACCTAACCAAATACTATCTTGACTTCTAGAAGGTTTATATTTTTTTTGCTCCTTAAATTTCACCAAGAACTCATCCACTAAAATGGCATGAATAAGTAGTTAAACACTATGTCCTTTTACATCTTGTTTTGCCCATGATATGAGACCTTATATGAAAGAGAATAGTACCTCATTTAAAGTTTCCAAAACATATTCTCACACTTTCTCTCATCCTGTAAGTCTTCATAATTTTAACTTTGCTTCATCTTTCCTATATTTTGGGTGAAATTAGTGATCAAAATCTCTTTTAAACTTGTCATAAGTATTAATGGAAGTACTTTCATGTCTCAAATCATCACTTCTTCGATGCTACCAAAGCATTATCATATAAATAATACATATTAATGTAGTATTAATCTTGAATGCATATATAGTGATATTAATTGATCGGAAGTATTATTTTATCTCTTGGGAAAAATTATCTATATTCACTCATTGATAAATAATGCCTAAGTATTAAACTTTTTTGATTTAATAATGTATAAGTATTCCAACACTCTCATCATTGTATATGGTTCTTCTATAAGTGGAGATTTATCTTCTTAACTCTTCAACTTTCATTGCACAAATACTATCAAGACTATAAAAAATATATTCTTATGGACAAGCATACCCACTATAATATTGAGGGCACCTTATATTTCATTCATAAGTCATTTTATTAAGACATATTCTTAAATATCATCTTTGATATCAAAAAATTAATCATGCATTTTTCCAATAATCATCTCCAATTTAGTTAAATAGGATTCAATGAATGACATTATCATTAGAACTACCTTTCTCCCATTTTCTTTTTGCCTCATACATTAATAATAAAACTAAAATTTCTAAAATTGATGTTATAATAATAAATTTTATGATATTACTTATGCTAGAAATTATACTCTCTATACAATTTTTGAAATTTGACTACTATTATCTTATTTCATATAATAAGATTACATCAATAATCCAAAAAAAAGTGAAAATTTAAATAAAGAATAAAATTACACATTTTATATGGAGAGTCTCTGATATTAATGATCAAGATCATGCAAAACATTGTCATCCTAAATCATAGTAATTAAAAATAAAATATTGGAGAATTATAGAATATTATCTTAAATTGGTATCAAAATATCATTGGACAATATTTTGGATAGCATATTTGGAAATTTTATAGGATTTAATTTAACAAAAGAGTGTTTAATGTGGCTTACGATCAACTACAGAAACTTCATCAACCATCAACATTGCTTTGAGATGTATTCAAGCTTTCATTTTTGCTTACTGTCAACTAGTGAATATTGCATAGAAACAATGTCTTCTCAGTTGCTAAAAAAATTATCAATGAAAAAGTACAAATCTACCATCATGATGACACATAAGAGGAATCAGAACTTCTCTTTCGGGGATGAGTGTCACATTAAATCCATTTGATCTTCTACAAGAGGATAAAAAAAACACGTTTTATTCCTTTTTTTGATACCATAGTTTCAGAGCCCATACCCACCCTCATTTAATCGATCAAAATCATGTGTATTATGTGAAACTAATTCTTGTTATTATTGAAAATAAATTATTTCGGTGGTCATAAATTAGTGTTCTACGTGATCAAGTATTTTTCAGACGTAATGAATTAATCTTTATTTTAGAAAATAAATTATTTATAGGATGAGTTGCAAGCAATTTTTTCAAAATTCTCAGCTATAGGATCCCCAATAAATGACAACTCAAACACTGTGGCTTTTAATGTTTTGAGAATTCCTCGTTCAAAAAAAAAACAAATTCATCATGCTTACTTAGAGTTTCATAATTTGTTAAATGATGTTTGATATTTTACATTTAGTGGCACACTCATACTTCAAAATTGTACAAATAAAACTAAAAACAAACATGTTAAAATCATAATCTTCATAAAATTATATTTTTGATATAATTGAGGTCAAATATATGAATTTTAATTTTCTAAATAACTTAGTAGAATAAACATGTAATCATTATTTTTAGCTATGTTTTTAATAATTTACCTTTTCTTCTACTTATTCTATTAAATTATTAATTTTTTAAAAAATATCATTAAGTTTTATTACTAAAAAAAGTTGTAGAAACATGTCTTTTGTAATGTTGGAATATATGTTACCAAATATAATATTCAACAATAATTTTTTGAGTTGTATTGAATTTGATGATGCTTATTATGTTTTTGAGTTGTATTGAACTTTTTGATGGCTATTAATATTTTTTAATGAAATTCAACTGTTGAATATGTTAGATGAATTGAATATATTTGATTTATTTTTTTTTATTTTTAAAAGATATTTAGTATTTTTTTTAATATTATTTGATATGGTTTTAATGATTTATGTATGACATGCTCATTGATATTTTATTTGTTAAACATCCAATTGGTTTGAATTGTGTTCACGATGAAGTACCCATATTATCAAAGTTCCAAATGATTATGTAGTATTTTTTTTATGTTGAAGTTAATTATTATAATTTATGCTTCTTATGATTTATGTTTATTTTTGTTCTTTTATTTTATAGATAAGATTACCCAATATATTGGTTACCATAATTTAGTTGGTGTGTATTTATAAAGAATTCTCGTTGTATATTTTTATGAAGTTAGTATGAGTATTTTTATGTTTTGTCCCTAGTTTTTGTTATAGTTTCTTTTTAATATATTATATATATATATTTGTTTTATGTTATGTTGATGGTAACATCTAACTTGTGGTCTATCCCAATATGACTGTTCATTATATAAAGATGTCGCCTATATGTTTTTTCATAATTAAGAATTATTATTTTTTTATGTTCCATTAATTCCCACATAATACCAGAGTAATATCATAGTGAAAATAAATTATATGGAGTATGTGTGGATGAAAGTTTATAAACCCTAGAGAGTGAAATTGCACATAATTATAGTGTATGATTATTATTCAAACATTATTGTGCATGATTATAGCACAAACTTTACCGTGCATAGTTATTGTGTATCAATGCCAACTGCATCGATGTCGAGCACAAAGAAGGGAGTTGGTGGTGCAATGTGATGACTTGTATGAGAGCTAAAACAAGCTCAAGCAAAACACCAATATCAAAGTTAAAACTATAAAACTCAAACATATTATTACTTTTGCTTTGATTGATGAAAATGGAATATAACCTATTTATTGGGAGAGGATGATGAAAAGATAACCTATTTATTGTGAGAGAACGATGAAAATGAGAGAAATTATGAGTAATTATAAAATAAATAATAATGATAATTTTGTGGATTTATAGTTTGAAGAAGATATATAAATATTTATTTCCAGCATGAACAGATATATGAAGTCCACATATCATGTCTGTTGCTGTTGGTCATGCCGAAGGCATCAGGCCGTGCCGTGCTTTGGCATGCATGTCATTTGTCCAGGCTCGACATGGTGTGAACCATGCCATGAGTCAGCCCACACATAGTGATGACACAAAATTTGCTTGTGTTGAGTTGTGCACGGCATGGCTCATGCCCATTCCATGTTGCACATGGCATTGCTTTTTCAAGTTGTGATGTAGATTGTGCTTGTGCCCTCAGTCCATTTGACACTTCTAGTATTGCAACTTGCTTATTTATGTTTATTTTATTTTATGGTTGTGCTGAGAAAACAATGTAAAATGAATTCTAACCTATTTGAATTTTCTAACACTCTCAAATCTAAATTCATGAAGCCAAATAACTATATAATATATTTGTGTTATCTCGGATGAGTATAATGATATTGTAAAGCTACACAAAATCTTGGATATCAACTCCATCTCGATGGACTATCATGTCACAACTAAAAGTATAATTGTATCTGTAGTCATTTCTCTCTTATATTTTTATATAGTAATTCATTTGTCAGGTGATCCAATATCCTATGAGCAAAGAATCAAGTCCTATCTTTTATAGCCCGCTATGCATAAATTTGGTTTCTAAACTTGTAATGATAGTAATTATAACTTGCTCCATAACAAAGATATGGTTGCATATCATGTCTGATAATACTAAACACAATTCTATTAAACAACCAACAAGCATTCACACCAACATAGATTTTTTCTCAAAATACATATTACACCAAAATTCGACACACAAAATGCTCGCCAATAATTGATAAATACAAATTAAACTCATCCGAATGTGATACCCCCACAAAACCATACCTCTGATACCGTGCTAGATTTTGTTTTATTTAAAACTCATTTATTATGTTAACATGCATAAGATAATATTGTTTGCACTTATTCAAACATATTTTATATGAGAATTACCTAGTTGCTGGTGTACAAATGGCTATAGTCATCTCTCATAAATCCTCTTCCAACTTTAGTTCAAGAAGAAGATGATGCTATAGTGGTGTAATATTGCCAAGCCATATATTTATATTTTAAAAATAAATACCAAATATTTAATGCATAATTAAATTATGCATTTTAATTTATTATTATTTTAAATTTCTTAATAAAGGTTTAATGTATTTTATGTGTGTGTGTATAAAATCAAAATCAATTTAATAAGAATCAATTAATTTGATAAAATCAAATTATTCAAATATAATTAAACTAATTATTTTGATTAAACATGCACATATATTATAAATAAATAAACATAACCTTTAATACTTCTTTTATGCCATCTAAATAAAGATATGGAAGGGACTATGTTGTATATAATTTGTTTTGTAACCTGTTTCCCTAATTCTTTATATTGTTTTTTTATTTCATTTATAGGTACAAGTATTAATATATTGATAGATTGGATATGTGACATTAGGAAAATAAAGGAGGTCCCACTGCTTGTTTAGCGGGTTGTAGGAATTTTTGGAGCATGATCTGGTCCACTCTAAAGATCTAGCCCATTTTGATTTATATAGAACACTAATTGTTATATATTATATGTTATATCTATAATTGTAAATGTATGCTCTATTCTTATTCTTATTCTTCTCTCTCTTAATTATGTACAAAAATATTTGAGTTAATAAATTTGTTAGCACTATGTATTTTTTTGAAGGCCATAACTAGTTGTATTGAATGGCTAGTAAATCATGTTAAAATCAATGTTTGTTGTGGTTGTGCTATGTTCTTGTTCCTTTAAATATTGTATTATGTTCTGCACAATCCATTGATATCATGTTCATCATAATCACTTTTTTACATAGATATAAAATTCTAATAATTGATATTGAAGGGTTTGGTTATGTTATAGTTTTTGTTGTGTTGACAAATTTCTAGTTCTATTGCTAGTACTCTTATTCTGATTTAATAATTTATGAATTATATTGAAATGTCTGGAACATTGAACATCACTATTGAGAAATTCAATGGCAGAAATAGTTTTAGTATGTGGAAAATAAAGATGAGGGCACATTTGAAGAACTTTGATATATGGAGCCATCTAGTCAATGGTTGTGATACTGCTGCTGCTACTACTATTGGGATAACCGAGGCTGAGACATGAAGGAGTGAAAAGAAGGCCCACTCTATGATTTTTTTGAGCATAGATGATGAGGTGATAGCTAAGGTAGCAAATGAGGAGACTGTTGCAAGCTTGTGGCTCAAGCTGGAGTCGTTGTATATGACAAAGTCACTCACAAATAAGCTCTATTAAAAAGGAGACTTTTCACACTAAGAATGTAGGAAGGGACTCCATAAAAGAGGTACTGGGATGATTTAAAAAACATCATTATGGACCTTAAGCATGTATATGCCAAGGTGAAAGATGATGATGTTGCACTTCAGCTACTTGTCTCACTTCCAATTTCATATTAAAACTTTGTGGAATCATAGATAGTGGTGAATGATGAAATTACTCTAAAAGATGTTTGGTCTAATCTACACTCTAGAGAGATGAGGTAGAAGGCAGTTGTTGAATGGCATGGGTAGTAGGCTACTAGATTGGTGGTAATGAACAAAAGGCCTCAGCCTGCTTCTTTCAAGAAAAAGGGGAAAAATTTTAGAAAAGGTCTAAAGAGGGTGACACCTGCCACTATTACAAAAAGAAAGGGCACTAAAAAACTGAATGCTCAAGGTAGAAGATATGACCTAATCAGTTGGGTCAGATTGTTCCTCCATCTGCTACTACTGTAGCATGTGATGCCATGGATGAAGATGACCTCATGTTGGTCACCTCTACTATTGTTACAAAGTCTAACTCCTAGATCCTAGATGTGGTACTTCCTTTCACATTAGTACACATTTAGCATGGTTCAGTCGATATGATATGAAAGAAGCTGGTCTTGCTGTTGTGTGCAATAGCCAACCATATAAAGTTATTGGAGTTAGCATAGTCAAGCTAAGGACATATGATGGCCGAATCATCTGCCTATAGGATGTAATGCACATTCTAAAGATGACTATGAATTTGATCTCTCTCAGTAATCTGGATGATCAGAAATTTACCTTTAGTGGCAATGAAGAAATATTGAATATTCACCGAGGAGATGACATCATACTGAAGGGGCAAAAGAGTAGAATGCTACACACACTAATGGGTTCCATGGCGATAAAGGCTACTCCTATCACATTTGGAGTCTGCATTTGAAGTTGATCTTACCAAATTATGGTACATGTGGCTCACACATATGAGTGAGAAAAGTATGAAAATCTTTTTTAATCTTAATCTTCTTGTTGGTCATAAAATTAGTAAATTGAATTTGGATTATACACTACACAATGTGTATAATTCAATATGATTTTAACCTTCTTGTTGGAATGAAATCTTTTCTAATCTTAACCTTTTTGTTGAAAAACAATCTTGTTGGATTATAATCTAAATTTGTGATTATACCTTCTTGTTGGTCACACATATGGGTTCCATTATGTTTTCGGTAGAAAACATAGAAATAAGTCTGGTAAAGCTATACACTACATAAAAGGCACTTTTGATCATATCCATGCTGACTATTAGGGCCCATCAAAGGTCCCATCTTTTTGGTGGTGTCTGATTCTATTTATGTCTAGTAGATAACTACTTCAGGATGTCATGGGTAATCATAATAAAATATAAATCTGAAACTTTTGGAAAATTTAGGTAGTGGGTTAGCTTAGAAAAAAATTAAATATTTAAGAAGGTTAAACTTCTATGAACAGACAATGGTCTAGAATTCTGTTCGTCTGAATTTGAGGAATTTTGCAAGGACAAAGGTATAGTTAGACATAAAATAGTTAGTATTACTCCTCATCATTATGATATTGCTGAAAGAATAAACCAAACTCTTTTAGAGAGAACTAGATGTATGCTATCTCAATCATGCTTAGACAAAGAGTTTTAGGCTACAACTATTAATTCTACTTGTGATCTGATAAATAAATCATCACATAGTAGAATTGATTTCAAAATTGATTTGAGGTATGGTCTAGTAAACTTGTAGATTATTCTAGTATAAAAGTGTTCAGTTGTGTTGTCTACTATCATGTAAATGATGGTAAGCTTGAACCATGAGCAAGAAAAAAATATATTTGTAAGATATGGTGATGAAGTCAAGAGATTCCATATGTGGTCACCATCTAAAAAAAAGAGTGATCCATTTCTATGAGTGTTACCTTTGTTGAAAGTATCATCCTAAAATAAGTACATAGTCCAATCCAGTCATTTGAAGTTCCTCAATTTAAATTTAAGGCAAAGCTAAAATTTGATTATGTGGCTCTAGGAAGGATGTTTGAATTTATCTCTAGTCAATAGCTGATCATTAATATGATCATGAGTTTGTTATTGAACCTGATCCTAAACCTACACTCGAAGTTTCTATTCCCTATAGTATTACTAGGAATAGACCTAGGGGGATAAATATAGGTCCTACTTTGAAATTCATCTTTGATGAATTTGTAGGGTTTTCTCTACAAGTTGCTGAAGACATTGACATTCCTGAACCATCTTCCTTTAGGGATGCGATTAAATGCTCTGAATTTGAGTCACAATTAGTTTCCGTGAATGAAGAGATTTAATCCCTTAATAAGAATGGCACATGGGTTGTTGTACTTAAACAAAAAGGGACAGAGATAATTTCTTGCAAATGAGTTTTAAAAAAGAAAGATGATACCTTAGTTGTTGGTGGTGTAAAATTCAAGGTACGTTTAGTTGCAAGAGGATTCAATTAGAAAGAGGGTATTGATTATAGTGCGATATTCTCTCCTATAGTAAGACATACCATAATGAGGGTATTTCTAGCATTAGTAGCATATCAAAATCTTGAACTTGAGCAACTAGTGTCAAAACTACTTTCTTTCATGGAGATCTAGATGTAGAAATTTACATAAGCCAGCTTTAGGGTTTTGAGGTATTAGGTAAGAAACCCATGTGTACAAGCTTCTGAAGTCCCTTTATGGACTTAAACAGTCTCCTCGTCTATGATTCAAGAAATTTGACTATTCATGATGAGTCATTAATATAGTAGCGGTGACCATGATTGCCATGTTTATTTCTAAAGGCTAAAAGATGATTCATATATAAACTTATTATTGTATGTAGATGATTTACTTATCGTTACCAGAAATAAATCTGATATTCAGGAACTAAAGAATCTCCTCAATTGCAAATTTGATATGAAAAATCTAAGAGGAGCAAAAAAAATTCTAGACATAGAAATATTCAGAGATAGAACTAAAAATAAATTGTTTCTATCATAGAAACAATATATTTAGAAAATTTATCTAGATTTAGAATGGCTTCTTGTAAGCCTCTCTCTATGTTATATACTTTCAATCTTCATCTTTCATTGGAGTTCTATCCTCAATCTGAACCTAATACGGAACGCATGTCTAAGGTTCATTATTCTAGTGCTATCGGGAGCCTCATGTATCTCATGGTTTGTACCTGAATTGATATTTCTCATGTAGTGAGTGTAGTGAGCAAGTTTATGATAAACCTTATTCAAGAGAACTGAAAAACTATAACGAGGATACCTAGGTACCAAAAGGGGACATCCAATGTAGGTCTGATATTTGGTAATGAATTTGAACTCATGCTAGCTAGATATTCTAATTCTAACTATGCATAATATATTAAAAGTAGATTATCTATGACTAGCTATGTCTTAATTGTATGTGGCTCTATAGTTAGCTAAAAATCTACTCTTTAATCTTCTGTCACTCTATCTCCATTGAAGTATAGTATATGGCTCTAACTGAAGCTACGAAGGAAGGGATCTAGATGAAACATTTTTTCAAGGAACTTGGTCTTTACCAAAAGGTTGAAATAGTATTCTATGACTAACTTAATGCTATTTGTTTACCAAAGACCAAGTACACCATGAGAGGACAAGACACATTGATTTGCGGTATAATTTTTTTCGATCCGAGAAAAGGGTGCAAGTGAAGAAGATTATAACCTATGATAATCCAGTTGGCATGTTTATCGAACCTATCAATTTAAATAAGTAAAGACACTATCTTGACTTATTGAACATATCAATTCAGCTGTAGTCCTATTAAGGACTAATCATTTATATTGAGTGTCTCCCTATCTATATATAGAACAACTTTAGGTAGAGATTGTAGTATATAATTTATTTTGTAATCTTTTTCCTTAGTCCTCTATATTGTTTTAGTGTTTTATTTATAGGTGTAGGTACTAGTATATTGAATGATTTGATACGTGGAATTGGGACAACAAAGGGGGTTCCTACTGACTAGTTAGTGGGCTGGAAAAATTTTTGGAGCATGACCTGGTTTGCTCTGAAGATCTGACCCATTTTGATTTATGTAAAATTTTAATTGTTACACACACACACACACACATGAATGTTATATCTTTAATCAAAAATGTGTGCTATGTTCTTCTTCTTCTTCTCTCTCTCAATTATGTACTAAAACATTTGGATAAATAAATCTATAAGTACTATGTGCTTTTCTGGTGGATGCAGCTAGTCATATTGAATGACTAGTGAACCATATTAAAATTGGTGTTTGTTGTGGTCGTGTTATGTTCTTATTCCTCAGGATGTTGTGTCATGCTTTACATAATCTATTAATATTATGTTCAGCATAATCACTTATATACATAGATAGAAAATTAGAATAGACTATAACCTAAATAAGATCTTGGACTTCTAATGTAAATTATTTCACACTATAATTTTTGTTAATATAATTAATACCACTATAGAATTATAATTTCATTCACTAATTTATTTAAAATATTTTGTGCCTTTTGTTAGTTAACACTAATTAAACTCATAATGGTAAGATTATAGATACCCATTGATTGAATAAAATTACTTATAATCT
Organism: Sapria himalayana; assembly: GCA_029783825.1. Classification (NCBI taxonomy): domain Eukaryota; kingdom Viridiplantae; phylum Streptophyta; class Magnoliopsida; order Malpighiales; family Rafflesiaceae; genus Sapria; species Sapria himalayana. The sequence goes on along the minus strand of JAREIK010000801.1, from coordinate 4,238,331 downwards.
AATTCAATCAATCTCTAATTATTTCCTAATACTTTCTACTTGACTTGTTTGAATTATCAAATTAAAATCCACTTATATAGTTTGATAATATCAAAACTTATAAGCTTCCTCAAAGTGGCATCATCAATCCTTGTAATAGGACATGTATTCAATAAGTAATCTAGATTTACCATACACTCGATAAAGTTATTTTAATTATAGAGTTATATAATCTATTTTTAGACCTTACTCATTATGAATCAAAATAATTATTAATATAAATATTAATTACTTAATGAGTAAGAGCAGCGATGTCTATAGTAACAATACTGTATTTTATTTTACAAGTCAGGATAAAATAATTACATCGCATTGGTCTTGTTCAATATTCTTATGTTTACTAGTACTAGAAGTTAGAACTTTACCATTCACCATAATCATGATAGACCTATTAAAATATAGTACTACAATAAAAAATGTAAATAAAGAAAATGCTAAAACAATAAGAAATGACTTTTAGTATAAATCAATTCCAATGCTTACAAAATTTTTATATTATGATATATTCCATGTTATAGCCATGTAAGACCAACATGAATGTCCCATTTGGGTGACCAATGAGACCTCCAATAATATATTCCAGTGATAAAATTGATATTATGGGACCTCAATTCAAAAGTGGCTAAGTAAAATAAATTATATTCCAAGTTTTTTTATTGCTCAAGTATTAAATATTTCATAAAAATGTTAATTAACATGTTGGTACTTCATTGAAGAAAAAATATTAGCATCCTTAATATACAAACATGGTAGCCACTTTTAAGTGAATATAATTATTCATGGATAAAAGCATAATAATCAATGTATTAATTTTGTTATTTTCACATATGTAATATTTTTAGGTTTTTATAATTAATTTACTCAACTCTATCACTTATATTTTGTGATGCAACTAATTCACCATGAAATGGATAAGTATAAAGGTAAAATTACCTTTCTTAGAAATATTAGAGGTGATAATTTGGTTAGCTCAACCTATGTTTACAAAGTAATCTTGACCTAGGATGCCATCTCTTAGAAGGTACGATTGGTCTTCCTTGCCTATTTCTCGGGCTCGGCCCATCATGTTTGACACAACCAATTTTATTGAATCCAACACATGTTTTCTAGCATTGACTAGTTCCTTGTGCTTCCTTGCTCTTCATCCTATTTGTTGCATCCTTACCATCTTTCACATCTCATCATCTTTTCACCAACAACTTATTGTTAACCAAAGACAATTATAATTTTTTTTGGGTTGGTGGCAAAACTAATGCATTCAAAAACTAATATAGAATATATTGATTGTTGCTTTCAATTTATAAATAATTGATGTTTGAGTTATAGTGAAATTATGTGTTTTCTAGTTATTTTTTCAACACACACAAATTTTTTGTGTACCAGGATATAACACATACAAATAAATAAGTTTTTATATTATTATGTCACACACAAACACACACACACACACACACACACACATCTACATAAGGGAAGAATGTTTGAATCATATTCAAACCAAAACTGAACATATCTAGCTTAAAATCATGTCAATTCTTATGGAGTTAATTTTATATTTTCAACTAATTCTAAGTTCGAGATCTATAGTTTATATAAGATAAACTTATTATCAATGAAATACATAATATATTACTCATTGAAATTACAACATAATTTTTTTTCATGGTATCAGGGGGAATGATTTCTAATGAACCAACATTCCAAGTCTCCACAATGTCTTATTTCTCAGATCAAAATTTAAATTTAATCTTAACTTTCAACATTCCGCCATAGTAGCTAAATCATTCATTGTCCTCAATATCATTGTCCACATTAAGAAAACATTATCTCCCTCAACTTTTTCTTAATGTAGACTCAGTTAAAAGCACTCCTTGTTAGTTATGATTTACTTTAGAATGTTGATGGCACCCTTTGGTGCGCCTCTTATATTGTTACCACTACTAATGAGCTACACAATACCCACTAGGTCTGCTAGAATACATTTAACGTGATTTTTGTTCTAGCCTCCATATCTTTTTTTGGATATGCAGTTAAAGAAGAAATTTGTCTTAATCCTACATGACAAATGGTCAATCATAAAATATGTCCACACTGTTAAGATCTTGACTTATGAAATTTCCAACATCGATTATTCTATTTTAGGTTATGACGTAACATTTTATGTGCCTAATGGTTTAAGTCCATACTTTTGTTAGTTTGTAGTACCTATTCAAGCATTGGAATCATCCTATAACTAATGTATTTGGATGGGTTCATGTTTATTAATTTTGGGATTGTTCTTTTGAATTTGTTTTGTGTGATGTCTATAATCACATGGGGATGTAATAATCATTATTTTATTCAATTAAAATAAACATGTTTGTGAACTCCCTAGTGGAAACATATGCCTCTATAATTATATATCACCGACGAAAGAATTTGCAATGGTGAACATAGACTAAGATTTCATGATGGTCAACATTTATTATGTAGGAGTTTGCAAAGATGAACAACAAATATGGTGAAGCTCATGGTGGTGAACAGTGACCACTATGGAGCTTATAGTGGTGAATAATGACTATGGTGGAACTCGTGGTGGCAAACAGTGACTATAGTGGAGATCATGATAATCTTGCATTACTATAATTTCAAAATGGATGATGAAAAATTAGTACGTTCGAAGAACATTTCCCCTATAATTATCAAACATGGATTTCATTTAAGCTTTAGGAATGCTGCCTCGAGCCCTTGCGAGCTAACCAAGCAAGTCGATCCCCATTGGAGAATTACTTCAAACCCTAGCTTCTTGAAGAGAAGTAAGTGAAGTAAAATAATGCAAGGCCATAATAGCTAGGTTGTTATTTTTAATTATTACATGATGGGTTGCATTGAGGTTGTTTGTGATAGCATACATTATGGTTGAATATAATAGCATGCATAGTAGTTGTATGTGACAATGTTAATGATGAATGTTTGATGTTTGTATTATAAGTTTCATGATGCTCATAAAAATATATGTTTATTTACAAACAATAATTTTGATAGTAAATATGGAACAACAAATTAAAATAATACCAAATTAATACAAGTGTAGAATATTATGAATTTAAACATTAAATCTTCTAATCAGAATCAGATTCATCAACATAGATATCACCTTATCTATCTTCTCACACATATATGCACAGGCAACATAGTAAGTAGTCTCATCCTAATTATGTAGACTATACATCAAAAACAAAGTAATATTACTCTATAAATAAAATATCTTGAAGAGATATATCGAGACTACTAAATTACAAATGTTCTTACACGTTTAATTAGAACCAAATATATTTATTATATTCAAATTAATGAAATATCACAAATAAATAACTAAGTGGGTGATGATGTAATTCATCAAGAAGAAATTTCATTGTCTCAATCACTAGTTTGTAAGTGAAATAAATTAATTAGCATGTTGATCATGATACATTCCTCCCTATTAGACTAATTAATTTGTGGACACACTGAGTAGAAACTTTCTAAGGGTTAATTCTATAAATTATTAATATAAATCACTTTACCATGTGAGGGATTAATTTAAGGATAATGCATCTAGAATTAAATGAAGGTATACACTTAGCTATAAATGATAGTATCCTCTCTATTTGAGCACTATTAATATTTATAAGACCAAAGAAAAGGCATTTATATAATTTTGTTTGGTATGGACCACTATCTAGGTAACAAAATTAATAAGAAATAGTCTATTTGAACAACTAATAAATAATAGACATTCTCCCATTGAGACATGTTATCCATGGTGTAGTAAGCTGGTTATAATTTCATTTAAAATTGGAAGAGGGAAGCAATATTTAAAATGAGATTTAAAGTTAACAAGCTCATTATAATTTATAAGTTTTGAAATGCCTTTCTATTCTCTTACCACTATTCCCAAGGAAAACAGACTCGATGGAATAAATTATATAGATTGGAAAAAAAATCTAGCCATTATTCTATGTGTTGAAAACTATAAATTTATACTCATAAATATTGCCCAAATAAACTTCATGGGTAGGAAACCTAATAGGAAGCCAAACCTTATGGAAAGTTGGTCAAGAATGATGAGATATCATAATGTTATATTTTGGCCTCTATGTCAAATATTTTGCAACATCAACAATAGTCTATGTCCACAGCCTATGAAATGATATTGAACCTTAAAGAAATATTTGAGAATCAGACTCATTCTACTGTAAAAATGGCTATGAAAGATCTGATAAACATAATTATGAAAAAACTATCTTAGTAAAAGATCATGTTCTAAAGATGATTAGTTGTTTAAATGAACTAAAAATCCTAGAAGCTAAAATTGATGGGAACCCCAGGTTGATACCATTCTATAGTCACTACAAGATTCATATAAGTAGTTTTTTCTGAATTATAATATGAACAAGCTTCTATAGACTTTGGCATAATTTTTAAAGAAATGGTGTGAGCTAAGGGTTTTATCAAGAAGCCATCTCATGTCCATATTACTAAAAAAACATATTTTTCTAAGTTGAAAGAGAATAAAAAGAAGAAAATGGTTCAAAAAAAATCACAATCATTAGGCAGCTCCTAAATCACTAGTAGGAGTGAAAAAACCTAAAAATAAATAATTTTACTATAAGTAGTTAGGACTTTGGAAGAAGTAGTTTATATTTTATCTTAGCAAGACAAACAAATAAGATAAATCTTATTCACTAGTAGTTAAAACATGCATATTAGTGTTATCTACCACAACCTGGTGGAGTAGATATGTGAGCTACTAATCACGTTTGTAATTCTTTGTAGAAGTTCCAAGAAACTAGGCAACATAATGATAAATAAATTAATCTTCACTTGAGTGATACTATGAAAGTGGTAGTTGTTATAGTAAAAGATTACTATCTTAATTGTGGAAGAGACTGATTTTTTATTATTAAAATATTATCTTTATGTACCCTCCATCAGAAAAAAATTTATTTTTATTTTTATTTTGATTAAGGATAGATATTCATTTCTATTCAATTATTTTTTTCATGGTCAACTTGAATAAAAAATTTATCTATTCTAGTTCATTAAAAGACAATCATTATATTATTAATCATGTCTCTCATTCATTATATAAATTTAAAATGAATCTCAAGAGTAGTTAAAAATAGACCTTTGGGTTCATTAAATTTGTTATACTTCTAGCCCATGAGTCTTGCTTAGAATGAAAGATGACCAGTTAGAAATTCATGACTAAAGGCCATATAGCTAAAGAACAACTAGGATTGATTTATTCTAATTTGTGTGGATTCATGACTATCCAATCTAGAGGTAAATTTGAGTATTTCATCATCTTCATTGATGATTACTCAATGTATGAGTACATTTATCTAATATGTCATAAGTTCAAAAACTTTGAAAAATGCAAAAAAGTATAGGGCAGAAATAGAGAAACATCTTGATAAATATCTCAAGACATTATGTTTTGATCATGGTAGAAAGTACCTTTTTGAAGAGCTTATGGATTACTTATCAAAATCAGAAATTAAATCACAATTATATGTACATGGTGTTCTGCAATAGAATAGTGTAGTAGAAAGAACTAATAGGGCTCTTATGGACATGCTAAGAACAATAATTAGTTATTTTAATATGTGTAATTCCTTTTGCCTTTTGGAGAAATGTATTATAAATAGTAGCTTACATTCTAAACTTGGTTTCATCTGAGTCAGTACTTTCTACTCCAACTAAAATATAGACATAGCACAAGGCTAGTTTGAAATATATTCATATTTGGGGTTGCTTAGTTCATGTGCTGAAAGGAAAAGTAGATAAGTTATAACCAAGGATAGAAGTTTGTTTCTATGTATGATATCCTAAAGGAACCAAAGGTGCATTGTCCTATAGTCAAAAAGATTATAAGTTCATTATTAGCACCAATACCTGATTCTTTCAAGAAGACTATGTAATTAACACAAGCTTAGGGGCAGAATTATTTTTAAAAAATTGAAAGAAGATAACCAAAACAAAGTTTTATTACCTATCATGCAAGAAGAAACACTACAAAAAATTATTCCAAACATTTTAATACCTCATCTTAATGGGAGAATTGTTGAGGAAAGTGTTGATTCTAAATATTTCGGTCCTATCATCAACATACCAATTACACAACCATAAAAGGATGATCATGATAGTTTACAAGAATTGACATTTGCATAGTGTATCAATAAACTTACATATCCTAAGGAAGTGTCTCATCAAAGATGGGGAGTTATTCATCAACCTATGTGATAGATACTATTAGAGAAAGTCATATAATAGAATTCCTGATGAACTAGATAATAATCCATATAACTATGATGATATACTTAAAAATACAGATGCAGATCTTTGGCAAAAGATAATAAAATATGAGATGTTGTTCATATACTCTAATCAAGTCTAGGCTCTTATAGAATCATTTGAGGGGATAAAACCCAACAGATGCAAGTGAATTTATAAGATAAAGTGAAGAAAAAATAATCAGATTGAAACCTTCAAGACTAGGTTAGTAGCAAAAGGGTTCATTTCGAAGTGATCAATTTTGAGGAAACCTTTTTGCTAGTAGTTATGTTGTAGTATCTAGATTCTTTTTTTCATTTCAACTCATTTCAATTATGGAGTTTGACTAATAGCATAAAAACTATATTTTTGAATGGATATCTTGAAAAGTGCATCTAATATAGCAACCAAATAGTTTTATATATAAAGGCCAAGAACACATATTATGCAAACTTAATAGATCCATTTATGGGCATAGTATTTAGATCTTAGAATACTCATTTTGATCAAACTATTAAATCTTATGGTTTTGATTGATGTCCAGATGAGTGATGCTTATACAAAAAGCATGATGAAAGCATGGCAATATTATTGGTGTTGTACTCAGATGACATCTTGTTTATTGGAAATGATATAAAAGCATCATATTCAATCAAGGTATAGTTGTCCATCCATTTTGACATGAAAGACTTGCGAGAAGCTAGTCACATTATTGAGATTAAGTTTTAGTGAAATCATAAGCAAAGAATGTTAGGCTTATCATAGACTGCTTATATTGATCATATTCCGACCTAATTTAACATGCAAGATTTCAAAAAAAAAATTCTTTTAGGCATGAGATCTCTCTAAAAAAGAACTAGTGTCCAAAAATATATGATGAGATAGAGAGAATGAAAGCAAATGCTAATGCATCAATAATATGAAGCCTAATATATGCACTACTTTGCACTAGACATGAGATTTACTTTGGTTTTGCCATGGTTAGCATATATCAATCCAACCTAGGATAGCAACATTGGATAGTAGTCAATATATAATCAAGTACCTAAAAAGGACAAAAGATTACATGTTGATATACTAGACAAACAACCATGTACATATAGGGCATACAAACTCATATTCCAGATTAAATGAGGATTTAAGGATGTCCATCTCTAGTTATGCATTTACCTTGGGGAGTAGAGCCATAAGTTGGAGGAGTATCAAATAATCCTGTATTAATGATTTTATCATGAAAGTCAAATATATGGAAACCTCAAAGGTAATCAAAGATGTAGTATGGCTTAGTAAAACTTCTAACAGATCTTGGAGTGATTTCTTCTGGGTAATTATCTATTACAATTTATTATTATAATAGTGAAATTGTTACTAACTTAAAGAAACCTAAAACTCATAAGAAGACATAATTTATTAAGAATAAATATCATATGATATGAGATATTGTCAAAAGAGAAAATATAGTGGTGACTAAGATAACATCAGTTAACAACATGTTATATCCTTTTACAAAGAGCTTACTAGCTAAAACTTTAGATAAGCATGTGGAAGGAATAGGATTAAGTCATGTGGCATCATGGCTTTAAGTCTAAGGTGGAGATTATTGGAACTATATTTATATTGAAATTCATTTGGTTGTCATAAATGATTATGAAATGTATTTTGTTATTTCAATTCTATGAGAATGAATAATGACCCAAGTTAGCATTTAAATATAATAAATGTGTCCTTTATTCTATTTAGTAGATAATTTAGTGTGTAGATTTCAAATTACACATAGAAACGCAAATCATTAGTTCTTTTAAAATATATGCCTTCAATTCACAATCTAAATAAAGTTGGACACATGGTTAGTAAGATTGTAGCATAAAATTTTAGCAGGACTATCTTGACTATGCAGAATGATAAATATTAACTTCTTGTACTAGTATACTTGAGTATATTGAATGGGACAACATTGGGGTGATTATTTTATACTGACATATAAAATAATATACATCTCATAATTATTATAAATACTATTACTCTTAATTTTGAAATAATTAATAAACATGTATGCTTGTTAATAGTAGTTTTGATTCATATAGAGTGAGATCTATAAATAAATTAATAAGCACAATAAGTTAGATTACATCATTTTTATGGTGATATCAATGAAATTCATATTCTATAAACAAGATTGATGATACTCCCTTGTGGATACTTATAAGTTTTGAAAATATCAAACCATACAAGTAAATATTATTCTAGCATATCAATAAGTTATGTGCAAAGTCTCAAGAAAATCATAAGATATTGATTAAATAAAATTATCACTAATTTAATTTAATAAATAGGTATATATAATCTTAATATGGAGATATTATAAGTATAAAATAATAACATGATCAAATTATTTTAAATAGGTGAATGAGTACAATTATAATTTTATAGTTGAATAAATTATAGTTAATATAAATGGTATCATTTGATTTATAGTTGAAGCCTAAAATCTTATTTAAGCATAGGTCCTTTTTATAGCCTTAACCAAAGCCATAAGTAATAGCATCAAAAATCATAACAAAAAGTTTTATTTATTTGTTTATATATGTAACAAATAAATTTATTTGTTTATATATATAACAAATAAATTTATTTGTGGCATGATTAATGAAAAAAAGTCACATCACTTTGTGTGATGTGATATGTTCTTATTAAGGGTGATAGAGAAAGAAGAGAACCGAAGAGAATTTGTTTTAAAAGAAAAGAGAGATCTCTTTTCTTCCTCTCATTTTTTTTTTGTTTTGGGGTGGGATATATGGCACGATACCTTTAGTTGAAGCCAAAGAGAATTTTTTTTCTATGTATTCAGTAGAGGAAGAAGAAAGGAAGAAGAGTGACTATATAGAAGGGAAGGGTTGCCATAAATTTGTTCAAAAAATATTAACATTTTGTATGCTTCTAGGGGATTTATAACAGGATCAGCTTATTCGAATTTTAAAGTTTTCTCCATTTTTCCTTCAAATAGTAATATTTTTAATTTTAATTCACAATTTCCTTAGTTTGTTTTTATTTTGAAGAAGTGTAACCACATATTTTGATTCATGTTGAAAATACATGTATTTTTAAGATTTAGTCAAGAGTAATATGACTTAGCATATTTCATATTATTTACAAATTTTTTGATAAAATAGTTTTTAATTTAATATATATATATATATATTAGATATATTTAAAGAACTATAATAGATTTCATGACCCAATTTGAAAATATTCAGTTCCAATATATTTTTTTCCATTTTTCAAAAAATCTTGAAAATATCAAATTAGCAATATATTATTGATGATTTAATGGATTTCACGACCCAATCTAATGGACATTATTATACTATTTGGTTATTTATAAGTTTAAATTGGCTTTCTATCCCACCATTTAAATAATAAAACCACGTGATCATCGATAAATATTTACTTAACCCTTTGTACACAATGAGTCCTTTAAAGCCTATCTAATTTCTTTTTTTTCAAAAATATCAATAGATTTTTATTTCAAACTTTTGAAATAATTCTTATGTTCAAATTATTTTATTACTTTTGAAATTATATGTGTGCATTATTTATAAAAAATTTTCAACATATTATAATAATAAAGGATTTCATATGTTTATAATACTTTGATTATATTAAAATCTTAGAGGTGAATTACTTTGATTATATTATACTAAGCTTTACAACACTTCATTTGCTAATAAGTTATTTACATAGTCACCTCATCTTGTGCCATCATTATCGCCTAGGTTAAATAGAGTAAGATGTGGTGCCAACATGTGGGAAATTAAGGGATTAAAACAAAATGCCAAATATATTTTGTTGGTAAATTGACACTTGAAATTAGTCCCTAAGACTTACCTCAAATACTAATATGCTTTCCCATATATAAAATATTTGAACCCATATATCATAATCTTTAAATAAAATAGTGTAAACATATTAGTGCCAATAAGCACATTAATAAGGAAATTAAAATGTCTACCCATATTTTTGTGGCTAGATGAGCATAATACGATCTCATAAAAAATAATCACCTTCAATCTTTTTTGGTTGATATTTGATTAACTAGCACAAATCACAAATGTCTCGGTTTGCATGGAAAGAACATCATTTGAGAATACATGAAAGAAAGCACAAAAAAAATGCGCTATGAATCTAATTGTTCTCATTGGCATCAAAATTAAAATCAGTTTGATCATGCCAACTCACATTTAAGTAGAGCACATATTCACAACAAAAAAAAAGACAACATTGATCAATTATCTTAATTTCTTCTTAATATATTAAATAACTTATATTATTAATTTTTTATTTTTTTTGGTTCATAATAATTTCATTTCAAACATTAGTGATTTTTTTTTTCAAAAAAAAAAAAACTTTAGTGAGGAACAAAATTGATAATATTTAATAAGTGAATTTAAATCTCGATTAGATCCATTCAATATTCATGTTACTTTTTAAAAATTGAAAATAAACTCATTTATTAAATATTAATTGTCTTCACAAATTAGTTAGAATATTTTAAAACATTAGAATAAGCTATTTATCATAATAATGATAATTTAGTATATTTATTATTTAACTTTTTTTTCCTATTATAAAAAGGTCAACTAATAAATTTTTATAATTTATGAATTTTGAATTTATAATTTTTTATTATATCAAATATAATGAATAGTGAATAATATATATAGTTAATTATGTATATTCATGCTTATTTAGGTTCATAAACAATCTAAAAATTTATAAAAACTATTCTTCATTATAGCTACATGATTTATTTAACTCAAAACAATCCATGTAAAAAAAACTTAAAAATCCATGTTAATATAACTCAAGGATTTGTGAGGGTGATAGTGGGTGTGAGGGTGATTGTGTGTATGTGTGTGTGTGTAGAGACAAGAAACATTTCTGTACATGTGCACTTTTCTGTGCATGACAAAAAAAATGAGAATACATGTATATAAGGTTAATTTTATGTATGTAATATACAAATAATATTGGGAATTAAATATTTTTGCATGTCTACACCTAATAAACAATATAAGAGAATACATGTACATAGTAAGAAATATATTATTGTAATCTCAATTAATAATTTTCCATGCATTTCATTGATAAAAAAATTATTTTTTGTAGAATATAGTTAAAATGATAATTTAAATGGTAAAAATATTTTGGTATGAATAATATCCACACATTCTCTCTTATATGCCATACAACATCGAACTACCATCAACAAGACCCATCTTGTTAAGTCATAAATGAGTAAGTTGCTTTTGGAATGGCTTTGTGAACAAATCATTGAGTTGGTCTTGAGTGTGTACTTGTTTGACCAGGAGACTTTCTTTTTGGAATAATTCATACATGAACAAAAGATCTGCTTTAATGTGCTTCATGGGAAAATGATTGATTAGGTTAAATCTGAGATGTGTGGCTCCATGAATGTCACATAATAGTTGGGGAGATTCTTTGATTGGCATTGCTAGTTCTTTTAAAAGAGGGACCACCACCTTGTCTCATAAGCCACATTTGCTAGTGCTCAGTATTCAATCTCTTTTGTTGATCATGCAACCACCTTCTGTTTCAATAAGCTCCATGAAATGATATTAAAATCCTAAAAAATCTGATATATCAGAATTTGACATATGATCATCAATATTTTAGCCTAAACTACATCATAGTATATTCTTAGTACTGAAGATTTATCTTTTTTGATTTGAATACCATGAAAAATGATTTATTTTAAGCAATTGAAGAGCCTTATGGTTCATATCCAATGATTTTTAGGCAACATGTGTATAAATTGATAGAGTTTGTTAACTAAAAAAAAGATATTTGGATATGTTATGGAAATGTATTGAATGCTACCATCTATTATATATAAGTTTGAGTTTTCAACATCACCAGTACCATCATAAAATTTAAGGGATTGAATTTTAGAACGAGGTGTTGAGGTTAATTTTACCACTCATATTTGTTCTTGCTAAAAGTTCAAGCACATATATATATTGTGATAGGATTAATCATGCCCTAGTAGGATTACTTTAATCACTAAAAAAGAGGGGAACCCATATCTTTGTGAGAAATATATTACTAAGTTTCTTGATAATAAAGGTCATGAAGGTTAAATTATTTTTTGTAATTGCATGATCATTAACAAAACCTAGGAAATAACATAGATTTGACCTTTGACTCTAATTGAAGAAAGAGGAGTCTTCTTTGGAAATAAAGAATGATATTCTTGAGCATTGATACCAAGCTTATAGATTTTGTTTAAGCTCGTATATTCTCATATTAGTCATGAAACATGATTAGGTTTGGACAAATCTTTGAACCACATAGTTTATCTAGAAACATTGTATTAGTTAATTCACTGTTTAGAAAAATGTTGTAGACATTATTTTTCCTCAATCTCATATATTTATGACTACAATTGATAACAAAACTCTAATGGTCAATGGGTTAAGCATATGGCTACATGTTCCTTCATAATCAAAACCTATTAGTTGATTAAAATCCTTAGCAACTATGGAGATTTGAATATGTACACCATCCCATAAGCTTTCTATATTTTTTTGGAATGACCACTTACTACCCACTAGTTTACTATTTAAATTGTAAAACTAGGTTCTATGTTTTGTGTGTCATTGTAGTAGTAAACACATTTTTTGGGTTTGAAAACTTTGTTTTGTGATGCATGAAAGATGATATTTGGATGTGTGATATTAATTTATTTGGGTTTGAAATTTTGGGTTATTGACCTTGTGATTATATTATGGGTACATGGGGAGGAATATTTGTTTATGGAAGGGATGTGTAATGCATACTTGAAAGATTATGATATGGAATTGAAATTGAATGATTAGAAAAACTATGAGATTGTAATTATAAATTTAGATAAGTGTCAAACAAATTATCATGTGATGGAGGATTTCAATAGGTGGTGTTGTGACCTAGGATTTGCAAGAAGTCATGAAGTAAAAGATGAAAGTTTTCAAAATTACTTCAACAGGATGAAACGATTGCATGAGAACCTTTTGAATCCAATAATGGCTTGATAACCTTCTGGATGCAATGATGGCATGAGAACCTTCAGGATGCAACAATGAATTTTGCATGCCAACCAAAATAGATGAAACACAAGAAACAACTAACCATTGAAGACTAGGAAAGACATTTGTGAGGACCTCGAGCCTTATGGTTAGTCATGGAAGACATGGATTTAGACAAGCTAAAGTGTTATCGATTTTCATCAAACAACACCTCTCATAAAATGAGTATTTTTTTTGTTTGAGGTCCAAAAGACTTGTGTGTATTTTGTATTGGGAAATAATTAAAAAAATGTATGCGTGGATGTGAGATACATTTTAATTGAGTTATAGGGTTGTGTGGAAGGGTAGATAATAAACCAAGTTTTTTTGAATTTCAAATTACTTGGTATTTTATTTGAGTTATAGGATCATGTGAGAGGGTAGACAACTCACACCTCTTTTCTTAGAAAAGAGGTGTGAGTTGTCTATTTATGAGGAAGGATACTATTTGAAACACAATGGGACAATATGAGAAAAAAAGATATGCATCATGAAGAAGTGTCTAATATCAAAAGACTTATTTGGTATAGTGACTTAATCAAGGTATAATATTTTGGCGGGGATTTGAAAATGAGTTTGAACACACTTTTTAAAATGTGAGAAAAACATTAGAAATATCATATTTATTGGATATTGGATAAACCAAGTATAGTTTGTATAATGACTAAAAATATAAGTAATATCACGATCCATAAATTCTAGTGGGAACACACACATCAATGTAAATAAGTTCAAGTGGCTCATGATTTTGGAGATTGGGAATATGAAAGAGCTATTGATGTGCTTTATTAATAGAACATGAATGATGTGATAAAAAATAAATTATGGTTTGACAAAATATGAACCAAAAAAAACTTTGACAAGATGATGGATAATTTTAAGTGAAGAAATCTTGAGAATCTTGGGTCATCCACCAATCGAAGTCCATTAAAATACATAAAAACCCTTTTTGGATAAGGTCACATTATTGATTCCATGAAGATGTTGACACCATTTTTACCTACTTCTCTTGGTAGGATCACCCACATGATATTGTCCTTTACAAGAAAATGAAAATGGTTTAAATTCAACAAGCACATTATTTTGTTTGGTAAGATGATGAATTGGAATTAAAATTTTGGAAATGTTTAGAACTCAAAGAGTATCATGCAATGTAAAAGTTTGACAAAATAGTGCATTCACAACGAACCACCGAGGCTCTCATACATGAACCATCAATGAGAATTAATTCCCAAATTCAATCATATTTAGGATGAATATATAAATTGGAAAGATTACCCTTGATATTATGAAAAATAACATAAAATTAACTATTTTTTATACTGTCTAATAGGTATTGTATCATTTTTGATGATGACATTCTATGAATGGAATTGATAGCATGAGTTGCCATTGTTGGCCATTTATTCACCAATTTAAATTGTAGGGATTACTAGAGTTGTTATTGGAGTAGTGTCTGCCATGTTGGGCTCCATTATGTTTTGGTCTAGGGTGGAACATTAAGGAGCTACATTGAGTCGAGTAGTTGATTTATCGGACTTGGAAAACTATATTTTATATTTTAAATGTGTTACATTTTAGCTTCTAGGTACCTAAGCTATACCTCATGTACAATCAAGAAATTGGGTAGGTCCTTATAAATAAAGGTGTCAAATGGGTCATGCTGGGCCGGCCTGGCACATTTTTAGGCAGCCTGACCGTGCTTCCGAGTCGGGCCAGGCACGGCTCGCCGGCACGGTTGGTTATTTTACCGTGCCGGGTCAGGCCCGTATGGGCCAAATTAGGCCCGTACGGGCTAGTTTAAAATATAATTTTTTTTTGTTTTTAATATTTATGTAAATATAAAATATATATTAGATTAGATAATGTTTAAAAATATTTAAATTGTAACTTGAAAATTGTTGAATTGTTATAAACTTATTAAGTTTAATATTTTATTTGTTTTAATTATGTTTTTATTAGATTAATAGATTTAGATTATAATTTATTAGAATTAAATTTTAGAATTTTTAATTAAATTTTTCAACACAAAAATAAATTAAACACAAAATTTCTTTAACAAAAATTACAAAGTCACAAAACCAAATCAAACGTCCAATTTGTCAATCCCAAACCAAAGCAAAATCAATGTAAAAAAAACTTATAAAACAAAACATAGAAATCAAAAATCAGAATCAACAATCAAGAATAACACAAAATTAATAAGCATAAGCATAAATGTAACATAAGTGTCGCGGTTGGGTGTCGGCGTGTCACAATCCTGCAATTGTCAACCGTGAGTCATCAAGTGGAAATGGCATGTGGCATGGCAACGGGCAACCTCATCAATCATCCATTGACATATCATGATTATCCTCAACCTCAACATCAAAATCACTATCATATGGATCATCATCATCAGCAATCAACTCCTTCGCTTTCGCTGTGGCTATAGTCCCTATCCCAGCATGATCCTAGATGCTAACCTCAAATCCTCCTAGTCCTTCATGCATACTAAGGTCTTAACAATATCAAGACGTAATCTCGATCTCCTATTTGAAATCACATTCATTGCAACAGAAAAAGCAGACTCCGATGCTATGCTTGACATCAGAGGAGTCAGTAGATGCCATGCCATCTTAGATAGCACGGGAAATATTGACTCATATGATTTCTACCACTATAATATATCAAGATTCTTAGTATCAGAATGTGATAGGATTGAGTAGTAATTGATATCTAAGTATCGAGAAAGCTCACTCCTATGTGATGGTCCACCCCGTCATTTCTCCCTCACTAACTGAATGAAAAAATTATCATCTCCGAAGATGACATCCATGTCCATACTCACAGTCTCAACTATTACCACCATACCTAGTATCGTACTATATAAAAAGGTTAGTCAACTTCTCGTGAATGAACTCTTCAGGTTGGACTTCCAGGTTCATGCACGAGGAAATGTAGGTCAAAACACCACCTACCCCTTCCACCTTTAATACTAGGGTCCATGCATGCAGTGAGACAATAAAGAGATGGAATGGTGGACCAGTACTTTAAGTACTTGGTTACCATCTATGCAACCATATGGCTAAGTTTTAGGTCAGCTTGATACTTTCTAAAAATGCTACTAATGTTGCATATGCACCTGAGTGTAATGCAAGTCATGAGAGTATAAACCGACAAACACATGTTCATCGTATCATAAAAAATCTTCAGGAATTTCATAAATGAAATTTCTGTAGCCTAGTCATTATCATCAATAAAAAATTCATCACTCTTAATATTGACATAGTCGGATATCACGTGTACGTATCCAACACATGACTCCAATATTAGGTACGTGTAATTCCAATGGTGTCTTACATCTAATTGGAATTTCTTCTTCTTAAGACTCGCAGACAAATAGAGACTACCAAACTTCTATTATCTGCGAGGCATGCGAATGTATTTTAGTGAGTTACGTATATTTTCCAAAGCGGGGGAACACATCTTCATACCAGCTTGTACAACCAGGTTAATCATTTGACACATGCATCTGGCTTGGAAAATCTCTCCTAATGGTGAGTCTCTAATATTCCTAACAAACATGTTAATTACTACTTCATTATTAAATGTGCCATCGGATGAGATACTAAAAATTTTATTTTCTCTAAAGATCTTCATCATACACTCAAAAATGGCCGGGCCATCATGAGAATGGAGAATCTCAGAGAATCCTAAAATTTTTTTATTCATTGTCCATTTAGAATCTACATAGTGGGCGGTGAAACTTGCATAAGATGAATCATCGTGACTTGCCCAGATATCGGACGTTACGGACACCGCTCCACTATATGCCATAAATTCATTAATTATTATTTATTTTTCTAACTTATAAAATTTAAGTATGTTGTTCCTATTTGTGGACATAGGAATCCCACGATAAGTAGGCTGAAAATATGTATGCATGATGTTCACTATCCTTGGATCTTCCAAAAATTTGATCGGAAAACCCATCAATATGATAAGTTTGGTCATGCCTTTTCTACCCAACTTGCTGTGGTATATGAAGGAGAGTAAACTTTGTGACTGAACTCAATCTAGACTCAAAAAATGTACTACTAAGTTGGTTTTGCTTTGGATCAAATGCACTATGTTTTTTGGTGCATATTTCGACATGCCTCTTAATGTGTTCAGTCCCAAACGAACTCTTACAAGTTAAAATTCTCATACAATATTTGTACAGTGTCATTTATTCTTCCTCACCCATAACATTTTTTTGTTTATTATATTAAAATGAGTCCAAGCTACAAAAGTCTTCCTAGATTTTTGTTTTTTAGATGCTTGGGTTGAGACGACTGGAGAAACCAAAGTTTCTACAGCCTCGGACCTTTGTGTAAGATTTTCATTTTCTAAATTTAAAGTTTCATTAATATTAGTCTTTTTTTGGTTTTTTTAGACAAGAGATAGACCTTAGATGAAAAAAATTGATTAAAAAGTAGAGACTAGAGAGAGAGAGAGAGAGAAAAATACTAATTATTTTAAATATTAATTATTATGTTAAGGTAAGAGTTTTAGTTAAATAAAAAACAAAAATTAAAAATACTCGTAAAGCAGTGTTAAGGTAGAAGACATACCACAATCACACCAAGATTCAAACTTCTAAAGTTGAGTCCGAGTTGCGAGTCCCAAAAAGTCGAGCTGAATGCCAAAATCCAGAGATAAAGAAGAGATTTGAGAGAGTGAAAATTTATGTCATGAGGTCCATCGGATTTTGCCCCATAGCCATTGGAGGTGAAATCCAATCGCTAAAATTCAAATTATTTATATATTTTTTTTATCAAATCATTGGGGAATGGGGGCGGGCCTGCGGGTCGGGTGGGGAGGGGTGGAATTGGACTAGGGGCCGGGTAGTTTTTGGATAGCTTCTGCCACTAGTGCTGGGTGGGGCGGTGTCTCGGGTAGTGCCGAGTTACCATGCCAATGGGCCATGGAACCGTGCTGGGCTAGGCATGGTACGAGGTTTGGTTGGCCTCAGCACGACACTTCATGGTTCATGCCGTGGATAGGCACGACACGGGCACAAGAAATTTCCATGCCGTGCCGGCCCAGGCACGGTTGAATCATGCCGTGCCTCGTGCCGGGGTAGGCCCGGTTGACACCTCTAAACTAGATGGAATGGATTGAAATGAGACTAGAATACATAAATGAGACAATATAGATTATTGAGAATAAACTTAGGAACTAGCACTATCAAAGAAGGTGAAGAGTATGAATGAATTATAAAGTAATACTAAGGTAAATCCAAAGTACTTAACCAATACACTCAAAAGAAGCTAATAATTTGTGGGACAACAAGTAGAAATGGAAGCCAAAAAGTGATCTAAAGTAGAAGAATAAGTAATGACTAAATAAGTCATGATTTTTTCAAAAGTTCTAGGTACGTGACATGACCTTGATGGGAAAAGTGGATAATACGAGCATGCCAGATAAAAGGGGCTGAAAAATCAGTTAACACTCATGAGGCTTCTCAAAGACTAAGGTCGAGTGGGGTCCATGTTTGTTACATATAAATATGAGCATTGGGCTAGAAACTAGTAAATCTCTTTCAAGTATCTAGATCATATGAGTTGCTGTGTGTTTGTTTTCCAGTGGGGGTGGTAGCTAGGCTAGAGCTAATAGATTAGTCTTTCCATCCACATGTCTCATTGTGGCCTAATGGAGCCTTGATATACATAAGTTATGTATGTTTGTGAGAATAAGATGAGGATTGAAAAATAAATGTTTTGAATACTTACACACATACACATTATTGTTTTATGAATTTTATAGCCACATATATGTATAAATATATGTATGTATATTAAAAAACATATTCTAGACTTTTAAATTATCTATTGGAAAACATATGTAAGTATGGAGAAAATGTTGATGGCCAAACTTGACTCTGAAGCTTGCAGATCTATGTGAGGATATTGGTAGAGCATTTAGATAATATTTTAACATTGTTATATTTTTTCCCATAAGGGTAATTTTGTATAAATGATTTTTCTATTATATATAAATATCTTAACTTAATGTTTTATGGTTATTCATGATGTTCTCTAAAATTCGATCTATTTTAAATGGCTAGATGTGAGAGATATTGACCTATTTTTTTACTTGCTTCTATTGAATTTTTGAGGTTAAGGGTATTTTTGAAAATAAAACTAACATGAAAAATAGGAAGAGAATAAATTATCTTGACTTGTCTATAGTTTTCTACAAACATGCAATTGATTACAAGTAGTACTATTTATCGTAAGTGTTTTTCTTGTTTTTTTTAAATATAAATTCTTTTATTATGGATCAATATTTTAATAAACACCCTCCCATTTATTTTTATAAGTACCTTAAAAGTAATTTACTAAATTTACCAAAAACCCTCCATTAAAAAAATTTTAAAACCCCTCGCATGAGATTTTAAAGTATTTTAAATTCTATTAAATTTAATTAATCAAACCAAGCCTGTCATAACTCCCAAGTGGGAGTTCCTAGGGGTCATGATAGTGATATTCAAAGGATGACAACCACCTTATATGACAAGAGGATACATGAACATTTTCATAATAATCTACTATTCATCCAATAACTAAACTTGACATTAACCAAATAAAAGAGATACATTATACACACAAGGATGTGAGCTAAATCTAGAGTCTGAGTATCTATTTGAAGACCAAGTATATATCTATTCAACTCGAGTAACTATCAGTTCACTATTAGTTGATCGATCTACCTACTCAATCCCTATAAGATTGATATCTAGACTTATTTCTAATTTATTACTTATATGACCAATTTTTTATGGAGTTATGCTTAAAGAGAGATACTCATCCAATGAGGTTTTAAAATCATATCATTTTATGATAATTTTGGTACCATCACAAAGTCGTAATATGCAACCAATTCATGACTCTAACATCAAGTAGGTACAATTCAAATAGTATCTGATATCTATTTAGGAATCTTTCTTTTTTATGTATATTGACAAACATAGAGTATCAAACTCTGATTGTCTTCTAAAGTATCCTAAAGTATTTTAGGGAATTTCTTTTATTTTCTAATGAGAAAAAAATAATTTTTATACATACTTGTACTATTATGATATTTACATGACACATATACCTAATATGAAAAATATTAGCTAAGGGGTTGTTATTACACGACACATACTCTAATAGGTCTAATAACATGTTAATCATTATGCTATTATTTGAAGTATTATTAAATATAATACTAAAAATTTAACATTGAATATTATATTTTCTACAGATCCATGCTTGACATTCATATATGACGGGGTCATCATAAGAATTACAAATCATAAGAAATCCTAATTACCCTATTTAGTTTTTATATAGAATCGACATAATGGAGAGTGAGACACGTGAATGAAACATTATAATGAATAATCTAGATTTTTGGATATTTTGGATAACACAACACTATATATCCTAAGTTCATTAATTACTAATTATTTTTCTAATTTAAAATATTTTATTCTACCATTCTTACCTGTGGACCTAGAAATTCTATGAAAATTGGCCTAAAAGTAGATTTGTATTATTTTAGCTACTTTAGGATCTTCAAAAAATTGAATTAGAAAAGCTATGCAAATAATCAAATTCACAATGTCTTCCCTCCCAACGTCATTGTGGTAAATGAAAGGACTCAATGAAAATGAATTGATCCAACTTTAAAGACCTTGCTGCTAAGTTGAATTTGCCTAAGATCCAATACATCAATTTTTTTGGCATATTTATTTGCATGTATCTTAAGGTGGCTAGCACCACTAATATTTTTACATATATATATTTTTTATAATATACATTATGCTGCATATTTTTCAACATTACTATTATTTTTATTTTTAATTATATTAAAGTAAGTGCAAATGATTGAAGTCAATGTATTTTTAGGGTTTTTTAGGCACTTGAGTGGTGACCATGGGAGTGAACCTCATTTTGATCTAGAATCTTTTGATTAACTTGCTATTATTATCTATGCCTATGTCTAATCTATTTTTATTAAATTCAATAATTATCATTTTTTAATTGTAT
Source organism: Sapria himalayana (assembly GCA_029783825.1). Lineage (NCBI taxonomy): Eukaryota > Viridiplantae > Streptophyta > Magnoliopsida > Malpighiales > Rafflesiaceae > Sapria > Sapria himalayana. The sequence continues at coordinate 4,216,814 of JAREIK010000801.1, read as the reverse complement.
GACATTGGCTAAAAATTTGAGGAGAAAAGTATTTTTTTACTTTGTTACTAATTTTATTAATTTATTTCTTAATATAATAATTACTAAATAAAAAAAATAATTCTACCATACTCACAATGTGCGCATTAAATTTATATGTAGAGCACACTTTGGATTCCACCTTATTTTCTTGTGTTTGCTAGTCATTGCTCATCACCAAACTAATACTAGTACTCCACAAATTTGAAATTATAAATTATTAAAAAAATGGGCACTAAAGAGTATAGTCAATTTTAGACCAAAGAGAGGAGACAAATGTATAGATTAATCATGAAAAACAAAATATAATAATATCCTATTTATATAAAAAAATTATAAAAAAATATATTAATTTTTTTAATTATTTAGGGTAGAAATTTGATAGCCATTAGATTCTTATCAATTGTTGTAATATTGTTATCCTGCCTAATTTTATTGGCTAAATAGTATTCTAAAAACTTATTGGTTAGGGTATCTCATCAATAAACACACACACACACACACACACACACACTAGGTAATATAAATATTAAAAAGGATTTTTATTTAGATATCACTCACATAAAGAATATATCAGTAATTCGATCAATCAATAGTGAGATAACTCAATTATAATAAAATAAATATTTCAGATTGTGGTATCAATCTTAGATTCATGGATTTGTTAATTTAATTTATGTGATATATAATCAAATAGTTCAACTTATATTAGGTTTAGATAAAGAACAAAAATTATTGTGTAATGACTATTTACCCTAATAGCATATAAGGTGATTATCATTATTTAGCCCATTTCAAATGATTGTCATCTCTATAGTATGTCACCAATGAGATAACATATCATCTCTACTCAAGAGTTAATCACATTTTCACACCTTTAATACAACTCGTTAACTTTTTTTGATAGTTCCTTTATATGGATACTCTTGTAATCCAATCTCGGGTATCATAATGAAATAGAATTGATGAGGTTTGTAAACATTTTAAATTTTTGGCTTCGTAAGTTCTATACTTATACAATTAATATATGCATTTCTCAAGTTTCACTAATGAAAATCATATGAGTTAATGCAACTCAAAAGGGTTTTCACTACCTTATTAGTCACAACTTACTCATGAATATGAATATCCTATGGATTACCTATTTCTATCCTTCTCATTGATGATGAAACTTATGTACTAATGGTGAACCCTTAGAAAAATATTCAATATAACATTCACCTTAATCAAGAACTAGTTCTTCTAAGATATGTACAATGGATTGGCATGTAAAATAGTCCATGCTTTCAACTTCATAAGTATCATACTCATAATGATTAACTTATCCAAATTTGAGTTTTAGTATATATGTTTATCTTGAGCATCTTGGTCAGGAGGATTGTCACTTTGTTCCTACCATACACATGAGGGAGCCTAATGATTTATATATCACAATCCACCAAGACAATGTTACACAAACTTATTAATAGTCAAATTCATAATTCATGTTCTATTTAATCACCCATCCATCAATTTTTATAATATAATATAAATCAAAACACATTTATTAATATAAAAACTATTTATATATAACACAAACAAAATTATACAAACCATAGATTACTTGGTATATTGTTATAAATTTTTGAATTTAATCTAGAGAGGGAAATTTGAGAGTCCTGCCTCCCAAGTATAGGAATTAGCTGAGGTCTTTCATCCTTTGCTTACTTGTAGAATCTATAGGAAGTGCAAAAAATTTCTCTAGGGATTGATTGTTATGCCTTGGCTTTTTCTTGGTGTGTGAAAGAAAAAAAAGAAGATTTGAGATTTTTTGTTGATTTCTCTCTCTTCTTTATACTCAAATATTTTTGCATTACTTTAAGTAGAAATTCATAGCTTTTAGAAAAAAGCCAAGAATTTGGCCTTCATCTCTTTAACTCTAAGTCATGACTTTAGAAAGTGGAAATGACTTTGTAATATATCACAATCTTTTTGTAACACAAAATCAAGGTGTTTGGCAATGTCTATGACTTGAGCCTAATGTCTTTATAACAAAAAGTTGTAACACTAGGAATTGCTAGAGGTTTGACATTTGTCTCTCTCATTTATCATTTGACCATAACACTAGAAATGACTATGAAATTAGAAATAACATATCATGTACATTAAAAGCCATGGTGCTAAGAGTCGCCATGACTTTAACATTGGTCTATCTTTATCATGCTAAAGTTATGGTGCTAAAAATGGTCATGATGCAAATAATAGATCTATTTTTTTAAAGTGATACAACATTGGGAATGGCCACACAACTTGCCTTGACTTCTTTTATTTTTCATAGGCATTGACATTGCAAAAAGGCTGCAACATTGTTAATTAGTCCAAACATAAAAGTTACAACTTTACCTTCCCTCGAGTACAAAAATTATGACCTTGAAGAATAGTCATACTCAAGTAAATACTCTATGTAACATTTCATGTTCAAAATTTATGCTACTAAATAGAGGCCATGACTTTAACATTAATCTCTCTTTATTATTCTTTAGTAATGGTGATGGAAATGGCCATGATGCAAAGAATATATCTTGTCTAAAGTGGCCAGAACATTGGGACTGGCCACAACACTTGACATCTTTCATATATCATAAGGCTCTTACATTGCAAAAAGCCACAACATTGGCAATTAGCCCGAACATAAGAGTTACTGCTTATTTTCTCACGAGGATAAGAGTTACAACCTTGGAGAATAGTCATACTTATTTAAATACCCTATGTAATATTTTGTGTCCAAAAGGTGTAGTAATGAATAATTTTCATGGAACTGGACTTAGTAGTCTTAGATATGTAACTTTTTGTAGCCCAAAAGTGGTAGCTTTGTGAAAAGATAGTGACTCTAACTTGAGGCTACAAAATTTTATTAAAGATAAAGTCATGAAAATAGCAAGTGGCCACAATTTTTGGTACTAGTAGAATACTTGGTTATTGTGACATGAAATTAATATTATAACCATTAAATTGATATGAAATAAGCATGACTCCATGATAATATCATAGCCATAAATAATATATTATATAATTGAAGAATTATACTAATGAGAAAGTAAAGTCATGATGTACAAAAATTTTCATGACTAATTAAGTAGAGTTTTAACTAAAAATATGGGCCAGAACTATGCGATGCTCCATAATCTATCAATTAGTCAAACGCTTCTAAAATCCCATCATTTTTATGACTATTCATCAAAATCTACAAAAACTATTAAATCATGAAATCAATCCATTAATATCTCATTCATGAGTTTACACATCATCTAAAAAAATACCAAAATACTTAATAATATTCGATAATTTGAATACCAAACTAACTTCATACAAAAAGTATTAGTCATCCCCGAGTAATAGGTTTACTCTCAAAAAAAAGTTAACATTATCTCAAATCAATTCAACACATTGGATTCAACATCACAAAATGAAAATAAACAAAAAATACAAATTAATGCACTAAGAAATGTGGCCAGTTTGATATTTCTTTAGGATCATACTCTTTAAAGGAAAAATCTAATTTTGAGTACCCAAATGGTGGCATAGAAGTGGATGATCTATCTAAATATCTTTTCAAAATAACTAACCAATCCAATATCTTTGTTAGAATATCACAAAGTACCTCTTATATTTTCCCAATCAAATTTAATACACCCTCAAAATATTTCATCAAAAAATATAAGTCCCTTGATTTGCACTATATTTTCTTACTTTGTCTATCCATTGACACTCCTAATATTTTGTGCAATTACATTTATGTCATCTCTTTTCTCCGTCACTCTCTTCTAATATGCCATGATGGCCTTCTATAATATCCTAAACTATTCAATGCTTCCCATCAAACCAATATCTATGCATTTTATCCCTTCCTTGAATTTGTATATCTCATCTTCAAACTTTTCTTATTTTGTGATAAAAGATATCTATTTTTTAATGGAGATTATTTTCCTATATCGCATCCTATTTTGACTTCTTCTACTACTACTATGCATTTGGATTTGATCAGTTTTTACTTTTTTCTTATTTTTTTTTCGGTATCTTGCTACATATTTTCAAAAATATATAAAATATTAATAAACATACCTCCATGTGCAACTAAGAAATGCTCAATGTGGTCCAGCTCATCTACTTATCTTCTTCTCAAATTTGTGTTGGTCATTCCCCTTCAAACATCAACTTTTTTTTTTTATAAAATTCGTTTTATTATTGATAACCCTCCCTTTTGGCGGATGAAAACCATTTTTACAACCTATGGCTACCCATAACCCTCTTACACCCATCTTAAGTTTTAAATTTACTTAGTAACATATTAAATTATAAAAGTTTTGCTCAATAAAACATTTTTCGCCTATATTTTTGATTTTCGGCCCGTACTTCCCGTTTTGCTATTTTCGGCCCGTCTTTCTCATTTTGTTATTTTCGGGTCATCTTCTTGGCCCACCTTCTCATTTAATAATTCTTGTAATCTTCGGACATCTATCTCTTGTCTTCCCCGTGTCTCGGGCTCTTCTCTTCACGTTATTTCCAAAAAAATTTCAAGCCGTCCTCCTTCTTCTTTTATACACTTCTAAACCTGTAAAATTCAAAGAGAAAAACGCAACGTGCCTGCAAGATAACTTATCACCCTATTACCCTTGTCCCTTGTTAAACTTATACGATATTTATAATTTCTTCGTTCCCTCCCATTCTCTATGGCATTCCTATACAGCTTTACTATTCTTTTTAAGTTATTACGTGATAACTTAAGCATTGAACCGCAAAGCCAGCAGTCACTACCCAGTGAAGACGAATTATCTATGAACTTAAGCATTGAACCGCAAAGATAGTTTATGGTATATGAACTTATCAAGACGAATTATCTATAAACTTCATTATTTAATTCCACAGGATTATCGGATTAAAAATAGAAGTCTCCTTCTTAACATCTTCATCCTGCAAGGAAAATCCAAATACAAATTTATACATATGCACCATTCTGCCGAGACTGCTCTAGTTGTGCAAAATTAACATATACATAGTTCTAACCTATTTGCTTCTTTTTTAGATTCGTTATTCTAAATTATGTTCTAAGTTTTATTTTTAAAAATGGCTCAACCTCCACCCTTCCTATTCCTTAAACTTCTATTAATATAACACCAAACTTGTGTGAAACTTTAGCATTTAATAATACAAAGATAACCCAGTAATTTTATAACACCTCGGTAGGGCTGATGTATCACTTCAGTAGGGCGTGACTTGCCTGCAAGAATAAAAATTCCAACACTTACCTTTTGCCTTCTATTTTCCTTTTGGACTTGCTTTGCTAGGATAGAAATTCCCTGCAATGTCGGATTCCCGCACGAAAATTCCAACAGGAGATTAAGTCTTTATCATACCTTCGTAGGCTGTTTATTTGTTCTAATATAAGGAAATCCCATTTTATCTAAACATGCTATTCCCTTTAGTTTATGTGGCATGGATTCCACGTTATATTCTATATCTCCTCTAGTAAAGCCTATTCTAGATAGGCTATCCGCTAGATTATTAACTTCTCTATATATATGTGTTATTGAGGCCTTCAGTTCATCCAAAAGGCTAAGAATTACTTCTAGATCCTCTTCATATCTCCATAATATTTTCTTGTTAGTTATTATTTCGACTAATAATTTTGAGTCTACCTGAACTTCTATATTTTTTAAATTTAGCTCCTTACATATCTCTAACCCTGATTTCAATGCTTTAATTTCTGATTCTAGGGCCGAGGAGGCTCTACTAGATCTGGTAAAAGCTCTCTTTACTGTCCCTGTATGATCTCTTATTACCCCGCCTCCTCCTGCTATTCCAGTGTCCCTACTAAAACTACCATCCGTATTAAGTGAAAATTTGCCAACCGGTGGAGTGTTCCAATGTATACATTTAGCCAATTGCTGTTTTATAACTTTATAAGTGAGATCCCATGTTTTCTCAAGCTTCTTTTCTTGTTTCTTTTCCTCTATTTTTATAGGTTTCATTATTGATATATTACTTAACTCCTTTCTAATATCTTTTATAATTTCTATTAAATTCATCCTTTTATTTTCAAATTTACTTTTGTTTCGAGATTTTCATATGCACCAAATAATTAGATGCGGTAATTTCTGATTAAGCCATTTTTTGGTGGGGCTTTTCGTGTTTTCACTTTCCCATTTTTTAACTTTATCCATTAATCCATCATCTTTATTACATATTCTTTTTTCTCCTTCCATCTCTCTCCATATTTTCGCTGCAATTGGCCCATTGGAAAATAAATGATCGGTTGTTTCAACTGCTTGTGAACATCATTCACATCTTGATGCCATTTTTATCCCTTTTTTTTGTACATTCTTATCTACCAGTATAGCATTCATTAGAGCCTTCCATGTGAAGGAATACATTTTTTGCGGGACGTTTTCTTGCCATACCCTTTTGAATAAAGTTTGAGCTGGTTTTTTCTTTCTGACCAGATCTTTTGCTGACTTGAGAGAGAAGTTTCCTTGTGGTGTTAAAGTCCATTTCCAGCCACTCTTCTTTAGTGTGGAGTGTGAGTCTACTATCTCTTTTTGTTTTTCCATTGTCTTCCAGCTGTTCGAAGCTTTCTTAGGGCTCTTATTCTTATTATCTAAATATTTTGCCCGCATGTATTTAGCCCAAAGATTATCACTTTCTTTAAGTCTCCACTAGCCTTTGCAGTCCCAGGCAGCTGCCGAGTCCTGAAATCTCATTAGACCTAATCCTGCTTCCTCTTTCGGATAACAGATGCTTTTCCAGTCCTTCTAGTGTAATTTATTTCTACCTTCTTTTTTACCCCATAAGAAGTTAGCCATTTCTGATTCGAGTTTTTTAATAAATTTTTTAGGGGGATGTATGACTGATAAAATATGTGTTAGTGTGCTTTGTAAAACATGTGAGAGCAGCGTTATCCTCCCCCCAAATCCCAGGAGCTCTTCTTTCCATCCTGCTATTTTCTTTCTTAGCTTATCTTGAAGGTAAGTTAGATATTCTTCCTTCAACCTCCCCTCATATATCGGACAACCTAGGTACATTAATGCCCCTTTAATTTCTGAGAAGCCTGTGATATTTTTGATTTTATCTACTAACTTTAATTTTGCATTTTTAGCAAGCATAAACTGACATTTACTTTTATTTACCATTTGACCTGTCTCTTTTTCAAATATTTGAAGAAGATCCATAAGATTCATTAATGACTTTGTACTAGCATTTATAAAAATTATAAGGTCATCCGCATAGGCTAAACAGCCTATTCTGGGTGTATTCCTTGGTTGTCTGAATGACATTATTTTACCTTCGGATATTCTCTTATTCAAGTTTCGAATTAATAATTTTAAGTAGATATCAAAAAGAAGGGGGGATAACGGATCCCCTTGCCTTATACTTCTATTTGGTTAAAATTCCTTACTTATCTTTCCATTTACAAGGACTCTTACCCAAGTACTTGAAATGCATCTATATATTAGATCTATGGTTAGCTCAGAGAAACCGAACCTTCTCAGCACAAAACAAAGGGTATCCCATTCTACTCTATCGAAGGCTTTCGATAGATCTAGCTTAACCACTAAATTTTTTCCTCTTGATTTACCTCCTATTTCTTTCATCATTTCTGATGCAAGTTTTATATTTTCAATCATTAATCTATTTTTAACAAAACCAATTTGTTCCTGAGATATTATTGAAGGTAAAATTAAGCTTAGTCTATTTTGTAATATTTTTGCTAAAATTTTATAAATAGCATTGCATAAACTTATAGGTCTGTAATCCTCGCATTTCTGTGGTGATTCTTTTTTTGGAATTAATACTATAAAAGATTTTGCCCATGATTTTGGGATTTCCGCACCTACAAAAAAACTTGCAATTGCGGGGACTAGCTCAGTTTTAACCGTATGCCAGTTTGACTGGAAAAAATAATTATTCCAACCATCCGGTCCTGCTGCACTCTCTTTTTCAAGATTAAAGTCAGCCTCTTTAACTTCTGGTTCTTCTGGGATCAATTCCATTAAATGGTTTTGAGCTTCCGTAATGGTTGCCCTAATCTCATGCATTAGAGAATTGTCTGTCCTATGTGATTGACTGCATAATTGGTTTTCAAAAAAATTTTTAAAAAGAGTTCCTATTTCCTTTTCATCTTCTACCCATTTTCATTCTTCATTTATTAGTCCTTTAATTTTATTCTTTTGAGATTTTATTTTAGTCATATTATAAAAGAATTTAGTATTACGGTCACCATCTTTTAACCATTTAATCTTTGTACGTTGTTTCCAATAAATTTCTTCCATGTGTAATTTCAATCTTAGTTCTCCTTTAGCCTTACTTAGTTCTATCCGAGTTTCATTATTATTAATGGAGTCAAAATCTTGTTCCAGCTTAGTTACTTTTTCTTCTACTTTTTTTAGCTCCTGATTTAATTTTCCAAAGACCTCTTTGTTCCATGTTTTTAAGCAAACTTTTAGCCTCAGAAGCTTAATTGATAGAACTTGCATCGGCTTGCCCTCTGCTGGCTCTTTCCAAGACTCTTTGATGAGGCTTTCATAGCTTGCATGCTTTACCCACATATTTTGGAATTTAAAATTAGACGTATTACCCTGGTTTCTTTGTATCGTGATAAACAGTGGGCTATGGTCAGAACAAGTTCTATTTAAGTGTCTAAGTCCCGTAATCCCTTGTGAGGTGACCCACTTTGTGTTACACATTATCCTATCCAGGCGAGCCCAGATGACTCCTCTTTTTTGCCAGTTATTACACCAGGTATATCTCGAACCAGTGAAATCTATTTCCATTAGATTAGTAATAGCTATTGTGTCATTAAATTGTTTCATGGCTACCTTATCCGGTGGTTTGCCACCTTTCTTTTCTTGAGGGCTTCTAATTATATTAAAGTCGCCTCCAATGATCCAAGGTGAGTTTCTACTTGCTATATCTTTCATTTTCTTTCATAGAGCTAACCTAGATTGTTTATCGTTTTTTGCATAAACTGCTGAAATTATTTGATCTGTGTTCTTATCTAATTTGAAGTGTACTATTTGTTCAGTATCTTTTAATATTTCAATTTTCAGCTTATTGTGCCATAAAATCCAAAATTTACTATTTAAATTAACATAAGCCTTATTAAAACCTAAAATTTCTCTATATTTATTTAATTGATCTTGCAGGACCATTGGCTCTGCAATAATCATTAATGATATTTTATGTTCTCTAATTAAAAGTCTTAATCTATTTATCGTGGGGCTATTAGCTACCCCCCTAACATTCCAATATAGGCATCTATCCATTAAAACCTAATTTGGCTTGAGCTCGAGTTGTACACTTAGATTCATAAGACATGTTAGCATATTTTTTTCGTATTTCTTACTGTTTTAGGAGTGTGAGTATTTTCATGCCTAATCTCATTATATTTTACTTGTTTTCCAAGCACCATGGCCATTTGCTTCAGGGCCTCCATAGATTGGGTTCTTGAGAGATTCCCCCAATCTTCATTATAAATATATATATCATCCTTTGCTTTCACCTCAGGCTCGTCTTGAGATACATCACCCTTATTAATTGAAGGACAACTAAAAATTACCGATTCATCTTCAGGGAAGTCCAGAAGATCCTCGTTTATCCACGCATAATCTTCAAGTTTTTCTTTTAATACGATTCTGGTTTTAGATGTTTATTTATGTTTTCTCCTGTGTTTTACCTCCTCACATCCTTTATTTAAGCTATCCTCCTTCTCTATCTCCAAGTTAGCCTCTGTCGGGATTACTTCTACTTGATTATTCTTTGGGTAATCTGTTGGAAAACATGGGATACCTCCACTTTCCAGAACTCCCTTCGGCTGGATATTTTGCTTGTGAAGAGGGACCTCCTCTTTCCTTATCCATTGCATTACCTTCTTACCTCCTCCTTCATGCCGCTGCCCATTGTTCTGCTCATCTTCCCCCGCCTTGCACGATAGATTTTCATGCCCGAGCCTCTTACAACTTAGGCAGTAAGGAGGAAGGCTTTCGGGGATGATAGTTTGTCAAAACCCCTCTGCCTGTTCACCTTCACCACTGCCTATCCATAGATTGTCGGGCGGTTTGGTCAAGAGGTTAAGCTCGACACATACACGAGCTTTATTCGGCCTTGACATGGCCACTGTGGCTTCATCCTGTAGCATGGATTTTCCCAAACACGAGGAAATCGCATAGAGAGACATTTCAGAGAATAAATGTAATGGCAGAAACGGCAATGTAAACCATACCGGGGCTATAGGCGCCTCTTCCAGAGGAGTGAAATCCTTTGTCCACTTCAGTGTATGCTTGGGGAAGCCGTCGACTTGCCATAATCCCCGCTGCCATAGGCGATATTGATCCTCCAGTAGAGAGCATTGCAGCACGACATGTTTGGCATCGAAGTCAGTGGACTTCACCTTCCCCTTAAGCTTTACATTATCGATAAATTTCTGAACTCCAATCGCACGAGGCATGCCGTGGGAAAACTTACCGACGAGCGTGTATTCGAAAGGTTCTAAGAGCCTTCGAGTTTCTTCGGCAGAGAAGATGATAACCGGGAGCCCATTTTTGTTCCCGTGAGTTCGTAATATCGGCACGGTCCCTTTCACAATCGAGGCAAAAGACTTATTGTTTAATAATAAGTCGGTTTTCTCCATTCTCACCTTGAATAGAGCTTGATTTGAGCAACAATGGAGAGTTTCTCTCTCTAGAAAATGAGATTTTCTCTCTCTAGAAAGTGAGAGCATTTTTTGAAAGAGAGAGCCATTTTTTTCCCTTCCAACATCAACTTATTTTTCTTGTCTCCTAATCAATTCTCCATTTAATACCCATCAATGTCATAGAAACACCATTAGACACATAATATCAACCTGTTCATCCATGAGAATTCCTTCAATTGGACATAATAATGTTATAAGGGAACGTTGAATTAACTGGCCAAAAAATTCACCCTCATAAAAACCCAAGAATTAATTTCTCTAGAATTTTCCACACATCAAAATGGTAACCAATGAAGATGGTATACAATAAGATCACTCTTTCCAGAATAATAATATATACAAGAAGAGTTAGTAATAAAAATGTGCATATAAAATACAATCAAACTTTACTTACCTCCATGAGTTCTCCCTTCATCAAATATTCATATGCACTCTATGAATTCACTCTTCATGTACTCTTTCTATCTATCAATAAACTAGCAATAGCTAAAAAATTGGGTTGCCTATGGATGGTTTTAAAATTCATTTTATCCACATCAAAAGGCATTGTATTGGGCATAACCACAACTTTGTCATTGAACTTCTAAAGAAAATTTACTTTATGTAATACCAAATTTATTGCAACGAGCATTGTTGTGGCTTAAGCATAAATAGTCAGAATTACAACTTGTTTGAATCTAGGATTATTTTGTGTGGGGAGGGTTCCAAGTTTAGTAATATTATTGTGATGCTTATTCAACAAACAATTAACTTCATCACATAAAAGAAAACTCTTGGATTATCTCTTAAATAGTGCTAAGTCTAATATCCATAGATAAGTCATTAATAAATTACCCATTCCATTATAAACCTTTTTAGTTATAGTCAATTTTTGTATGTAATACATCTATTCATCTATTCAATACATCTATTCATCTCAATGATGCAATACATCTATTCATCTCAAATAGCACTATGTTTAATAACGATAGCTAAGTCATTAATAAATTAGCCATTCCATTATAGACCTCTTTAGTCCGAGCCAATTTTTTTATTTTTTGTATTAGTCAATGATGCAATACATATACTCATCTCAAATGCCTCCTCTATAAGTTTAGTTGGGATGAAATGTCTAATCTTTGTTTTTTTCTCTAGCCATAACATTGTGATATGTTATGACTCTTTGAACTTCTTTTGGCGAGTTTTCCAACCCAACTTCCTCCATATTAGTATTTCACATGTTTCACTTTCTTTGTGCATACACAATATAGTGTTTTCAATTTATTCTTCACGGCTTTCATCTTCAACAACCTTTGTATCATTCACTAAAACTTATGTTATAGTGCATTTACATGCATTTTGATTTCCTTCTTGGTACTCATCCTCAATTTCCTCCATACAACCAACTAAAACATCTAATGTAATACTTTCTTTTTGTATACTCAAGTCAGTGTACTGGTCTCTCATATCAAGTTGCTTTAATTGTTTTTCTATCCTTTCATTTAACACATCTACTATTTGTAGATGTGTCAAATGGGTCGTGCTGTGTCGGAACGCCCCATTTTTTCTCAACAACATCATGCTACCATGTGGTGTTGTGCAGGACATGGTTAAAATCTCATGCCATGTTAGGCATGGCATGGTGCATAGTCCATCGACCTAGCATGACATGTTGAGCACACACGTGCAGTTCGTGTTGTGCATAAAAAATGGCCATATGGCTGACCAATTACAATTTGCCACATGGCCATATTTTTTTTTTAAAAATGGACCACTTCCATGACATGGTAGTTGAATTTAAAAAAAATTAAAATGGTCTCAATGACTGCCCGATGGGGATCCCGTCGGGCAACCACCTGAGCCAGTTTACCATGCCATCATACTAAGCACATGGGTCGTTCCTGGCCCAACATGAGGCATGGTTCATGTCGGCTCAACATGATACGAACTGTGCCAATGGGCAACCCGATCCACCCCGAGGCATGGTTCTAAACTGTGCTGTGCTGGGCCATATACTATTGAACCAGGATGGGCCTAAGGCCATGCTCAGGCCACCCACCCATCTGACACCTCTATCTTCTTGTGACAATTAGTAATTCTATAGGTAGTTCATCTAATGTTGGATTGAAGGTTTGAAATGACAATCACGTCCAATCTCTCCATTGCTCCCCCAACTTAGATTTTTTAACTCACTATTGATTAATAATAGAATTGATTCAGGTTACTATGAGGTGGGATATATAAATCATTGCTCGGTGAATAATAGACTTTATCATACTAATAGTTTTGGTTGTGCATGATCTTTTCTTTTCTGTTTATAGAGTGGTAGCTAAAAAAAGAAAAACAATAACACAATAGCCAAACAATTTACAATTCAAACAAGATAATAAGATAAACTAATGTAGATTAGAAAAGTAATCCAAATATCATTATTAAAACTAATAAAAACAAAACTATTAATTTTTAAGGATAATTATGTCAGCTTCAATTGACTAACCAAAAATATGTTATGACTTTGTTATACTTTCTAATTTAATTAGTTAAATAGTTTTCCAAAAGGTTCTTGACAAAGAACTTTTATCAATAAAGATCTATAAATATATGAGTAATATGTATTTAAGTAAAGAAGACATTTGTTTAGATATCAATCTCATAAAAATTATATCAATATTTTGATCAACCAATAGTGAGAATATATTATTTTAGTAAAAACGATAATTAAAGTTTTTGGTAAAATCTTAGATACTAGGGTTTGTCTATTTTCATTTGTATAATATGTATTTAAGTAGTTCAGTGTGTGTTGAGTTTGGATATAAAATGAATGTTAAATTATTTCCAAAATAATTGTCATAGGGATGGGCCTACAAGATTGTTATCACTATTTATAGCCTATTTGTCATAATGGCATACAAGGTGATTATCACTATTGATCCTATACCAATGATATTCTTATCATAGTTATCTTTTTAGTATTTTACCACAAAAAAAATAAATCATTTTAGCATGAGGATTATTCTTAAGTTCATACCTTTTAGTCAACTCATCAACTATTCTTGATGAGTATTTTGTAAGTATATTCATATTCTCTAGCCTTGAGTATCTTAAAGACTTTGAACTGATGTGAACTTAGAGTATTTATACATTCACCTTTATAAGCATTATACTCAGATAATTAATATATGTTTTCTCTTGAACTTGACTAGTGGGAACCATATGATTGAAAGCAATTCAAAAGATTATCACTTCTTTGTAAGTTACAACCACTCATGCACATCTTATGAATTACCTAACATCATCCTCCAAAGTGATGATGCAACTCTCTTAGGGGGACATTCTATAAAATGATTATATCAATTACCTATCATCATTTCCTAGGGATGAAACCTTTAGGAGGATATTCTATAAAATGCTCATATCAATTATTAGTCGATTCTTATAAGACATGTACAACAATTGGTGTGTAAAATCATTTGTGCTTTCAGCTTCATGAATATCATACTTGAACTATTTACATGCCTCAATTTTGGGTTTAATCATATAGGGTTGTCACATTTATCATGGTAAGAAGGGTTATCATTTCCTTACTGCTATACTCATGAGTGAGTATCATAGTTTGTCTATCATCTTCTACCATGACACACACACAACCTACTAATAGTCAAACCCTATTTTTAGTTCAATATAATTATTAATTTTTTCAATATATATTTCACAACATTAATCAAATATTATATTTATAATCAAATATCCATACATCATATAAATTAAAATGAAGAACCCTAGACCTCAAATTGAGAATCTATGATTCAAAACTAAATTTCCCATGTTATTTCACTTAATTTCTCATAAACTACCTTATAAGGGGGGTTTGAAAGTCATGCCCCCAACTCTAAGATTTAGCTTTAATATTATATTTCTTGCTTTCTCTTAGATCCACTAGAGAGTACAAAAATTTTCCTAGGGTTGTTACTATGTCTGCTTGAAGATGAAAAAGATAAAAATTAGCTAGTTTTCAAATTTTTGCTCCTCCCTTTCATCGAATCTTATATATTTATGTATTTTCCAAGTAGAAAGTGATGACTTTTGAATAATTTCATGACATTGGCCTTTTAGTTTCTTGAACTCAAGGTTGAGGTACTGGGAAGTAGCCACAACTTTGGAATACTATTTGAACTTTTTGTACCCCAAAAGTTATGGTGGTATGAAGTAGTCATAGATTTAAAATCTTTGTACCCTAAAAGTTATAGTACTGGGAAGTAGCCATTGTATTTTCAATTATATCAAAGTCACAGTGTTAGGGCATTGCCACAAGTTTTCCTTCCCGTGAAGGCAAAAAAATAGCGACCTTGGAAATGGTCATGGATTAAGTAATGGCCTTTTTAATTCATTGTAGCCAAGAGTCATGGCACTGGAAAATGGATATGGCTCTTGACTTATGAATAGTAACTATTTGCTAAAGATAAAACTATGACACTAGATAATAACTATGACTTTAACACTAGTGAGGTATTTGGTTATTATGATATAAAATTAAATTATAACTGATTTAATATTATGATATAAAATTAAATCATAACTGATTTAATATTATGATATAAAATTAAATCATAACTGATTTAATATCATGAGATAAATATGGTTGTGACTCTAAGATAATTTCATTTTTAAAAAGAATGTGTTATACAGTAAAATAATTATGCTAATGATATGATATAGTCGTGATATAAAAAGATTATTACAGCTAATTATATAAAATTTTAGCTAAGAATAAACACTAAAACTACTTAATAGGATCAACCATCACCAAGTTAATAATTACCTACAAAAACATAAAAATTTAACTATAATTCATCATACTCAATCAAAACTTCAATTTTATGAATTTATTCTAATTATTACATTTTTCTATAATTACACATCTTCAAAAATCACTCAAACACACTAAAATATTTGGTATTTAAAATATTGGACATGCACCACTACTTGTACATGTATTCTTGTAAATACATATACAAGGGTGTGATTATACATATAACTATATACATATAATAATTTTTGAAAAAGTTGTAATTTTTATTATTTTTTTAATAATGGTATGGAGGAGAAAATATTTAAGAGTTTTATTTTTTTAAGAAATCAAAACATAAATAACTTTTGTTTTGAAGTACTTTTTGTTAAAATTTTAAGGGACATAGATTGTTTATTAAATATTTTTAAATTGTGGAACCTTAGCAAAATATTTCTATTTTTTATATTTTGTTTAGGGGTGTTTATGGTATATATATCATTACATATAAACATCTTAAGCTATATATAACACACACACACACACACATGGTTTAACTATATATTATATGTAGTTTAAATTATTTAAATATATCTTAAACACACACACACACACACACACACACACACACACCTATATATGTTTATAGCATTAAAAACGTTCAATGTATATGTATTATATATAATTATATGTTTAAAACATAAAAAAAATAGTTATAGTTATTATTGGATTAATTCCAATGGCTGAAAGATTATAATTTATTATTATTATTATTGGCTAATAAGACAACATATGATGTCTTGAAAGTAACTTTTACAATGGTTGGCATGGGTCAGGGTATGTGTCCTATTCTCATGCCTATCACTGGCTTGGTTCAGGCATTGTTCTAGACAATGTCATGTGTTATGACTTCTGAGTGTGCTAAAACTTGATATTCATTGGCATGATCCCAAAATCTTATTGGACAATTTTCTATTGTCCAATGTAATCCCACAATATATGAGTCATAAAAGTAGTAAAATAGACATAAATCCAAATATCATTTCTATATAAATTGTTTAAATAGTTCGATCAACCAATAGTGAACTAACAACTACTCGAGTTGATTTTTTAGAAAGATAATTAGACTCCAGCATTGATTCACTTCATTGTGCATGATGATATTTCTTAAAAGTTTAGATAATATTTTATTTGATTTTCAAAAGAATAGTAGATTAGTGTAAAAATATCCCAATGCCTTCTTAGCATATAAGGTGGTTATCATCTTTGGATTATCACTATCAATGAAGATCTACTCATAATTTTCCCTTCGGTATTTCACCAATAAAGCTACATATTATTATGTTCATGAGTTATTCACAAATATACTTTATTTAGGCAAGTCAAAAACTTTTGATGATTGCTTTGAATATACACTTCCATCCTTTGACCTCTAATATCTTAAAGATGAGAGATGACATAGTAATAAATGTGTTTGTAATTAAGGATTAGTAAGTACCATAGTTAGGATAATTAACATACATCTTCTAATGAATCACGTATATGAAAATTATACAAGAAGGATTGACTCATAAGACTATCACCACCATACAAAGCACCTCCTCTTTCTTGTATCCCATGACTTACCTATCACCATCCATCACCTCTAATGCATGACTCTCACATTATGGTGATACTTCTAGGTTAGAAGTTCTATTCAACCCTCACATCACTCAAAGTTTAATTATTCTAAAATATGAAGAATATATTAGTCATATGCGTAAATGCTTTCACCTTCATTAGTATAATAATTGCAATGATTAAACTTATCTCAATCTTTGGTTTTCATAAAGATTTATCTCATGCATTAAGACTAGAAAAGTTGTCACTTTCTTCTTATCATACTGTGTGAGTGTGTCCCATGATATACTTATCACCATCTACCATGACCAACACATAAATAAATGATATAGTGAAAATTCTAAATTTTAGTTTTAATTAATATTTATATCCATTTTTATAACATTTAAGAAGTATTCGTATGAAATATTTTGAAAGGAATCTAGTGGAATCGAGGGTTCCTAATGAAAGCCTAAGTGAAGATCTAAGTTTTGAAACTTAAACCCAATCAAATATTGCTCATATTAGCCTTGGATTTACCCCAAATTTAAGGTTGGAACCATGCTACTTAGAGTTTGTTTTTGCTCTTAGCTGAAATCTAATTTCTCTCTTCCTTTTTTTTGCAAAATCTTGTAAGTGTTGTTTATATATTTTTGAAGATTTATGCAATACTTTAAGCTAGAAATCATAACACTGATTTGAGATAATGAATTTTTAGACATGTTGTATCTTCTTTGGAGTACCAATGTCACAATGAAAATGAATACCATGACTCAAGTAACTCCTCTCTAGAGCTCAATATTATAATATTGAGAATACCATGATTGAGATAAATAACTCTGGTACTCAAAGTAATAGTGCTAGGAATGATGGTGACTTGATCTTTCCTCTACGGAGCAAAATGTTAATGTATTGAGAATAATCATGACTAATATATTTATTATCTATAACATAAAAGTGTGACACTAGGAATGACAATAATTTTGGTGTTTTCTTTCTAGAGCACAAAGGTGTAGTATTGGAAAAGCCATGAGTAGAGTAAATGCTCTTTGGAATAAAATTTCATTATAAAAAACACTATTTTGACTCAAAATACTGTTCATTTTGGTTCTATATTGAATAAATCATAGTATGAGAAATTTCTGTGACTATTTATACCAGTGAGGTTCTTAGATAAAGCATATTGTGGCCATGACATAGAAATAATGTGTAGTGAAAATAATGTGACTAATTATCATGGCCATGACATAAAAATAATGTCATAGTTGTTATATATTTTAGATATAGCATGACTGTGACTATAATAAAATATTATTCTCATGAAGATTATATTATTTAGTGAAAAGACTATGACAACTCGGTGCAAGAGTCATGACATACAAAGATTATTATGATTAGTTTTATAGAGATATGACCAAGAAAGGATACCACAACAACTCAGTTAAATCTAGAAGGTGTACCCAAGTAATGAAATGGAAAATATCATGACTCTCCATCATTTCTCTCCTTCCAAATATTCACTCCATGAAGTCTACCAAATTCAACTAAAATAGCTATGTTTCTACTAATATTCATCAAATTCCCTCAAAATAATAATATAGTAAATTTTCTCTAATAAATGCTCAAATAAATGCAATCACAATAATAAATATATGCCAAATCACCCAAAAATTTGGTATGTGGTGTGCATGAAAAACTCTCATACTTTAATTATTTTTCATCATCAAATAATGAATCTTCCCCTATTTTTTAAACACATCACAAGAATCAATACAACAAGAAGAAATATAGTACAATATCATCAGAAAGACACATATACAATATATCAACTTATAGAAGAAGAGAGGCCTATGATCAACCACAAGGATGCAAATATTGAATTGGAAACTTTGTCCTAGAAGGCTCATTTGTGGGCATAGAAGTGAAATGTCTTTTTGAATATTTTTTATACTTGCTACCTAGTACATCATATGCACAATCACATTGCACAATACATCTTGCCACCTTCAAATGGAGTTTAGTGAAAATTTAAACGAATCAAGTACAAAATATATTCGTTTCTCATTCTCACTATACTTTCTTAGGTCTTTGATCCATTATTTTTCTTTATAGTGCACATTTCTTATGTTATCTTATTTTATCTCTGTCCATAATAGTTTTCTACCACTCACTTGTGATGGACTCATGGACCTTACCAAATGATTTAGTGCTTCCCATCACTTTGGTATTTACTTATTTCATTCCCTCTTCCAAGTCTTCATAAGATGATCTTCAAACATTTCTTAGGTAGTTACAAATAATAGTTCATTTTAATTGAGATACATCTCCTATAATGCTTTTATTCTCTTTGTATTAGCTTTGTATTCTTTTTATCTTCTTTTCAAATACTCTTCCTACTTATTGTCTCTTCTCTTTAATTCCACTTCTAAGAAACTATGCATATATTTTATCTCAACTTTCAAGCATATTTATTTATAGTTGATCTTTAATTCATCACTTTAAAAATATTGAGGATTTTTCACAACTCACCTCCTTGCCTAGTCAAATAGTACTTAAATTTGTATGTAAAGATCTTTGGGAAAGATTGAAGAGTAAGATTATTTTATCTTGTATGATGGTTGATATATTGAGAGTCACCTATAATATAAAGAATAAAAATTATAACCAAACCATGCTCTCCTCCATGAGTTCTCTCCACATCAAGTGTTCATACATACTTTTCTATGAAATTCTAATTTTCTCTTCCACCTGCCAATGTCTTGGCCATTGCCTTATAATTTGGTTATATCTTTAGGAATTTTAAGACCATATCATTCATGACTCATTTCAATCCAAATATTTTGTTAATAAAATCCCACTTAAATTACACCCAAATTCTTCGTACATAGTACCTCTTTTCTTACATGTGCATTCATAATTGGAAATGTGGAATAAACTTGTCAAATCTCCACTCTCCTATAAACTCCTTCTTTTCCAACAAAGAGGTTATCCATATGTTTCCAATTTTTATCAGAAATGGTGTCTCTGATACAGTGACTTTGGAAGACATCTCAGTAGTGGATTACCTTTGTCACTTGCCTTTGGATTTATGACTTGATTTGGTTTCCTCCATCCTTTCCATTAACGTTGAAATCAATATCTATTCATCCATATTTGCTCAATTCTTTGATAGTTAAGGTTATAAAAGTTTTCATTGGAATTGAGAAGTAAAATAATTCTTTGATAGTTAAGGTTAGAAAAATTAGGGTTAGTAGCTTTATATAGAATTATGGTTAATCAAATCTAATCAAAAAATGCCATGACTTTTTTATGTGGCTATGACTTCTTTTTAAAAGGAAATCACAGCTGAGTTTAAGTATCATTACTTCAATTGACTTACAAGAAAGTCATAATTGGATTTGAGTACTGTGACTTCTTTTGGGTGTTTAAGTACAAATAGTAAATTCTTTGGTTACCTTTCAAATAATACTATGTTAAACATTCATAGTTTGATCTTTATTGGATCTCTAATTTGGTAAGTGATCTAAGTGATCTAGGCAAGCTTCTTCATATATTCTTTGTCTTTTGCTTATCTTTCTTATTTTTTTCTAGTATCAAGTAATCATATAGAGTCTTTCATTTGAGATATTCTTTCATATATGTCATGAATTTGAAATAAGTCGAGGTATTATCACCTATTATCTCATTTGGTAATACAATATTTTAGAAGTCATGACTTTCTTTGTTATAACTTCATCTTCATATGTCTTCCAATTATTCATATTTATTACTTCTATCTTGTCTCTATCTTCTAGTAAATCAATTATTAGTTATGGAATTTACTTTGCTTGTACTTCTTCTATAATCTTGAAAATCTCCTCCATTATTTTTATATGTTGTTGAATTAAGAATTTTATATTTTTCACCTCTTCCTTGCTTCATCAGAGTAGTCTGACATGGATTCTCTAGACTTCATGTCTTTGAAGAATATTATGTCCTCATAGATATCTTCTTCTTGATTGTCACATTTACTATTTTTTTAATGTAGAGTTCATCTAATCAGCCATATTCTCCATCTTTTTTGGGCCATTTATATTCTATAAAATATTTCCATTTGAAGTCTAACTTTTTCTCATCATGGTACATAAAAGATAATCTATTCCCTAACAATCTTCTTTATCAAAGTCTGAATTATGTAGTTTTTTATAGAGGTTGAATTTCATTTGTTCTTCACCCATAGGATGTGTGAATTCACCATTCTTGATATCAATTAATACATATCTAGTGGCTAAAAATTATCATCCAAATATTAATGAAGCTTATTGATCTTTCTCCATATCTATCACAATAAAATCTATCAGAAAAATAAAGTTACTAGCCTTTACCAATATATCTTCAAAAATATCATTCAGAAACTTGTTTGAATTATTATTCATTTGAAGTGAGAGAGTTGTTGGTATAATCTTGCCTAGGTTCATCCTCCACACTATATACAATAGCATCAAATTCACACTTGATCACATTTCACATAGCACCTTCCCAAAAGTGTGCTCTCCAATAATGGATTGAATCATAAAATTTTCTAGATCCAACTTTTTTTAGAGTTTACTTTGGATGAAAAAGCACTACATCTTGATCATACTTATAATCCCATAGGTCTCCAACTTTTTCTTGCTACTCATTATATCCTTTATGAACTTTACATAATTTGTCATTTTAACTAAGGGTTTGACAAATGGAATTTTAATTTCTAAATTCTAGAAAACATTGAGAAATCTCTTATATTACTCATATATTTTTTTCTTTCTAAAACATTATGAAAAAGAAATATTAGGAAAAAGATGTTTAGTATTTGTATACTCTTTCTCTTGCACATGTTTTGAATCATCACTATGGGTAATCTATATCTCATCCTCATTCTCCTCTTCTTCATTTGTCAAAGCTAGGGATATGAGTTGGGTAGTATATTTTATGGATGCTGACTTTAGAAAATGCAATGCATCTTGTGCCATGGCAGTGGGCTGTGTCTTGACTTTAGAAAAAGATGAGACTTATTCATTCACAACTTCCTTTTTTATTTTAGCTCCTCTTTTGCCTTCCATTTCTACATGTTGTTCCTCTAATTCTTTGGCACTTCTAAGTGTAATTGATATGTGTTTCTTTGGGATTTGTCTTGGTATTACTTGATAGTTCATTCATGCTCTTCTCTTTTATCAATCATGTTGTTTTCCAAGTTGATTATCTATGATTTTTATTACATTATTTATGTGTTCATGCCTCATTTCAATGTATTCTATCTAATTCTATTGAATATTATTTTTATTTATCTCCATGAGCAAGACAAGTATAATGTTTCTAAGTAATAGCTTTTCTACTTTTTTTAGATGATTAAAATTTGAGGATGAGGCTCCTTAGAATTGATAACCCATTGAGTTATTTCCAAAGTTCTTCTGAAATTAATCAATATTCTATTGCATTTTCTTAGAATTCTCAAATGATAGATTTTCATAAGTTCTTATGTTCGAATAATAGTGTGTTGGGGTATTGTTGTTGGGTTAGATTATATATCCTCTGTTCTACAAAATATTGGCTTCCTTTACATGGTAAATGAGGTTGAAATTTACTATTTCCTAGTATTGTGAAACAAACTTTTTTCTCACACTCAAATATTTGTCTTTTGGGCACCAAACTTATTGAAAAATATCTTCATGTTAATTTTTATACCAATTAATCTATCTAACTCTAATTCTCTAGCTTCCTTCATTCCAAATAGTCAATGATTCTATTTATTATAGTTATTGTTTATTAGCTCTTCAAATAGATAATGTGCTTCTTTGGGAGGCTTATTATGCACATTATCATGTAGTTCAATCCTTTATATAAAGTATGAGCTTGAAACTAAAATTAAAATTCATGTTGTGGGCATCTTCTCGAAAGCTATTTTCATTGGTCCCAATTATTATATAACATCTTCAACTTCTCTTGTAGGAATAGAATTGCACAAGTTCATCCATACTCTTAGTCAAACCTTGAGAAAAGTATTAGAACTAACTCTAGGCTTTATATGAAAATGAAAAAAAAATCATAATCATATTGAATCCAGGTTAACTTCGTTCATTTTCATCATCTCACACAACTCCAAGAAAGTTACGATGATATTATTCAGATCTTTTGAAATTCTTCCATTGTACTAGTATTATTGTACCATAACTATGAAACTCAGTTTCAACTCAAAAATAATAATCCATCATAGTCTGCCACCAATAATCACCTATAGTATGGTGAGGAATGGGCTATTAGACAACTTATTCTTCACCAACTTAGTAGTCTATATTATTATCAGTTCCTTTCATATGTTCTCTCTCAGCTCTTTGTCTCTGTAGTGTAATTATTATTCCTTTTATTTCTAGATTCATATGTATTAACTCAACCTTGGGGTTCCTACTCATGTAGTTGTAGTGGCTACCAAACTAACAAAAAAAAACAAAAGAAAAGAAAAACATAAATATAATACAAATAGAAAGTAATAAATATATCCAAAAAACATAGAAACAAAACTATTTTTTTACAAGGATAGTTATTTCAACTAAAGTTAACTAATAAAACTACAATTAATTAATTATTGACAATGATACCAAAAACAATTATGACTTTGTAAGTATGCCAAAACTTATTGTTAATTGATATGATCCTAAAACTATATTGAGTGATTATTTTTCATCCAACATAGTCCAAATGGATATAAGTCTAGATATGAATCTCATAGGAATTATATTTATAGTTCAATTAAACAAAAGTGAACTACGAGTTGAATAGATAGACTTGGGCTTTTAAGTTAAAATTAATATAATGGATAACACACTGAGCCAAAATATAGAATTTTTCATAATTTGTATGCCTTTATGTCCATTGAGGGAAGATATGTAAGGGCTACTCAAAGATGTGATTTACAAATGGTTGATAAACTATGTAATAGAAGAAAAGATGATCAGATTTTAGGTAGAAATAACTTATAATTTACTAAGGAGTTAATAATAAATATCCCATTAATTGGGAAGTTATTAATAAAAATTATGCAAGAATATCATGATAGATTTTGGACAGACCCTTTAGATGTTCATTTCATTATGGTAGTTATGGAAGAGCAATATTACTATTACAAATTAAAAGTGATATAAATGCGTATGTTAGAACTTGTCTAGTGTGCTAACATGATAAGGTCAAACATAAATTACTTACATGCCTCCTACAACCTCTTCCAATTCAAAAAATTTCATTAGAGAGCATATCTATAGACTTTATTTTGGATTTTCTAAAATCAATGAGTTTGGAATAATTATGGTTGTAATAGGTTGATGTTCTACGTGTGGAACCTTCAATCCAACAACAAGGGAATGCCTTACCTGAAGAAGTAGCAAAACTATTGATGAAGAATATGACAAGTACTAGGTATTCCTCAAACCATTATCAATGATTAGATTGGAACATTTATGAATAGATTCTAGATTGAGCTATTTAATCTAATGAGATTAAATATAAATTGGTCTATTAATGTTAACTTTCAAATGGATGGACAAATTGAGATTTGATATCTTTGTTATAGTTTCAAGCCTTTTTATTATATTTTGACAAGCATTGATTGTATGGATTAATAGCAATTCTAGATTACATTCATTAATCACCAAATATTTTGGATGATTTAGTGAAATCTCATTAAATAGATGCCTACCTCTCATTCTTGCTACTATCCATCAATCTCTCACGTATATAAAATATTATCACTTAGTACTATCAATTACTTTGGTAAATAAGTAGAAGCAAAATTTTATGCCTACATAAAAGACAAAAATATCAACTTTGCATGGAAATATTGTATCAAATAGTTTAAGATGTAATGTTCAATTTTCAAAGACAATAAGGCAAATTTGATATCAACACATCCGAATGTTTTTATATTTCACACTATTATTCCTAAAGTAATGACTAGGTGGAAGTATTGAAAAATATTTTGATCACCATATTAAAAAGGTTTGGAAAGGGTAAAGGAAAGATGAGTAGAGGAACTACGAAGGATTTTATTAGCATACAAAAAAATTGGTTGAAGCATTGAGGATGATTAGGATTTTTCACTTCACATAAACAAGTAGAATGGATAAAATCACACCTACATAAAATGGATGTCAACCACATGAACAAACTTCTCTAAACTCGTCAACCACTTTTATGTCTAGCTTAGAAGTTTGATTGGATTGGTGAAACCCAAGAAACTTCTAATAACCGGATGGTGTCTTTTTAACAAAAGGTAATAACTTTTCAATATAGTAACTGCATATTTTGAAAATAATACTGACCAAACAAGCTAAAAATTACAACCTAAATGGTAAGGCTCTTAGGTAAAAGCAAATAATTGTAACAATAGTATCATATATTCTTGACAGGCTCAATAGGACACCTATCCCCAAATTGCTGAACATAATCCATAAATTGATTACATTTAGGTAAGAGAAAATAATACCGACCAAATATTCTTGAAAAGCACAACTAGCTACCAAATTTGACATTTTTAGTCGTCTTTTTTTTATGTCCATAATTTGATTAAATTTTTTTAACAAAGACAAAAAATATAGTGGAAATGCTAGAATAAGAAGAAGCATTAGGTGAGTATTCTTATGAACATGATAGTCTCATTAAAGTTATAGTCATGTAAGAGCATCACATTCATAAACACTTAGCAGAGAGATTCAATAGAAAGATTTGTAGAAAGTGAAATAAGATACTTTTTTGTGTACTCAAATTTCCTCTTATTGAACATAGAAATAATATTCGTTGGAGTTGAGCAGACAAAAAGATTAGGATGTATATATCTTAGTATATCTACTATTTCAAGAAGTTTGCTCGAGCAAACAATGCCTCACAAACCCCTTCCAAGGCTATACAAGCCAATAATGAAACACTCATTTGACCCTACCCAAGTATCGATGTCAAACAGGCCGGGCCAGTCTAGCCCGACCCATTTTTTTAGGTCCATCTGAGCTCACATGCCTTGCTAGGCATGGCACGCTATAGTACCGTGCCATGCCTGGAACGGCATGGTTCACTGAAGGGTAGGCCCGGCATGTTTTGTGGACCAAAATCAACCTGGGTTTGTGCTAGTTCGGGATTGGTCGTGCCTATTTTAGGTTAAGTTTAAATTAGAAAACTTAGGGTTTTTGATGCCACGCCACCGCGCCACCACACTGTCGTTGCCCATCGGGCGTGCCGAGCCTTTCACCCACATGCAATGAGAAGGGCGGAGGATGCCTGGCTGCCCAATTGACTAGCCATGTAAGTAGTATCCAACTTATGTGGCTATTTTTTAAAAAACCACCTCAACGGTGGTCACCCGATGAGACTAGACCCATGACCTTAGAGTTGACCGTAGTTAGTCTTGGGTCATTGGGCTATGGACCATGCCATAGGGCTTGGCATGCTGGTCATACCGAGCTAGGCATGAGGCATGGCTCACACCAACCCATCATGGCATGACCTTTGCCATGGGCTGATATGGTCTAGGACTAGGCATGATCCTAGATTGTGCCATGTTGTGGGCCATGTCTAGGTCGCCCGACCTAGTTGATACCTCTAAGTGTGGAAATAAAAGATTTATTAGAAATTTATCCTTACCTACATTATGATTCATTTCTTTATCTCTATGCATTTAGATAATCTATAATCACTATTATGTTTCTTAATTTTCCTCTCCTCTTTCATATTTGTGTAAGATCATATCCTTCCTCTAGAGTCCTAGCATTGTTAGGTGTCATAACATCATATCCTTGATTCTTTGACCTCTCATTAGAATGGGCCACAACTTCTTAGAAAAATTTAGTTGGAGTTGTAATTTGGTTTAATATCACTTAGAAGTTCATTTACTCTTTTTTCCTTCTTTAATAATGCTAATTATCTAATTTGATTCTCTATATTTCTTATCACCAAACTTATGTGATCCATTCTCACTTCAAATACTCCCATCCAATTTTCTTGGGTATTATAATTGTTTTCAATTCTAGAGAGCATGCTTACCTTCTTCTAAGATTATATTTTCTTTTCTTCATGATGGTTGACAATTAAAGCTTAAGCTTTCTTGATTATTGTAGCTCACCATATTATTCATAATATTTATTTAAGATTACTTAATATTCTACAGCCCATTCTAATAGCCTTCATACTAAAATTCTCATGATTTCTCATATTCACATGATAATGCATTGAGACATTGTTATTGGGTCTAAGCACATACTCTTTATTTTGTATTTGGTTGACTCCTTTTATTTGATAATTAAGATCTAAGTTTACTAATGCATGCATATGTAAAATGACAATTTTTTCTGATACTTTTTTCTTTTCATCTTGGGTATCAAGCTTTCTTAAAAGAGCTTTCATCTTCACTTCAATTGTGGTGTACTGATCCAACACCAATAATCCAACTTGTTTTCTTTCAAATGAATGGTTCATTAAAGTTCGAGAGTTATTTTTTGCTAGCTCCTCAAACAAATAATTTGCCTTAACTTATAATTTATTTATAATCATTCCTCTAGCAGTTGTATCGACCATGCACCTTGTCATATAGTTCAGCCTATCGTAGAAGGTTTGGGCTTGTAACCATAACTCAAATCAATATTAAAGATTTCTACTCAACAACTCCTTAAAGTTATCTGAAGTATCATATATAGTCTCATGCTCATCTTGCTGGTAATGATTTATCTTGTTTCATAATTGAGATACAATTTGAAGAATTTATTGAGAAAGATCCTCACATGTTCATCCAAACTCTCAATGGAGCTCAGAGTAAACAAGGAAACTAACTCCATGTCTTATCCCTTAATGAAAATGAAAATAAATATAATCTTATTATATCAGGGTTGATTCTATTCTTTTTTACCAAGTTGCATAGCTCAAAAAATATTATAACATATCCATTAGGATCTTTGAATACCTTATAGTTGTATTGGTGATACTGAACCACAACTAAGACTTAGATTTAGTACAAAATAGTTGACTTCCACTAATTGAAAATGAATACCCAAATAAATATCCATCATCATGAGCCTTCAATAGTCTTCCAATATATGGTGGTGGATGAGTTGTTGAACAATTTTTACATTACTATATTGGGGCTCTCTATTATTGTTAGTGCCATTCATAGTTTATATATAAGTTATTTGTCTAGTAATTACTCTTTTCATTTTTTTTGATTTCTAGGACCAAAGGGATTAGCTCAGCCACAGGGCTTTGGCTCATAAAAAGGTTCTTAAAAGTAAAAAAATTAAATAGAATACAATCAAAACCCAAAATAGAAATATCCTCTTTACAAATAAATTAATAAAACTTAGCATTTAAATTCATAAAGATGTATCAAATTCAATGTTATCTTGACTATGAAAAAATATAATCTTTTATAAGGATAATAATAACATCTTATGTTGACTAACCAAAATAAATAATCTTCAGTAATTGTGCTAAAAACTTATTATGACTTTGTAAATGTTACCTTATTTGTTGATTAGGTGATGCTCTTAAGGCTCATTAGTGATAACATCTCATTAAAAAGAGATCCATAAGTGCATGAGTTATACAAGTAGTAGATAGAACTTTCATATAGATATCGATCTCATAGTACATGTATCAGTAGTTTAGTTATTCAATAATCAGATAACTAAATTCTATTAGAATAAATATTTGGATTATGGTATCAATCTTAGATTTATGAGCTGATTTATGTAATTTATATTATAATTGTTCAAATTAGCTCAAATTATATTATGTTTGGATATAGAATGAAGGTTGAAGTATTGTGCAATAACTTCTTGCCCTAAATGCAAATAAGGTGGTTGTCACCATTAAGCCTATCCTAGGGGTGGTATCACCATTGTTGCCTCCTTGGTACGTCACCACCTAAACAACTAATTATTTATGCTCGAGTGTTATTCACAAGGTATATCTTTTAGGAAACTTTATCAAATTTTCTTGACAATTACTCTATAAGCACATTTTTATTCCCTAACCTCAAATCTCATAATGGCTATGAATTGACATGGTTTGTAATAGTTTGTACTTTTAGCTTTGTAAATGTCATACTCACATAATTCATGTATGCTTCTCTCAAATTTCACAAATGGGAACTATATGAATGAAAGCAACTCATAAGGGTTGTCACCACCTTATGAGTCACAACATACTCACATATGTTCTGAGGATTTTATAAAATATGTATTCTAATTGAGAACTAGTTTTTATACTACATGTATAATGGATTATATGTAAATATATTCATATTTTTCATTTCATAAGCATCATAGTCACAACCATTAACATACCCAACTTTTGGGTTTTAAAGCATTGGTATATTTCATGCATTATAGTCAAAATGACTATTACTTTTTTTCCTACCATATGCATGAATGAGCCTCATGATTTACTTATTATCATCCACTATGACAATGTCACACCAACATTCTAATAGTTAAAACCCTAGTTCAAGTTCTATTTTAATCACAAATCTATGAATATCCATAGCACAAAATAAACCAAATATATTCATTAATATAAAACTAATGTCACATCACATAAAATAAATTACACAAACCCTACACCACATGATATTTTGATAAGAATTCTAAAATCTATTATAGAAAGGGGAGTTTGAAAGTCATCCCTTCAACTTTAGGGATTAGAATTAAGTTTTGCGTCCCTTGCTTACTTGTGGAGCACCTAGGGAGTGTGCAATTTAGCCCTAGGGGTTTGTAGCTATACATTGGATTTTCTTCTTTAATGGAGAGAGAATAACAAAATTAGAGATATTTGGTATTTCTCTTTCTTTAACTTTATACTCAGGCAATTCTGCATTACTCTAAGTAGGAAGTCATATCTTTTAGAACAAAGTTGCAACCTTGGCCTTCATTTCTTAAGCATGAGGTCATGACTCAAAAATATGGCCATAACTTTAGAATGCATCCCAATTCCCAATCTTTCTGTAACACAAAATCATGATCCTAAACAATAACCATGACTTGGGTCGAATATTTATGTAACATAAAGTTATAGTACTATGAAGTGACCATGCCTTAGTGTACCTATCATCATGTTCTTCATAATAGTCAAGATATTGACATTAGTCTTTCTTGTCATATATGATTGTGATACTGAAAAAAAGCCATAATACTGAGGTCTCTCATGTATATTGTGTGGCCACAACACTAAGAAATGACCAAGACACCAATATTATCTTTCATATGTATCAAGTGTCCACAATACTATGAGTGGTTATGATACTAGCCTTAGCTTCTCTCATATATCATGTCATCATGGTTCTACAAAGTTATCATGACACCAGTAATTAGCCCATACATAAAGTCATGGTTTTGTCTTCCTTCGAGGATAAGAGTCAAGACATTGAGAATTGACCATACCTAAGTAATATTCTATGCAATATTTCATATATAAAAAGGTTATGGTACTAATTATTTCTAAAACTTTGGCATGAGTAATTTTGGCTATATAATTTTTGTAGCTCAAAAATCATATCTTTGTAAAAAGGGTACATCTTTGACTTGATAATATGAAGCCATTTTAAAGATAAAGATATGATACTTGGAATGGCCATAACTTTTAGCACCAATGGAATATCTGGTTCCTATGGCCTAAAATTAATGTCAAAACTAATCAAATTTTATGAGATAAGTATGACTATAACTCCATGATAATATCATAGACAGAAAAAATGTGTTACATGGTAGACAAATTATACTAATGAGTTAGTAGAATTCTGGCATACAAATATTTTCACAACCAATTATATAGAGTTATGTCCAATAATGGAGGCTAAAACTATGCAAGACTCTATATTTTATTTTGCTCAACCAAATACCTCAAAAAGCCTATCAATTTCATGATTATTCATCAAAATCTACTAAAATTCTGAAGTCATGAAATCGATCCATAATTTCTTTATTTCTATGCTTATACATCATCATAAAAATATCAAAATACATAATAATATTTGGTAGTTTGAATACCAAATAAAAATCTACAGGACATGCACGAGTGTAGGGTGACTCACAAGGTGATGATAACCTTTTGAGTTTTTTTTTTGTATGGTTCCCATTGATGAGATTTGAGGAAAATATATATTAATTATATGAGTATAATAATTATGACGTTGAAAGTACAAATACTTATAAGTCATATCAATTTTTAATGTTTATGATACTTAAGACTAGAGAATAAGAATATACATATGAAGCAACCATCAAGGGGTAATTGATGACTTACTTAAAAGAAATGGAATTATGAATAAACCTTATGAAAAAATAATTTTTTGTATTGGTGATAAAATACCAGGGTGGCAATTACGAGGAGACCATTAGTGAGATGAGCTCAATGGTAATAATCACATTGTATGTCAATAGGAAAAATAGTTATTTTGTAATAATCCAACATTCATTCTATATCCTAAATCAACAAAAATCAAACTATGTGAACATGTATCATATGAATAAAGTGGATAATGCTTAGGATCTAAAAGTCATATCTAAAACCCTAAATATCTCTCCTACTAGAATTATATTGTCTCATTGTTAATTAACTAAAATACTAACATATTCTCTATGTGATCAATATCTAGATGAAAGTCTTTGCTAATACTTGTATGATATATACATGTATAGATCTTTGTTAATAAAATACCCTCGATAATAAGTTTTTGGTACTATTGATGGGGATTATTTAATTTAGTTCATCAATATGAGTTGATGTAACTATCTTTTAAAATGATAATTCTTTTTTAGTAGTAGTAGATAGTATTATTTTGATAATTTTTATTGAAACTACTTGTTTGTCTTGCTATCTTGTTTGGAATATAGATTATTATGTTTTCTATTATCAGTGTCCCTTTTTTCTCTTTTTTTAGTCAGGTTTTATGAGTAGAAGCTTTGTGTTTGATCTAACCTATTTGGACCTAGAAATTGAGAGAACCAGAAGAACTATTTTGAAACAAAAAGATAACAAAGAGAGCCCCATGGCGGTGATGGATAAGTTGTCCAATAGCCTATCCATCACCACACATTAGGAGGTTTTTAGCAGAAAGTGATTAAGGATAGTTATTTCAGGTATTTGGATGCAAATAATGGAAGCGAGTTGTCTAATAGCCTATATAAAAAATTGGTTGTAACAAAGATCCCCAAGGTGGAGATGGGCAAGTTGTCCAATATCCTATCCACCATTACACATTGGTAGATTGTTAGAAGCAAGTGATGATGGATAGATATTTAGGTATTTGGATGCAACCAATGAAAACAATATATTTTGAGTTAAATCCAAGTATGTTTAGTAGTACTAATACATCAGAAGGATATTAGAAAATCATAATAGACATGTCTTGATATTTTTAGAGTTATGTGACATGGCAATATGATTAGAGTTAGCATTGATTCGATAAGGCTATGTCTATCCTCATTCTCATTAAAAGATAAGATACAAAGTTAATTCTAGTACTTATTTTATGGCTTCATTAGCTCTGCTAATTATCTTATGGTTTTTCTCACTAAGTTTTTTCCACCTCAAATCACTTCTTGCTATGGAGTGAGATAGGCTAGTTTTGATAGGATGAGCATGAGACTTTATATGATATTTGAAACCATTTTAAGGAGGTGTTGAGGAGCTCTCCTTGCCATAAATTTGAGTTGTGGTTCCAACCCCAAAGATTTTACTATGGATTGAATTACATGACAAGGTATTTAGTTGATATGGCCATGGACTAAATAAATTGCAAGTGGTAGCACTGTTTAAGGAGCTTGCAAAGAATCACTATCAAACTCCAACTAATCATTTCTTTGGAAAAAGATAAACACGAATATTATAATTGGATTGGTTCACCATAATTGAAGCAAAGATATAACCTTTATTATGGAAACTTGAAACCCAAGAAGAGAAGTTATTTTGTAACCACATAGAATAGTAAATTTGGATCCCATTTATCATATGAAGGAAGCCAATGGATTGCAAAAAAAAAGGTACCTATTTCGACTAAACAATAATATCTTGATGTATGTATAAAATGAGATATCACAAAAAACTTTTCATAAGGAGGATATGGGAGTGAGCTATACAAAGTTGGGCAATCTCCAAGAAACTTTGGAACTAATTTAGTGGGATATAATAATCAAGGAGGATCAACTTGAATTGAAAACCTTCAATGAGAAAAGAGAAGTTGAATCTAGAAGAAAACATGAATACCATATTAATAAAACTATGGAAAAGAAATGATTAATAAAATGCTCAAATGGAGAAGCTTGAAGTGAGATTAAATTACATGAGTTTGACAATGAGAAATATAAAGAATCAAATTAGATAATTAGTATTGTCGAAGATGAGAAAAAAAAAAATAAACTACCAAGTGATATAGAGACAAATCCAAAAGTACTTATCTATATTACTTCAAAGCAAAAAAAAGAATTAGAGGGGCAATACATTGAGCATGAGGATTTTGGAAATTCTAGAGTTCATAGCATTGTGACTTTCCCAAAAAGCATGCCATGCACTAAGAATTTCTCAAAATTCATGGATTTAATTGGAAATTTTTTTATAGATGAAGGTAGTATCATGATACCTTACAAAGCCATGACTCTAGAAGAAGTACAAGCCTAATTCTTACCCCTAGCTATAAGTGAAGGAAGCAAAGAAACAATGGTGCGAATAAAGGTCACTCAAAGCTATGTAGAGAAATAAAAGAATCAAAATGAAGTAAATGTTAGTTTCTAATTAATATTTCATTTCACAATATATTAAAAATTAGAAATTATATGAGCAATTTGAGAAATTTTTAAATATATTTCGAAAACTATAAGTAAAAATACTATTTTTTGAATCTCTAGCTCAAATACAAAATTATATAAAGTTTATGAAAGATATCATACTTAGTAATAGAAAATTAGAGACGTATGAGATAATGAAAGTAACTAAAAAGTATAGTATAATTATTTAATGAACACTTCCAAATTTTTTGAAGGATTATATAAGTCTTACTATTTCTTGTATAATATGAGTTTCCCATTTCAAGAGGTATTTTGTGACTTAGGATCAAGTATTAGCTTCATACTCTTGTTGATTGTTTGAAGGATGAGTTTCAAAAAAATTACTCAACCTCTCTCTCACTCCAAATGGCTGATTGAATAATCAAGTGTCCAGATGGTATCATCAAAGATGTGTTGGTTAAGGTTGGTATCTTTATTTTTCTAGTAAATTTGGTTATATTAGATATAGAAAAAAATCATTATGCACCATTGATTTTGGAATAATTGCTTTTGGAAACTAAACAAGTCCTTATTAATATCAACAAGGGGAAGTTTACTCTTTGTGTTGATGAGAAGCAAGTACAGTTTAATCTTTACAAAGTCTTAAGGAATCTAGATGATGAGAAGATGAGGTGATGGAGAAAAGGTAATTTCCCTTGTATGACAATGTAACAAAAATTCAACTTTCATTATAAATATTTTATAGATGACTCTACTGACTTGACGATGATGAAGAAGATGACTTGGTGGAAGAATTATGAAGATGTAAATATGATGAAGATGAAGATGACGATGAGAAAGAACTACTTTGGAGCTACAAAAGTGAAGAAAATAAGTAACATGACTAATATGTGGTCATGACTTTGAAGTCATGACTTCAAAAAAATCTATTTAAAATAGGAAGACATGCACAATAACAAAGCCATCAATAACATGACTTTAGAAATAGATTTGCAAAGCCATGACTTATACAACTTCAAAGAAGATGAGAAAATAAGCGAGGAAGACAAGAATGAGATGAAATTTCTAAAAGTGATCAATAACAAAGCCATGACTGAGCACAATAACATGACTTTAGTATTATAGAATAAAATTTTTCATCAAAAGATCCATGATAAAGCCACAACCATGCACGACATTGCGATTTTGGAGTTACAAAAAGAAATAGATTTCCAAAGCTAAATGGAAAAGTCATTGCCAAGCACAACACCTTGACCTTGGAGTTATTTAATGAAATGGACAAAGAGAGGCTGAAAACAAAGCTATAATTGTGGTTTATGCATTGACTTAGAGGATAAAAAAAAGGATCAAACTAGAACTAAATAAAAAACCAAAACACCTAGGGATGGAAGGACAAAGTAGGAAGTACATCTATTTAAAATAGACAAAAGAAATAACAAAGGATGAAGTAGGTCTATACATTGAAAAGCTAACATGAACAATAGAGAATACTGATAGAGGCGATGAAAGTATTGAAGGTCTCGCTATAGGCATTAAACATAAAACTACTTTGGAGGTAAACCAAGGATTTTTTTTCATGTGTGATATAATAAATATCCTATACTTATCATATGAATATTTACACACATCAAATTTATCATAAGTATATTCACAAATCTCAAACACTTCCATGACTTCCAACATATCTACAAAAAGTTGTTACACTATTTTATGAAACAACCATACTCAAAACTAGTCATAGAAAAAAAATATTTTTGAGATGATATTGAAGAATTTTATTTTTATTAAGAGGGAAGTCATTGCTCATCTACGAATAATAGTTTTTGTGTGAGAGTTTATTTAGTATTCAAACTATTAAATATTCTGTAATATTTTTGGTGTTATTAGGTGATATGTAAGCATACAAATAAGATATAATTAGATTAATTACATTATATTGAACTTTTGATCAATTTTGATGAATAATTATGAAATTAGTATGTTTTTGGAGATATTTTCTAACTTAATGATTTATGGGTCATCGAGTAGTTTTAGAATCCATTCTTAGCTAAAAGGCTACTTAATTAATCACTACAATTTTTATATGCCATAAGTTTAACATCTAGTTAGCACAATCTCTTAACTATTAAATATATTCTTTATGAATATAATATTATCATGAAGTTGTAGTCATACTTATATTGTAATAATTAAATGACTATAATATTAATTTTATATAGTAGCAATCAAGTATCTCAGTTTTTCTAAAAATCATGATCACTTCATAACACAATAATTTTATCTTTATCAAGGTTTTGTATTCTCATATCAGAGTCATGGACTTTTCCCAAAGCTATTTCTTTTGAGCTATAGAAAATTATAAAATCAAATCTACTCAGGCCAAAGCTATGTTAATTATCCAATGCTGAAACTTTTGGACATATAATGTAATAGAGGGAATTATCTTCGCTTTCCTTAAAGTGAAGGCAAAATAATAACTTTTATATATACGCTAATTGTCCATGGCCATGGACATTCCTACCATTGTGGCCATGTTATATATGAAAAATATTAAGGTAAAGCCGCATCCATTTTTAGTTATGCAACTATGCTATATATAAGAAATTCTATTCTAAATGTCATGGTCATTCCTAAGTACCATGACTATTTCATGCAAAAGAAAGGTTAAAACAAAACTACAGTCATTCTCCGCACCATAGCTATATGATGCACAAGAGAGATCATTCCTATCCAAGTGTTTCGACCATTCTCAGTACTACAACCATGTCATATAAAGAAAGACCATTCCTAGCCCACTAGCCATTTCTAATGTAGTGGCTATTTGATGTAGAAGAAAGACTAAAGCCAAAACCATGACCATTTTCAACATAATGAATTTTGTGTTATCGAGTCAAAAGTTAGAAGTCACAAATATTTTTAATTCCATGATTTTATGACTATCAAAAGATTAGGATGTATTTCATGCTCATGACCACTTTTTAGAGTCATGACTTAAAGCTATAGAGACCAAGACTAAAGTCATGATATCTTCTCAAACCCCTTTCTCTAGTATAGATTTGGGAAAATCAACTAAAATAATAAGAGATTAGAGTTTGT
Organism: Sapria himalayana; assembly: GCA_029783825.1. Taxonomy (NCBI): domain Eukaryota; kingdom Viridiplantae; phylum Streptophyta; class Magnoliopsida; order Malpighiales; family Rafflesiaceae; genus Sapria; species Sapria himalayana. The sequence continues at coordinate 4,179,841 of JAREIK010000801.1, read as the reverse complement.
GTCCTAGATTCTCATAAGAGTTAACATCAGGAATTAATGAGACCTTCTCTCTTGTACCTTATGAATATTTCTCTAATTTCATGCTAAATTGAGGTTTAGGTAGTGTACTTGTGATTTTTGTATTGTATAGAAGGTTTTATAATTAATTATTATGTTTAATTTATATTATCCAATGGAAATTGATGAATATGGTGATTAAATAGAATTGAAATTAGGGATTTAACTATCAGTAGGTTTATGTGTGTTGTCATGCTGAATGATGACAAGTAATTTATGAGGCTCACTCATACATATAGTAGAAAGGAAATGATATCCCTTCAAATTGGGATGCATGAGACATACCTATATGTTAAAATCTAAAATTGAGGTATGTTAATTATTATGATTATGACAGTCCTAAGGCCTAAAGCATAAATAATTTAACATGTCAAGCTATTCTATATGTCTTAGAAAACTAATTATTAATCAATATGGAAGTTTAATAAAATATTCTCTTATGAGTTTTACCTTTAGTGTGGGAGAGACATCATTACTATTGAGGATAATGATAGGTAATTCATAAGACATGCATGAGTGTAGGGTGACTCACAAGGTGGTGATAACCCTTTGAGTTATTTTTCCTCATATAGTTCCCACTGGTGAGACTTGAGAGAAATATATATTAATTGTGTGAGTATAATACTTATGAATCTAAAAGTGCAAATACTTTAAACTATAATAATTCCTAGTCTTTATGATACTTAAGACCAAAGAATAAGAATGTACATATGAAGCAATCATCGAAGGTAGTTTATGAGTTTTCGAAAAGGTATAGACTTTAGGATGAACCTCATATAGAGATGATTTATTATCTCAGTAAAAAAGTACTAAGGTGACAACTATGAGGGGGGCATCATGAGATGAGCTCAATGGTGATAAATACCTTGTATGCTATTAGGGAAAAAGATCATTCTACAATAATCCTAGCTTCATTCTATATCTTTACTCAATATAACTCAACCAATTTTAACATGCACCATATGAATCAAGTGGATAAATTTTATGTACCAAACCTTCATCACTAATACAATCCCTTTGGTGTCGATATCTAGATAAAAGTCATCTTTTATCACTTGTAGGATCTGTATACTTCTAAATTTTTATTGATGAGTTACATTTGCCAATAAGCTTTTAGGACACTATTAAATCAAAAAAAAATTAGGCAGTATAACAAAATAATAATACTTATGTCTATTTTATTTGTATCACCCATATACTTGTTAGACTATTGGATGAGACAATCATCCAATGAGATTTTGAGATTATGCCAAACAACAATAAGATTTGATATCCTTACAATGTCATAATAATTATCTGATACATTTCCTAAAACTCAAATAAGACTAAAATACCAAAAATCCATGATTGTTCCTATCGAACCTATTTTGACCAAAAGAGCAAGATAATTCAAAGATACACTCAATGAGATAATCTAACAAGTTTTAATTGAACCTAAAATAGTAGTATGCATCTATAAAGATTTTCCATCCAACTATGCCTAATAAATATAATTGAAGCTAAAAAAGCTACTATGATATTTTGAAGCTTGTGTAGAGTATTTTTTATAGAATGAAGTGGAGTACACCTCCAAGTGTCTCATTTGAGTATAGTTAATTAATTTAGTCTAATATTGCATAAATTCATTGAATCTAGTTTTTTTTTGTGAGTAGAAACTTTCTTCTTTGAGTGCTTCAATTAATGAAAAAAATATATTATATTTAACTATAATTATTGGATAAGTACCCAAAGCAAATGAGTACTTCTAGCTTGAAGTGATATGTCCAGAACCTCATTAGTATGCACCTCTATGAAATGAAATAATTAAGTTTTCTAGTGAGAGTAAACTATTTGATTCTTTGAGAACTTTATGAACTTATTAGGATATCATTTGGTGTTAATCTATGACTTATCAATCAAACTTTCACAATTAATTATGACATCACTATGTCGAGGTTCTTCTGTATAAGTAATGAGTTGAGATATTTTCCTATAGATCTAAGTGTAGAATGATCATGATCACTTAATCTGATCATGAGTCTTGTTACTTAGCAAGGTTCATGTCATTTGGTATCAAAGTATAACTCTAGTCTTGAGTTTGCAAATTTTATTATTTCTTTGCTATTTTTCATAATTATATTTTTATATTCATCCAACTTATATATATTCTCTCTCTATATTAGATTTTATATAGTTTCGAAAGAAATATGATTGAGAGAGAGAAAAGATAGTCAAGGTATTAAGTAGAAAGCTACTACAACATCTATGTGAAGGAACTAGAAGATGAATATGAGTATGGTTCTTCTTTAAATCATGGAAGGTATATAAATGGTAAAAAAACTATGATTTGAGAAGATAGTAACTTTGGTAGTATAAAGATGAAAATTCCTTCATTCCAAGGACAAAAATGATTCATAAGCATATAGGAATGGGAAAAGAATATGAAGCTGATTTTTGAATGTCATAAGTACTCAGAACTAAAAAAGATAAATCTCATTGCCATTGAGTTTACTAATTATGCAATCATTTTTTGGGATCCATTAATACTAAATAGAAGGAGAACTAGGGAGCACCCAATTGAAACATATGATGAGATGAAAACCATAATCTAAAAATTATTTTTATCAAGCTACTATTATTGGGGGTTGTACAAAAAGTTACAAATACTTACACAAGAAAATATAAATGTAGAGACCTATTATAAGGAAATGGAGATCTCTATGATTAGAGTAAATGTAGAAGAAAACCAAGAAGCTACAATGATTAGATTTTTAGTCGGCTTGAATCAAGAGATAGCTAATCTAGTAGAATTACATCATTATGTGGAGCTGAAGAATTGGTGCATATGGCTAAAAAAATCAAACAATAATCTAAGGTGAGGGAAAGTTCCTATCAAATCTATAATGTGGGTGCAGCAACAAAGAGACAAAATTTTATATAAAAAAAGGTGATAAAAAATTACCCATTCAAAAACAAATGGCTGTGATCTTAATTTCCAAATCATGAAGTGCACGATAAATCTGAAATATCTTTCTTTTGAAGTCATGATTTTAAATGTTTGGGAAGGGGTTACATAACTAGTCAATGTCAAGATAAGAGGGTTATGATAATGAGAGAAAATGGAGTTGTTGACACTAATAACAAAGAGGAAGATAATTTATACTATCATTGGAAGAGGAGGAAGAAGAATACCCGATGCATGAAAAAATGCTAGTTAGAGAGCTTTAGGGATAGTCAAAATAAAAAAATAATGGTGTTCAATGGGAAAATCTATTTCATACCTAATGTTTCATGAAAAACAAAGTGTGCAGTATGATAATTTGGGGGGGGGGGGGGGGGGGGGGGTGGGTGGTGCGGTATTATGTAAATTAAGGTAGCTAAATGACTCTGGTGAAATAAAAGTGACTAAGCAAGTGTTGGTTAATTTTCAAATTGAAAGATACAAAAATGAGGTACTATGTGATGTTGTCCTGATGTAGGTTGAATATTTGCCATTGGGGAGACAAGGACAATTTGAAAGATATATCAAGTATGATGGATTTACCAACAAATACATGTTTTGATTTCGTCAAATAGTTGTTACACTTGTATCTTTGACACATGCACACATATATGACGATCAAGTGAGAATAAAAAAAGAAAAAGAAAAAAAGAATAAGAGAAATTAAAAAGAAAATGAAAAAAATAAAAAAATTAGAAAGAGTACTCAAAAAGAAAATAGAAAAATAAAATGAAAAAAAGGAAAGAAAATGAAAATGAGTTTAAAAAAATAGAGTAGAAAAAAAAATTAATGATGTAAAAATTAAAAGAAAATATTTTTTTTCCACACAGGCCATTGAAATTAATGGAGTCTTGTTTTAAAACTAGTTGATGATTTTATATATGTATAATGGGAATTTTCTAATCTTTAACGAATCTGGAACTTCTTTTGTCAGTGATATTTTGTAGGAGTATAAGGATGTGTTTTCATGAGTGACACTATATGGATTGCCGCCAATGTGAAAAATTGAGCATTGAATTGATTTGTTTCTCAAGCACCAATTCAACATCTATCAACTTTCAGAAGTCATCCTGATAAAACAAAGGGACTTCAAGCACGAGAAGTGTCATACATAAAAAGGGATATATGTGAAAATTAGAGTCTATGTGTTGTGCTAGTGCTACTTGTCCCAAAGAAGATTGGTAAAAAGAGAATGTGTATTAACTACAAATGCATCACTAATATCATGGTAAAGTATTGTCATCCTATTCCTCATTTAGATGATATGCTAGATGAATTGGCTTATATGAGTAGTTGGTTATGCCCTTTGGACTAACTAATGCACCTAATACCTTTATGAGGCTAATGAGCCATGCTTTGTGTTTTTACATTAGAAAATTCATGATTATTTCTTTTGATGATATTTTGATATATAACCAAAACTTTGAAAAATATGTTGAATATTTAAAGTTAGTTTCAAATATTTTGAGAAAAGAATAATTATTTGCTAATCTTGAAAATGTATATTTTCTACTAACAAACTTGTTTTTCTTAGTTTTCTTATTAGTTCTAATAGAATTGAGGTGGATGAAGAGAAGATAAAGCTCATCCAGGAGTGCCCAGCATCTATATCTAATATCTAAGTTAGGAGTTTCCATGGATTAGCTAGTATTTACTGAATGTTTGTTACATATAGCTGCTCCATTAACTAAGATAATAAAAGAAAACAATCATTTTAAGTAGGAAAAAAACTAGAAAGGGCATTTAATTTAATTAAAGAAAGATTAACATATGCTCTCTTACTTCTATCAAAATTTTCTAACATTTTTGAGATTGAGTGTGATTCATCAAAAATAAGTAGGGTCGTAACCGAGCCGAGCTACTTGTGAGCTGCTCAGCATTCGGCTTGTTAGAAGCTCGCTCGAACTCGTTTATTAAGTTAAACGAGCCGAGCCCGAACATCATTTTGAGCCTCATAAGTTAAATGAGCCGAGCCCGGGCACCCTCAAACTCGGCTCATCAGCTCGTAAACAGGATCGTGAGCAAGCTTGTTAACCAGGCTTGTGAACAAGCTCGTGAACTTGGAGAATGCTTGATGCACAACAAATTTTTCCTACAAATGGACATGATGAATATTTTAACTCTTGAACTTAAATCAAGTTGATTGAACTTTTATTATATTATCTTTTTAATTTAGTTGTATGTTGGCTATTTTAGATGAACATTTTCTTTAATTCCCGAACATCATTTTGAGGCTCGTAAGTTAAACGAGCCGAGCCCGAGCACCCTTAAACTCAACTCGTCAGCTCATAAATAGGCTCGTGAATAGGCTCATGAGCAAGCTCGTTAACCAGGCTCGTGAACCAAGCTCGTGAACAGACTCGTAAGTTAAATCAGCCAAGCCCGAGCACCCTCAAACTCGGCTCATCAGCTCATAAACAGGCTCGTAAATAAGCTCATGAACAAGCTCGAGCCTACTCCTTTAAAACCGAGCCGAACCGAGCCTGCCTAATACTCGACTTGACTTGGCTCGGTTACACCCCTAAAAATAAGCATGGGAGTAGTACTTATGCAAGAAGGTAGGCCCGTAACATATTTAAGTAAGAAACTAGGAGGAGACATCTTTAATTACTCAACTAATACAAGTAAATGTATGCTTTAGTAAGAGCCTTAGAAACTTGAAGCATTATCTTAGGCCAAAAAAGTTATATTTAATACTGATCATGAATCATTTAAGTATTTGAGGGAACACATAATTTAAACAAGCATCATTCCAAGTGGGTGGAATTCATAGGCAGATTCTCATACATGATCAAATACAAGCAAGGTAAGAAAAATGTTGTTGTTGATGCATTATCATGCATGTATGCTTTAATTTCTACCTTAGACTCAAAATTACTTGGAATTGGAAATTTTAATTATTTATATGATTTTGATTCAAATTATGGTGATATATTCAATGCTTATGAAAATAAACCACTAGAAAGATTTAATGAGATTAATGGCTTTTTGTTTAAAGAAACAAACTATGTGTACCTATTTGTTCTATATTGAGGGGGAAGGAGGAATTAATGAGATATTTTGGAATAGCATAAACTCTTAGTATCTTGCATGACCAATTTTACTATCCCCACCTGAAACATGTAGTAGAGAGTATGTAAAAAAAATCTAAAATGCAATAAAGTTAAGTCCAAAATTAAGTCACATGATTTACATACTCCTTTCCCTATACCCATCAAACCATGGGTCCATATCTCTATGGACTTTGTATTGGGCTTACCAAGAACCAAGGTTTGCAAGGATTTGGTTTTTGTGGTTGTAGACTAATTTTCAATAAATGATTCATTTTATTCCATATAACAAAATTGATAATGCCTCTAATATTATTAATTTATTTTTCAATGAAATTATTAAACTGCATGGCATGCCTAAGAATATTATTTTAGATAGGGACACTAAGTTCCCAAGTTAATTTAGAAATATTTGTTAAAAAAATTGGATGGTAAACTATTATTTTCAACTACCTTTCAGGCCAAATATCAAATTTCATGAAGTTATGAAAGACATAATTAGTAAAAAGAAATTAAAGACATACATGACTATTCAACGATATAAATCAAACAAAATAATTAATTATAAAACCATTTATATATCACATAAATCATAATTACACGAATCCTAAATTATAATTTAGCCTAACATTGAAGAGTGATTCACGTGGTACAAGAGAAGAAGTCTCGTGAATCTTTGATTCCCAATGATAGCCCTCATGAGAATCTATGACACAAACCCTAATCACATCCTATTTTAGTTGATTTTATCAAATTTATCCTATAAAGGGGAATGAGATTGTGAGTCATGCCCTTGACTATAGTATTCAAAATATATCTTGCATCTCTTGCTTTCTCTTGGATTACCTAAGGAGTGAAAAAATGTGCCCTCTGGATTTATTTGCTATAATTTGTTTTGGCTTGGTGTTTGGAAAAAAAGATTTTTTCTTTTTTTTTTTGTTTTCTTTCCAATTTTATAGTTAGGAATTTTGGTATTTCCCTATGTAGAAACTCATGACTTTCAGAATGTGATGTGACTTTGGTCTTTGTTTCTTGAACTCATGGTTATGACTAGAGAAAGTAGTTATGAATTTAGGATGCATCCAAATCTTTCTATTACACAAAGTAGCAACACTTGAGAGTGTATGTGATTTGTGCCTTTTGTCTCTATAACACAAAGTCACAATACTTGGAAATATTATGGCTTTTCCATTGGTTTATCTTCTACATCATATGAATGTGATACTAGGAATGATCATGATGCTTATCTTAGTCTTTCTCCTATGTTAAATGGCCATGGTGCACTGGGAATGGCCATGATGTTGGTAATGACCTCTAAAGTTCATCATATAACCATGACAATGAGAATGGTCATACATTTACCTTAATTTTTCTCATATTTAACATGGTTGTAGTGTAAGAAATGATCATAGAAATCTCGTCTCTTATTTTTGTCACTTTTTTTCTCATCTTTCTTAAAGTTGTCTATGTTATATTCTTTCAAAGTCATAGTTTCGAAGAATTCCATGACTTGTAATAGTCATCTTCCTCATTTTTATCACTTTCACACTCCAAAGTGGTTGTACCTCATCATCTTTTTCATCTTCATCACTTTCATAGCTATAAAGTTTTTCTTTCATGTTGTCTCTCTCATCTTCATATGCCCAATACTCCTTTATAAAATCCTTCCATTAAAAACAACTTTTTGTTGCATTATCATACATAAGAGATTAACTACTCTCTAACACCTCGTCACATTATCATCTAGGCTTCTTAAGACTATATAAAGATTTAACTTTACTTGCTCCTCACCAATATGAAGAGTAAACTACCCCTTCTTGACATCAATAAGGGCTTGTCTAGCCTTTCAATGATTTATTCATAATTGAGCCATCCATGACCACATTAACCATATACCTCATTATATAATTTAGCATGTTGTAGAAAGTTTGGGCCTAAAACTACAACTCAAATTTATATCGAGTGGACCTTCTTAAAAACTCTTTAAAATAGTCCTAAACATCATATAAAGTCTCTTGCTTATCCTATAGAAATTGGCTTATCTTAGTTCGTAGCTAAGAAGTAAGTTAAAATGGAAAAAACATAGTGAGAAAAGCCCTCACATTTTTATCCTAACACTCAATGGAGCCACTAGATAAGCTCTAGAACCAAGTCATTATTTTATACCTTAAAAAGAATAAGAATGGATGTAATATTATTGCATCAGGACTAACTCCAAACATCTTTACCATATTTCGTAGCTCAAAAAACATAATGAAATATTTATTAGGATTATCCAATCTTCTTTTGTTATTCTAGTACTATTGAACTATCATTATAAGAGTTGGGTTCAATGCAAAATAATTTGTTTGCACTAGCTGATCAAAATACCTAAATATTTTTTCATCATTATTAGCTTCTAATAATCTCTTAATGTGTGGCAATGAGTGGGTTGTTAGACAACATTTCCTATTACTACCATTCCCTCCAAAGATCTTTGTTACCTATAGATTTTGAAATGGTTCTCCTAGTTCTCTTAATTTTTAAGGTATAAAGAAGTTATCTCAATCTCAAAACTTATGCTCATAAATTATGGCTAAAAAAAGAAAGAAACAATTGCAACACAAAACACAACAATCTACATCCCAAACAAGATAACAAAATAAGCTATTGGATCTAAAAAATATATATAAAAAAAATACTATCTAAACTACAAAAAAAGAACTATTTTTTCATAAGGATTAGTATATCGACCTACGTTGACTAACCAAACTAAAAGTTTTCTATTAATGGCACCAAAAAATTAATGTGATTTTGTTATACTGCTCAATTTTGTTAGTTATATAGTATTTCAAGAGCTCATTGGCGAGAAAATATTATCAACAAAAATCTATAAGTATATGAGTCATACAAGTAATAAATAAGGCTTTCATCTTGATATTGATCCCATAAGAATTATATTAGTAGTTCATTCAACCAATAATAAAACAATCCAATTCTAGTTAAGAAGATATTTATGGATTTTGGTATAACTCTTAGATCTTAGGATTTATCCACTGTATTCATGTAATTTATATTCAAATAGTTTGATTTATATAAAGTTAGAATACAAAAAGAATGTTAGATTGTTATAAATTACCCTTTGCCCTAATAACATACAAGATGGTTATCACCATTGCATCCATCAATAATGGTCCCCTCATGGCTATCTACTCTATACTTCATCACCGAGACCATAAATCATATATGCTCAAGGTTCATTCACAAAGTTATACCTTTTAGGTAACTCATCAACTGCTCTTGATAATTATTTTATATATAAATTTTTATTCTCCATCATTGGGTATCATGTAGATCATAAACTAATATAGTTTATAAGTATTTTCACTATTGAGTAGAGGTTTCAAGTGGGATGGGAAGCCCATGCCCTACCTGACTGAGCCATGCCTAGCCTGACATGGCACGGTCTAGAACCATGCTTGGACCCATGCCATGTTGGCTCAAGGCATGCCTCATGTCATGCCAGGAGGTGCCGAGCCTCATGATGGGCCAGTCACAACCTAGATGCATGGCTTGAAGACACAGTCTAGTGTCACGGTCAGGTATTGTGCCCAAAAACTCAGGTTGGGTTTCGAGCATGCTCAGATTGGACTGCACCTGACCCACCCACTTTTATTAAAAAAAAATTTTTACACGTGGTAGGTTTTTTTTTAAATTTCTACCACGTATTTGGCTAACGACATCCACGTAGGACAGTTCTAAATGGGTACTAAATAAAAAGATATAAAGATTTTTAGAGATTCTTCATTCTTATGATTTCTTGGCCATATATGAGTGCATGATGAGAATCTTTAAAGAATATAATCTTCAAAATAAAATATATAATATTATATTTGATAATGTATCTAAAAATGAAGTAGCCATTAACATATTTGTTAGGACCATTAGAGATAGGCCATTAGGAGAAGTTTTCACATTAGAAGCATATGTCATGTCATTAACCTGATAGTACAAGTAGGGATGAATGTTGTTTCCCCCACTTTAAAAAAATATGCAACTTAATAAAATATCTTCAAATACCAGTAGACAACAAGAGTTTGATAGTTTCTATTTATCTATGAGTCTAAAGAAGAAGAAATTCCAAATAGATGTGACACTATTGGAATTACTCATACCTAATATTGGAATCATGTGTTGGATATGAACACCTGATATCTGACTTGTCAATACTAAGAGTGACAAACTTATTATTGATAATATTGACTGAGATATAGGAATTTTATTTATGAAATGCCTGAAGAATTTTAATGACATGATGAACATGTGTTCGCCAATTTATACTTTCACCACTTGCATTGCACTCATGTGCATATGCAATAATAGTAGCATGTTTATTATGTTTAGAGATGACCCAATATTTAGTGACATGACTATTGTGATGGAAACCAAGAACTTAATGTTCTGGTCCACCATTCCATCTCTTTATTCTTTTGCTACTAATATGGACCCTAGGGTTAAGGTGGAAGGGGTAAAGAATATTTTGACATATGTATTCTCATGCATAAACAAGGAACACCAACCTGAAGGGTTCATTCATGAGAAGTTGACTAAGTTATTTATATACTATGATACTAGGTATGGTGGTAGTAGTAGCTAGACTCTAAGTACGGACTTGGATACCTTATTTGGAGATGATGACTTCTCCATTCAGTTAGTAAAAAAAAATATGGGGTGGACCATTGAATAGGAGTGAGCTATCTCAATACTTAGATATAGATTACTGCTCAATCATACACATAATGATAATAAGAACCTTGATATTTTATAATGATGGAAATCATATGAGTTCACCTATCTCATGCTGTCTAAGATAACATGGGATCTATTGACTCCTCTAGTATTGAACGTAGCATCAGAATCTGCTTTTTTTATTATAGTCAATGTGATTTTTGATAGGAGATTGAGACTGCAGCCAGATATCATTGAGGCACTAGCATGCATGAAGGATTGAGAGAATTCAAAGTTAGGCTTCCAAGATCAAGATCATGCTGGAACACGAGTAGACGAGTTGATGGTAGATGATGACTCTTGGGACTTTGAGGAGGTTGAGTCCACTACTAGTGATACCATCATACATTTACATGATGATGATCAGTTGTATACTTATACCAATTGGCATTGAGATCGAGGCAGCTGAGCTTGCATTATTATTATTATGATTGAGATTGATAAATTTTATTTTATGTTGTTGTTATGATTTATGAGTCATGACTTTGTATTATTTTATTTATTTTTGAATTGAATATTGAATGAATAATTGATGTATTTTTATTTTGATATTTTTTGTGATTTATGTGAAATAAATAAATAATATAATATCTTGCTGACAACTCATAAATATTAACTTAAAATATAAAATTTGTAAAAAAAATTAAAAATATTAATCCAAAATTTTGAGATGAGATGGTGAGTCAAGTGTGACTATGCAAGTTAGTGTCAGACTCGAAGTCCTAGCTATGCTAGGGATAAGGCCTAGCTGTTAGGCTTGGCTAAGCTAGAAAAAGAAAAAACCATGCACAAAGTGCCCAGACTCGGCATGGCCTAGCATGGCTCACTTCGGATCTGGCCAGACTCAGGCTGGCTGACCATGTTAGGCCTACCAAAATTGAGTTGTACCATGCTAGGCAAGGCATGACTCCCATACCATGCTATTCCTAGCATGACATGGTTGCTCGACTAGGCCACCAAAAACCAAGCCATGCTGACACGACATGGCCCATTTGAACCTCTAATATTGAGTTTGTTAGTGTGTCATACTTACAGAATTAATATATGCTTCCCTTAAATCTCATATGTGGGAACCATTCAAAGAAAAAAAATTAAAAGATTATCCCACCTTATGAGTTACCATGCACTCATGTACATCTAATATATTACTTGTTACCATCCTTCATAGTGACAAAGTGACTACCGCACTAAATATAAAATTCTTATGAGAACATCCTATTAAATATCCACAACAATCAAAAATAAATTCTTCTAAGACATTTATAATGAAGTGGTATGCAAATTTATCATTTGTATCATGGGTAGAAAGGTTATCATTTTTTTATACTATATATGAGAGTGAGTCTTGTAGTTTACCTCTCATCATCTAATATGATAACATACATAAATCCAATGATAATAATGAATCAAACCAAATAATTAATTATAAAACCATTTCTACATCACATAACTCACAATAACAAGAATCTTAGACCTCAATTTAACTTTCCATTAAAGTTAAATTCATGAGGTATAAGAGAAGAAAAATATTGAATCTCAGATTCCCAATAATAGTCCTCGTGAGAATCAAGGACACAAACCCTAATCCCTTGTTATTTTAATTAATTTTTTTTTGAATTTGTCATAGAAAGGGTGGGGGGAGTTTGAGAGTCATGCCTCTCTACTCTAAGATTTAGTTTATGTTATGTATCTCTTGCTTGCTAATGCATTCTCTAATGAGTGTGAAAATCCACCTATAGGGTTGTTTGTTGTAATTTTCTTTGACTTGGTACTTGGAGAAGAAGAAATATATTTTTTTTTTATTTTGTTCTTTATCATTTTTTTATACTTTAAAATTTTTTGTATTTAAAAAGTCATGCCTTTTAGAAGATATTGTGACTCTAAAATTTAGTTTATGTTATGTATCTTTTGCTTGCTCGTGCATTCCCTAGGGAGTGGGAAAATCCACCTTTAGAGTTGTTTATTGTAATTTTCTTTGAATTCGTACTTGAAGAATATTATTTTTTTTCTTATTTTGTTCTTTTTCCTTTTTTATACTTTAAAATTTTGGCATTTCTTTAAGTAAAAAGTCATGCCTTTTAGAAGATGCTATGACTTTGGCTTTCATCTATTAAGCTTGAGGTTGATATTCTAAAAAGTGGTCATTGCTTTGGGGTGCATCCTAAACTTTCTATAACATAAAGTCATGACACTAGAGTGTCTATGATGTATACCTTTTGTCTTTATAATACAAAGTTATGGTACTAGGAATTATAGTAGCTTTAATGTTGGTCTCCCTTCTACATCATATCCATGACCTTAAGAATGGCCATGGCACTGTTCTTAGTTATTCTTCTACATGAAATGGCCATGCCCCTTAGGAATGACAATAATATTTGGAATGGTTTGCACATCATATAGTCACAATACTAGGAATAGTCTCTCTTGTACATCATATGACCATGACACTTAGAATTGCCACAAATTTTCTTGAACCTTTCTTGTATATAACATTGTCATGACACTAAGAATGGCAACAAACATGGAAATTAAATAGAACATAGATGTCAATTTTATCTTCTCTTGAAAAAATAATTTGTATTTTCTTCTTCTTCTTGTTCTTCTTATTCTTCCTCTCTGACTTCTTCCTATTCTTCTTCTTCTTCTTTCTCTTCATATTCTTCATTTTCTCTTCTTCCACTTCTACTTCTTCTTCTACTTCATTTTCTTCTTCTTCTTACACTTCTAATTCTTCTTATTTTTCTTCTTCTTCTTCTTCTTCTTCTTCTGCTTCTTCTTCTTCTTCTTCTTTTGCTGCTTCTTCTTCTTCTTCTTCTTCTGTTTCTTCTTCTCCTTCTCCTTCTTCTCATTCTTCTTCTTCTTCTTCTTCTTCTTCTGCTTCTTCTTTTTCTGGTTCTTCTTCTTCTTCTTCTTCTTCTTCTTCTTCTTCTTCTACTTCATCATCATCATCATCGTCTTCTTCTTCTTCATCTTCTTATTCTGCTTCTTCTTCTTCTTCTTCTTCTTCTTCTTCTACTTCATCATCATCATCATCGTCTTCTTCTTCATCTTCTTATTCTGCTTCTTCATCTTCATCATCATCTTCTTCTACTTTCACTTCTTCTTCTATTTTTTATTCTACTTCTTCTTCTTCCTTTTCTTCTTTTTTCTCTTACTTCTTTTTTGTCTTTTTTCTTTTTCTTTTTCTTTCTTCTTCTTCTTCTTCTTCTTCTTCTTCTTCTTTCTTCTTCTTATGCATCTACTACTACTACTACTACTACTACTACTACTACTTATTATTATTATTATTATTAATATTATTATTCTTCCTCTTATTTTTTATTATAATAATAATAATTATTATTATTCTTCTTCCTCTTCTTCCTCTTATTCTTATTCTTATTCTTATTCTTCTTATTTATTTTTTCTTCTTCTTATTCTTCTACTACTACTACTACTACTACTACTTCTTCTTCTTCTTCTTCTTCTTCTGCATTTTCTTCTTTTACTCCTTTTTCTTCTACTTAAGTAATACCCTCTTTAATATTCTATGTCTAAAATTTATGCTGCTAGATAATTGTACTACTTTGAATTGTGTAGATTTCAGTTTGCAGCTTTTTGTTGCCCCAAAGTATGGATTTGGAAAATACTATAGCTCTAACTTGAGAATACAAAGCCTTGGTAAAAATAAAGTAGTGCCACTATATAGTAACCATGACTTTTAATACTTATGGGGTACTTGGGTACAACATAAAACATGAAGTAATATATTCATTCATTTCTTCAATCAATTATTTATTATAATTCTATTTAATTTATAATACTTCAATAAAAAATAGGAAACCCTCTTAAACTAAGTCATGACATCACCTACCATGTTGTGACTTCATTCATATCATGATACAATATAATCATGATACCATATAATATAGGTTGTGACTATAATGATATATATCTCAACATAAAAAAATAGGGTTGCAACATCATAATATTTTTTAAAATTTAAGTTGAGTCATGAAATTATAATTCCATGTCCACATGACTCTCAAAATAGGGTTTGCGATTCATGCCTCTCAACTCTAAGATTTAGTATATATCTTGCATCTCTTGCTTACCCGTGCATTCTCTAAGGAGTGTGAAAATCTATCCATAGGGTTATTTGCTATATTTTTATTTGACTTGGTACTAGGAGAAGAAAAAATATTTTTTTTATTTTGTACTTTTTTCTCTTTTATACTCTAAAATTTTTGCATTTCTTTAAGTAGAAAGTCATGGTATTAATAAGATGTTGCAACTTTAACCTTCGTCTCTTGAGTTTGAGGTTACTACTCTAAAAAGTTGTCTTGGATTTTGGGTGCATCCTGGACTTTCTATAATACAAAGTGATGATACTAGGGAGTATTTTTGACGCACTTTTGTTCATATAATATAAAATCATGGTGTTAGGAATAGTTGCATCTTTAGTGTTGGTCTCTCTTTTGCATCATATCCATGGCCCTAAGAATGGTCATGGAACTGGTCTTAATCATTCTTCTATCTGAAATGACACTTAGGAATGACCACAACATTTGGAATGGGCTCTCTTGTACATCATATAGTCATGACACTAGGAATAATCTCTCTTATATATCATATGATAGTGATCCTAAGAATGACCATGAATTTGCCTGAACCTTTCTTGTATATAACATGGTCACAACATTAAGAATGGCCAAAAACTTGGAAATTAACAAGTACATATAATTCATAGTTTTATCTTCTCTTGAGGATAAGAGTCATGGCCTTTGGAAAATAGTTTTACCTGAGTAATGTCATCCTTGATATTCTATGTCCAAAAGTTATGGTGCAAGATAATTATGTTATTTTGGCTTGAGTAGCTTTGTCTTTGTAGCTTTATACAGCTCCAAAGTCATGACTTTTAAAAAATACTTTAGCTCTAAATTGAGAATACAAAGCCTTGTTAATGATAAAGTTATGACACTATAAAAAACCATAACTTTTAACACTCATGGAGTACTTGGAAATAAGATAAAATAAGAACAAATATATTCATTCATTCAATTAATAATGCTTCTATAAAAAATAGAAAACCCTCTTAAACTAAGTTATTACATCATGTACCACATAATGACCTCATTCATGTCGTGATACAATAGTATAACATCATGACTTGAATCATCAAGTCAACTAGTCATGATACCATAGAACAGGTTGTGACTGCAATGATATCTCGACATTACAAAATAGGATTGCAACAACATAACACATGTTAAAATGTAAGTTGAGTAATGATATAACAATTCTATGTCAAGACTCAAAAGTATATGTTATAACTTAAAATGTGTCATGTCATCAAAATATAAGTCACAATATCAATACATATATTGTAATTTAAGATGATTTACAACTTCATAATATAGGTCATGACTCCAATACATAGCATTCAAGTCATAACCATACAAAATGAGTTGCGAATTAGTTTAGGTCATCACTCCACAATCTTGGTTCCGACATCAAATCTTAGTCGCAACTTTCAAAGTATGAGTCAATCTTAATACATATTTCTTCCAAACTTAACCT
Source organism: Sapria himalayana (assembly GCA_029783825.1). Classification (NCBI taxonomy): domain Eukaryota; kingdom Viridiplantae; phylum Streptophyta; class Magnoliopsida; order Malpighiales; family Rafflesiaceae; genus Sapria; species Sapria himalayana. Next base: position 4,163,428 of record JAREIK010000801.1, on the reverse strand, counting down.
ATACTATCTCTCAGCCCATAAATGGACCTTGGGAATTAGGGGTCGAAGTAAGTAAGATATTCATCCCAATAACATGATAAATCTCACAGGTAGAAATTTTTGGGAGCATATCCCACATCCTTGGGGATCAAACATTTGACCCCATAGTAAGATCGTTAATCCTCTTTGCCAATTGGATTATCATGTTATTGGTTATAAAAGTTGTGTGTTCATATTGATCTGGTGAAATATTTCAATGACCAAATCTAGAAATAAATTAAAAATTGAGGTACCATTTTTAAAAGGGGTTCTAGTCTAGCTCATATACTTTTTTTAGAAGTAGCTAACCATTTTTGTAGAGGATGAAGCAAGTGCCACCACAAATATTTTCATAAGTGTTATTGTATATGCTACTATCAATATTATAGTAGAGTAATAGTAGAGATGCATTAAGTGCTACACCAAAGGATACATTAATGCTAATTTAAAAAACCATGGAAAGTGTTGGTAAATTATCAAATCAAAAATTAATATTCCACATTTAAGCCAAGTCAATATGGTGTGACCATCATAACTCAACATACATATGTAGATAAAAAATTTGCAAGATAGACCAAATTAATAACATACAATCATCATGCCTCAATGGACTTGTTCCTCTTACAATGTAAGGAGTTTGGCTAAACTTATATGATGCATATGCTCTTTTGTGATAAACTTAAATTATATTAATGTAGGGTAAAGTATAATTTTTTGAATTTATCACTATTTTGAAAAATAGGTTAAAAAAATAAATATAGAATGATGGTCAAATTGAGTATTTACTCAACTTGATTCAAAGAAAAATAATTAATAAAATAGAATTAAGTTGCTAAATATTTTTTAGAAATATGCCTTTTTAACGTAAATGCATCCCACTAATAAGGAATTAGTTTATTAGGTATTTGTATTCATGTTCATAATTATCATATTGATAATAAAAAATTGGTGAAGTTCTAATGGAGCGGTTGTTTGTTTGAATTGAACTAGATTATGCTATGATATAGTGAATTATTTCAAGGAACTAATCTAGAACAAAAAATTAAAAGAATGAGGTACTATATTCAAAAGGGGTTTCTAGCTCATATAATTTATCTCTAAGTAGTTATCAACAATAGTAGAGGATGTAACAAGTGATACAAATAAGGTTGTCATAGTTGTTATGGCATAGGCTACTCTAAGAACTATAGTAGGGCTACAACAAATATCAATCAAGTGCCTTTGAAAAGGCTGCATTATCCAATGTTAAGAATAAGTTTATGGATGAGGTTTATGAATGCTCACTAAAAATGTTATCAAAATAATTGATAAAATGAAACTCTATTTTTAAGGTAGTTAATCCATGATCTGTAAGAACTCTATAAAATGCCATAATATAGTGGTTTAAGGTCATCCAACATGATGAATATTGTAAGCATAACTAATGAAAATGATAATGAAGTGAGGATCAATCAATGGAATAAAAGATAGTTAGGATAACAAGTAAGAAAAATGAAAATTTAACAAGCTAAAAAATACTATTGAAATTAGAATCCATTTAGCATAATTTGTATCAGAAATCAAGGAATAAAATCATCACAAATCACATTTTCATTGAATATTCATAACATAGGTAAGTGACTCCAAATGATTAACATCACAGTTCTCCCAAATTCATGTCGATTTACCATTGTATATGTACCTCATCCTTGAGATAAAATCAAGATATTGACATGGGTTAATTAGATGAATCCAATATTCTAACATCTTACTTCTTCAAGAAAAAGTGAGATATAATCACTACCCTCTAGATCTATACCCCCATCTCTCAAGGATGGTTGGTAATGTCATAAAGAAGGAAGGTGAGAGAATTAAGAAAATTACAATAATCAAATAAAAGCACATGAAAACATGAAAGGTAATATTCAAGAATGTTATCAAGGACTTCTATGAAATTTTGTTGTGTTTGCAAACTTTTCTACAAATTTAAATAGACTTTACTTAATCTCTTTTGGTCAAAGTATCCTTCTCATTGTCTATTGCTTGACATAAGAAAGTTTTGATACAAAAACATGCCAAAAACTCAATTAAAACACCATTTAAATATGAAATCTTAACATCTTAATTATGTTAATTATGAATAATTAATGTTCAAAAGGAGCTAAATCATTAGAAAATCAAGTAAAAATATATATATATTTATTTTTGTGACACTCTCAATGAATAAACTGGTAATTTCATAGAAATGGGAACAAAAGAAAAGACAAACAAATTAAGGAAATTAATGTTTTGGTACACTGCATTAGAAAATATAATATTTACAAAAAATTCTCTGAGTTTTTAATATTTAAGAAAACAAATACATTAAAATATAAAATATTTATATTTTCGAATACTAAAAATTAGAAAGTCAATTTTACCCAATTGTTTCCGCATCAATGATTTTTTTAAAAATTTAGAAACAATAGTTTTCCAATTCAAACACTACGGCCTTCGAATTGGAAAACCACCTTTAGAATTCAAAGTGTTTTTTTTTGTATTTTTTTATTAATTTTACACAATATATATATATAAATATATATATAATATAGATATATGTTTTTATGTTTGAGGCTTAAAAAATATGGAATGGGTTGGGGGGAGGGGAAGATGATACATATATATAAGTTTAAAATTTTAAAAAAATATGAAAATTGCTTGAAATTCAAGAAATAGTTTTCTAGTTGGAAACAATAATTTTTGAATTCCAAAACTAATATTCCCAAAAAAAAATTACAAAAAAAAATTGACATGAAAGCATAGGAGTAAATTTAGGTTTTAAATTTTAAGTGCACCAAAAGATAAATATTTTACGTTTTGGTGGAATTCCTTAAATATTAAAAGTTTTAAGAACTTTTTTGTAAATATTTTTATATAATAGTGCATGTACCAAAACAAAAATTTCCCAAAATAATAAATTTATTTCCTTTATTTCCTTCTTTTTAATTTCTTCCATTTTTAAAATAAACAAATTGAAAAATCAAAAAGAAAGATTTATTCCCAAAAACTACTTTTTTTTTATTTTCCTTAACAATATATCTAGCATGATGTGAAATTTCTTAGGCCACTAATTTGTATAGAAAAAACACTTCCTATAACAAGTAAACTTTGTGAAATTCTTTTTACTAATATTGAGAAGTTTCTATAATAATAACTTATCCAATCCTCCCCCAACTTGCAGTACCATTATCATGTATGTTGCACCATAAATTTGCCAGTGGAATGAAAGAAGGTACTTCCAAAAAAAATATTATCATGGGGTGTGTAGCTATAGATATTGTAATCAAGTTGTGATATTGTAGCTATAGGGTCTTCGTAAAAAAAAAATAGATATGAAGACCATAAAAAGATAAAGTTGCAGAGAAATATAGTAGAAGAAGATATGGAAGAAAAGGGTAGAAATCGAGAAAGGTGGAGGGGGGGGGGGGATAATGAATGAGGTCGTGGAAAGTGAAACACCGAGACTTTAAGATCAGAGAAGAGAATAGGTAGGAAGTAGTGCTATGGTTGTGTTGGAGGTACCCTCCACAAAAAGCTAAAATTCAAACACCATTTGTACAATCCATACGGTGTGGTTGGGAAGGGTAGCTCCAGCTTTCAATCTCTTCCCCCCATCCTCCATTGTCTCCATTCGTTTAAAGATGCTCATTAATGAACAACTTGTTTTTAATAGTGATTTTAGTATTAAAAATCACTATGGTTGTGATTATAGTATTAATGAACAACTTGTTTTTCAATCTCTTCCCCCCATCCTCCATTGTCTCCATTCGTTTAAAGATGCTCATTAATGAACAACTTGTTTTTAATAGTGATTATAGTATTAAAAATCATTAATGTTTCACCACACAAGAGGGTAAAAGTTGAGCATTGAGCACGCTAGAGATTTGGTAACATTTATAACTTTAAAACATTTAAATATTTAGCAGTTATCCTAATAGTCTAGATAATTCAAACCTTAGCATTGTTTTACAATTTTAGCTAAAATTTTCTAACATATGTCATTTTTGGACTTAATAAATTCATACTTTAGGTTGGAGAATTGGGTCGAGATCCCAATTTTTATGAGATTTCCATGAAGATGCATGTGAAGAAAGCAGATAGCTAGTTTGTTGATGACAAGACTCAAATTATTGCTGTAAGTATCTCTTATATTAATAAATTATTTGACTACTGTAGTAAATTTTGAAAGTTAGATGTGAAATGAAAAATATTAGATTTAATTTATTTATATCTAGCACAATAATTTATTTTCTATTTTATCATAGAACCTCATTTTGGAATATGTGATAGTTGCTTCTCTGCTAGTTGAAGGTTCTATGGATCTTAAACCGAGTGATTATGATCTTATCTATTTGGAGACCATAGGAGGTCAGAAGAAGCAGCAAGTGTGCGGCATCGACTCAAAGGGAAGATTTTTGTTCTAGTAGTCATGCTTCTAGTTCCTCTATCACAATATTGGTGGAATGAGGAGGTCGGACTGCAAGTAATGAAAACAAATAAACATTTGTATTTATGGAGATAGAAATGAAAGAGAAGTTTCAGCAAATTACTTTTTTGAAGGAAGAAATGCAAGAAATGAAAGAAGTGAATGATGAGATGAAAGAAATGAAGAATGCAATGCAAAAGCAGATGACTTAAATGGAATCATAGCTAGCGGTGTTGACGTGATAGATAGCATACCGAGTTCCAACAGAGTACCCATGTAGGAGAGCTTAGTACAAATCCACCAACTAATGATGAGAATGATGATTTAGTATTAAATGATTATATACCTATGTTATATTTTTGTGTTAACTATGTATTATAAATTATTGTTTTTAGTATATATTTTTGTATATTATTAATATAAAAATTTAAAAGTATGTAATCTAATTTTTTGAAAAAAAAAACAAATTGTGAAAATAACTATGGAATGAAAATAGCAAGGGATTTTTCCCTCGCTGATTTAGCTATGAAATTTTCCATATATTTTAAGTCAAAAAATATTAATTACGTCTCTTAATTATGATCAAAATTAGCAAGAGAAAAATGTAATTAGCTAGGGAATTTCCGTCATTCAAAATTTTGCTAGGAAATTATTATTTTTCATTAATTTTTTGCGGCGAGCACTTTAACTTGGGATAATTTCTATCATAAATCCATCGTTATTCTAGTTTAGCAATGAAATTTCATATAATAGCTCGGAAGTTTCCCTTGCCACTTGGGATTTTTTTATAGTGCATGTATATGTCGATACATGTACATACATGTCTACTTTATTTATAGGAAAATATCTATATTGTGTGTGTGTGTGTGTATACTCACACACAAGTCCATTGTATATGTGTATACATCTTTACTACACACACACACACACACACACACACACACACACACACACACGTACAAAGATAGACAAGTCCATTATATATGTAAAAATATGTATATTACAAGTATCTTAATATATATGCATATACAGTGGCTTAGACATTAATACATATGAAATATGTGTGTGTGTGTGTGCATGTGTGTGTGTATGTAAATTTATATTCCATTGTATTTTTGAGATCAATATAAAAGTATATATATACATACACAATAGTGTATGGTGTACACACACACACACACACACAAATACATATATGTATACACTACAAGAAAAGAAGTAATTTGAAATGGAAATTAGAAATGTCCAATTCCATTTCTAAAATTAAGAATGGAATTGAATGGATTAGAAATAAAAATAATATTTTTAGAAAAATTAGAAATGTAAAAAAAATCCATCATTATTTAGTGATGGATTGTTATGTGTTTTTTATTTCATTGCTAATTGCGACGTCGTGTGGGCGAGGATATGCTTGTATGGTATTTAGTGATAAAAATTTATGTATAAATGTATTTTTAGAAATGAAATGTATTTTCATTTCTAATTTTAGTGACAATCATTAATTTCATTGCTAAATGAGAAATGTCATAATCATCCATTGCTATATCATTTAAAAAGCATTAGCAAGGAAATAACATTTCGTTGTTAATTTCTGTCACTAATATAAGATAATTAAATTATCAAAGAATACTTCTCAAACAATTTTAGGGCTTAGGGGTTTTTTTTTGAATCTGAATTGTTTGTGAATTTCCTTTTCTCCAATTATTGATCGACGTGTGATTCATCCATAATTAATGTATGAAATTATGACTTTCATTTTATTTAGTATCTATTGTATTCGGGAATAGTTATATTTGTGTAATTTGATGTTATGTTTAGTTTGTTTTCATTTTTAGCATTAATATTGGGGTTTCTCTTATTGTTTTGTTGAATTATTATAATTCTCATTGATAAATTATATATTTTACATTTTTTTTTCACATATTTGGATTTATTAAATTTTTGTATTACCTAATTGGGGTAAGAATTATTTGTGCATTTTGTTATTGACCTTTAGTTTTGATCATTATAATTAATTTCATTTTGTTTCCTTACTATGATTAGATGAAGTGTAATAATTTTTAAAAGAATAACTCATATTAATGGCGTAACTTTAACAATGAATATTTTATAATTATTAGTATAACAAATACTAAAAGTTTATTTGTAATAGTAATGAAAATAAAAAAAAAACTATGAGGGTATGCAATTAGAAGGATAAAATATAACGAACAATTGTAAAGCTTAAAAAATTATAAGCTCATTTCAAAATTTATATATTTGCTTGATCTAAATTTCACTAAATTTGTAATAAAATAAATAACACATCCCTTTATTTAATATTAAAAAAAACATATTACATGTTATATATGGTATATGACTATTTATACTACATGCTTCATATAGATCAAAAGATATTCCTATTAATTTATTAATATTCTCCATTGATAGTGATTTATTTTTGTTGTTTTGTCTTTGACAAATTTAAATGCATTTACATTGAAATTTTATTTATTATTTATATTATATATAATGTGTTTATATAATTAGTTAGTATTGATTATTACTTTAGAAATCAAGAATTATTACATTGCAAAAAAAAATTTTCCTTTATTAATGCAATTTTATCCAATATAGATAAATGTTAAATATTTAGTTTTATGTTAATGACAAAATTACAACTTATCTTTCGATAAAAATCTAAACCATTAAAGCAATCCACCTTATCTCATTTTAATCCAATATTATCTAATAATGATGTTACTAGAAATTATTTATTAAATTTATATAAAATCATAAAATTATTACATCTTTATTACAAATACATCTCAATCTATATTATTATAATTCAAAAAATATTTATGTTATGTGGTATAGGAATGGCAAACATTATATGATCTAATCATCATTAGATGAATGTAAGACCGAAAGATGAGTTTTTTACTAATAAGTTTGTAGAGATGATTGAGAAGTTTATTAACCTTGCTAAAAAATAACCTGAATTTATGGATAGAACAAAAATAAGATATCCATGTAATGCTCATAAATATCAAAATCATAGTTTCTAAGATGTGGACATAGTGCGATATCATCTTGTAAAATTTATTTGTTAAAAATTATTATGTTTGCTATAAATATTAAGAAATAGTTGTATCAGAAATAACCAAGCATTATGTACATAGAAGTGTTGATTCAAATGTTGCAATCAAATTTGCTAACGTTGATGATTCATGCAAAGTAATGTTGAAGAATGTTATAGATCCTTCATTATATCTAGATGTCGCTAATGATATCTCAATATCATTAGAAAAATAATTTTATTAAAAGTTGAATGATTCAGAAGAAGATGTTTGGCTAGGTAATCTATATGGTCGGTCAGAGTTATCTACGGTGGCAAGACTTTTGAATTTAAAGGTAAAATATTATTTTCAGAAAAGTGTTATGATGAAATATGATAGTTATTATTTGAATTGTTACCGAAGAATAATGTCATTATAGATAACTTTTACAGAATAAAGAAGTTAATGCAATGTTTGAGTTTGCCTGTGAAAAACATACATTGCTGCATTAATGGCTACATGATATATTAAGGCATAGATAGTGTAGTAATTAAATGTAATTTTTATAACTATCCTCAATACAAAAAAATTTAAAATGTAATATGTAGAAAAAAAAATATTCCTCATAATAAAATGAATTATTTTTTATTGACTCTTCATTTGTAAAGATTATATGCATATGAAACAACTACTAATGACATGAGTTGATACAAAGAGCATATTATTGAAGATCATATTATGTTGCAATGCTTAGATTCTCCTTCTTGGAAATATTTTGATAATTGTCATTCATCTTTTATCAATGAAATTTGAAATGTTAGATTATGGTTATGCATAGATGGATTATAGCCATTTGGATAAACATGACAACAATATTCTTAATGACTGATTATTATTATACCTTATAATTTACTACCAAGGATGCACATGAAAGATGATTACATGTTTTTGTGTGTTATCGTGCCCGATACGAGAAATCCAAAAAATAAATTAGATATTTTCCTACAAGCCCTTATAGTAGAGCTCAAAATTTTGTGGGAGGTTGGAGTCAAAATATATGATAAATCTAGAAAGTATAACTTCAAAATGCAAGTAGTACTTATGTGGACTATAAGTGACTTTCCTGCATGTTCAATGTTATCAGGATGGAGAACTACAAAGAAATTAGCTCATTCTTATTGCATGGAGGACTCAAATATATTTTATTTGAGCAAAGGATGAAAGACTTCTTTGTTTGATAATCACTAAAAGTTCATACATGTGGAAGTGGGACATCCATTTTGGATGAATATTAATGCATTTAGGAAAAGAAAAAGTCATAAAAGGTGCACCCCTTTGAGGTCAGGTGAAAAAATATTAGATCTATTTGAAAGATATAGGTTCAAAAATATTATGGATGTTGATGTAGATTGCATTAATGTACAAATTTCAAAGAATTATCCATGTGGTTAGAAGAAAAGAAGTATCTTTTGGGATTTTTTTTATTGGAAATCAATCTAATTATGTACAACTTAGATGTGATGCACATTGAGGACCTTTTTTATTATATTTTTAATACTGTCATGAATGTGGAAGAAAAAATAAAAAATAATACCAAATAAAGAGAGGATTTGAAAGAGTTATGCTCATGTCCAGAGTTACATAGGAACAAATCAATGAATACATTTTCTAAGGGTTGTTATAGTCTTGAAAAGAATGCAAAGAAAGCTTTGTACACATAGTTTATGGAGCACATGTTTCCTGACTAATATGAATCTAACATGGAAAGTTATGTTGATATGAATAAGCATAAGTTATTTAGGATGAAAAGTCATGACTACCATGTGTTCATGTAGAGGCTAATACCCATAGCATTCCATGAATTACTTCCACAAAATGTTTGGGAAGCATTGACTGAAATAAACAATTTTTAAATCTCACTTTTAATGTCATAAGAAATGAAGAAATAGGGCAATTATAATATGATATCCACATTATTTTATGCATACTTGAGTTTATATTTCCTCCTAACTTCTTCTACTCAATGAAACATCTTCTAGTCCACTTATCTTATGAATCCATGATAGCATTCCTTGTGTAATTCAGATGGATGTATCCATTCGAGACGTTATATATTTTACATTTAATAATCTAAAAATTTAAATGTATCCGACGAATATTTTTTTCTAATATATATATATATATATATATATATTATATATCTTAGAAAATTGAAAAAAAATGTTCAAAATAAAGTCAAAATGGAAGGATTGATATCCAATGCCTAATTGGTTAAAAAGACTTTGGAATTTTGTGTGCTCTACTTTTAGTCATAATTATATGATTGGCATAACATATTTTCATAAAATATTATAAATGGTATGAAGGATGCATCAGAAGAAAATGATATGCTTTATATTTTTAGACATACGGGTCAATTGTATGGTAGAGCAACACCAAGATATTTTTGGATGACCAGGAGTATCATGTTGTACACACATATATATTGTTGAACTATGAAAAAGTTACTTCTTATATTGAGTAAGATTTATAATAATTTCATATTTTCATTTTTTTTCATTGTATGTGATATAAGTTTTTAACAATTCAAAATACCTTCAATATTGTTTTTGAAGAATATATGCTAAGGAATTAAGGCAAGAAAATTTCATATTGATGACACTTCTATTGATGAAAAGCTTGAAAATGATTTCACAAATTGATTTGAAAAATTTGTTACTATATAACTTATCATTCTTGGTTCTAAATAGTTATGTGTAACATTATATAAGTATGAATATATCTTTTATCATTTTTTACGTATACTTTTCTTCATCAAATAAATGTCATAAACAATTGAAGGATCTTGCAAAAGGACAATTACAAAGTTTACAGATGTATCATATACATTATGTAAATGGATACAAATTTCATTTTGTGAAACATAGTTAAAATAGGCTTTAATGAAAAATAGTGTTTGCATCAAGAGATCTAACTATACTACATCAACTACTAATTTTCATGGTTGATTAATTAAAATTCAACAGATAGAGTATCTTGCTTTACTACTTAAGAGGATAAACCTATTTAAGTGTAGATGATTTGATCCTATTCTAAATATAGGTACTAGAATTCATCATCAATACAACCTTATTGATGTGCACCATAATTAATATTATCATAAGTATGAGCTATTTATTATTACAGTATAAGCTGAACAAGTGTGTTATACCACTTATCCAACCAGAAGAAATTCATGTTACTAGTATATAATATGTAAAATAAAACCTAGATCAGCTATTGAAGTTGTTGAAAAGGAAGTTATTTTCACTCCATCATATGTATCAGCATTTTAATAAAATAATATGGAACTTCATTCGAATATTTGTGGGGCAGATGATGAGCTTCAAACATTACTTGGTGAAGGTGGAAACTATTTGGACATTGATGATGACCATGTTGAAGAAGATAATGAGGAGAAATTAATTATAGAATTAGATGATGATGATGAATATGTAAATAGAGATGTTTTGTTAGAAATTTCAGATGATGAATAAAAATTTTTAACTACCACATTATTTTGTCATTGTTATATTGTAATCATTATGGATGTTAAACAAAAATTTTTTATTTGCTTTTTCTTAATATCAATGTATTTATCATTATGTTTTATTATTATTATATTTTCATAACATGTTTTTATTGTCTCTATATATTTCGATATTTATATTACTTAATTTAGGTATTAGAGGTAACCATTCAAATGGCTGAGAATCTTTATATGTGGGTAGGGGTAGAAGAAGTCAACTAATAGTTTGTGGAGGAAAAAATATGCATGTATTAAGTGACAACAACACTATAAATGTCTTTCCACATTCTCCTATACATACGGAGAAAACTTTGATATCATTTCATCACTACATACACTAATTAACTACCACAGAATTCATCTCATTTTTCACCAGAAGATACTAATAGCTTAATCCCACTTATGTTAGGAGACCCATACATTAGTACTATGGCATCAACATTGGCAGGATATTCATAATTTATAATTTGTATGTCAAATTATGAAAAAATCTTCATTCGGCCCATAATTGATAATTAACAGTACATACATTTCTTAAATTTACTACATGCATTCATTATCACATTTCATTTTTTCTTTTTAGTTAAATATAAAATAAAATGTGAATGACATTATAAGTAGATTATATATATTAAAATTTGGTAATTTAAAAAAATAATAAAGTATGATATTGCTACTTATTGAACATTATCATTTAGAATTAAAACAAAATTTATGTTACAAAGATTTGGATAATAAATATAAGTGGATTAAATATTAACTTAATTTCAAAAAAATTAGTATATTTTGTTTATATGTACATGAATTTTAAATTACCAAATTTTCTTCTACTTCTACTTCTTCTACTTCTCGTATAATAAAAAAGATATTTAAGGAGAAACTAATTATAAAGGGTATAAAGTAGAGAAAATTGTCCCCAAGTATGAAAGAATTTTATTGAAAAGAATTTGTGGTATAATTTTCATGAATTTTCTTGTTTTTCAATTTGGTCTAATATTATTTACTCTTAAAATAAATATATTGCAATTTGTAATGTATTATTATTTTATTTTGTTTTTGTAGAAAAAGTACAAATTGAATAATACTTTGGTAGTCTCGGTGAAGGATACATGGAAACATGTGGTAAGTGTGAGATACAATTACAAGCTTAAAAAATAAAAAATAATAATTACAAAGATGCAAAGGCTAATAGTGTCCCCCTTTGTGTTTGGATAAAGTGGTGGTGATACTAGAATAGTGAGAAGTTCAAGGCCTTGTCCCAGATGACCTCACACAATTGTTGATCAGAGAAAGCAGGTGAATAATCAAGTCCTTCAAATCATATTGGAGATTCAGATGTGACTTACCAATATTTAGTAAATTTGGTATAATTGTTTTTCATTTTTTTATTATTTAAATTATTTGAAAAGGATAAAATATGTGTGATAATATATGATGTACCTTAATAGTAAATATTGTTTATTCTTAAGAGGCTGAGTTGGGACATCCACCAATACCATTTAAGGTATACAAGCAAATGCACAAAAAGAATGATAGATCATTTCTGGACAAGCTCTCAAATGATATTAATGTGAGACTCTTATTTTGTACTTGTAGTTTCATATTTAGATTGTAGTTAATAAAAAAAAGAAAAATATGAAAAAATTGATAATTTGGCATTAAATATAAATAATATGCAAACTCAAGTATATTTTTTTTATCATAAATGATGATTTATTATTTATTGACTCATTAAATGTAATGACTAACTTTGTTTTTATGTTATTTTTTGTAGGAAGATGGTAGTTTCTTGTGCTGATATAAAATTTATTTGAATATTTTTTTTTTTGATAAGTAAATATATTAATGATATGTTATGTTGTATTTCTACAATTGATAGATCTTTCTACAAAGGCACCAAAAATTGATGTTGTACATATTTATCTTCAGGCTGTCGGAGTGGAGCCAAAAAAATAGTAAATGTATGGTTTTGGTATCCATGCATCTACATTTTATCTAGGTTCTATTTCGAGTTCATCATCATCTTTCAATTACAATAACATGTTTGATGAAAGGTTATGTGGGGAGATGCATGAAATTCAAGGTAAATAGTAAAGGAAAAATGAGGAGATACAACAAATGAATAAAGAGATACAAAAAATAATAATAAAGAGATGCAAAATAAAATTGGAGAAATGAAAAAAAAAGGCTTAAAGATTGATAAGAAAGGAGGAAAAAATGAAAAGAGATGATGAAATCCAATAGAAGATTTTGAAGATTGAGAAAATAATGTGCAAGTTGACATAGACATTATTCTGAAGAGGATCCATTTAGATCTCTAGAGGACAATGACTCATAATTATTTGTGATGTTGTGTTTTTAATTTCTTGCAAAAAATGTTTTTGATGTGAAATTATGGTTTTTATGTTAATGTTTTTTAATTAGGTTAAGAATTGTGTATTTAATCTTATGGACATTTATGTTAGTTATCTAACGTGTTATTTTGTAGTGGATTTTATGTGAATATCTTTTGATGAAATAATACGTGGACGTGCTTATTTGATTGTATGTCATATGATATATATATATATATTTGTATATTGTATATAGCATACAAAAATTGCACAAATGAGTCATTTTCATGTTGCATACAATAGAAATGGAAAATGTCATTTCTAAATCCATTTCTAATTTCGAAATAGATGTTGCATTTCTATGTTATTCCATTACTCATTTAGAAATAGATAATACATTTCTATTTTTTTTGTCGTTAATTATAGCGACAAAAAAACTCCATAATTTTTTTTAGAAATACCCTTGCATTATTGTGTCTAAAATGTAGAGACAATCATTTTAGAAATTGATTCTTGCTAATTCTAATTACCTCATTATTTGTCCATTGCGGCGGAATTAGAAATGAAATAGGATATTTCTGATTCCGTCTTTTTTTACAGTTATATATAAATATATAATATTATCTATGTTCATAATTCTGTACATGTATATACATACATGTACATTCATGTCTACTATATATATATACACACAATTATATATATAAATACATCTCTACTATATATATAAATACATGTCTATTACATACACACACACATGTACAAACAAGTCCATTGTATATATAAATATATGTCTACAATTATATAGATACATATACACAAAAGTCTATTGTACAGTAGTATGTAAGTACATAATGTTTTACATGTCTGCACGTGCATGTATATGTAGGTACACGTACATACATGTCTACTATATATATATATATATATAGTTATATGTAAACTAGATTGAACCATATCATCCAAGACAATACTGAAAATCATTTCAACATGTCACCTCTAGCAATTAAAAATAGACTCTCTAAAACAAAGACAATGCACTAATTCTAGCATAAGCATTGGTTTCAATTTTCAAATGCTCAATTTGAACTTCAATTGTCGGAAGCTCAAGACAAACTCTGAGATATCACAATGTGTAAAATGTTATTTTTCTAATCATGATACAATTTTAAATACAAGTATGTTATGTTTCTCCTTTGGTTTTTTTTTTATTCAACCAATTTTCAAGAGTGTAATATATCATGTATATATATACCTACATATCCACAATCATATAAATATATACATAAATAACAGTAATATATATGGTATATACATAGATATATGTAAATGTATATAATTTTACATATTAAACACACACACACACACTTTTTTTCTATATAATGTTCATATATAAGAGTTGAGGTCGAAAATATAAAATATAAAAATACATGGAGAAAAATTGTTTGAAGATTAAGGAGATGACAAATTGTTTAAAGGTTGACGCAACATTTAAGAAGCAGTTGGGTTTCATGATGAAAACAAAGAGGAAAGGCAAAAGGGACTCCAAGCTCGGTGAGGCGGCAGCGGCACGTAAATACAGCACAACAGGATGTCGCGATTGAAGTTTGATTTTTTTTTTGTTAAAAAAATGAATATGTAGCTTACGGAACACAAACGGCTTCTAAGGGCCTTTGAGGCTGAGTTGGGCCTAAAACCAAGCCCTCCACACTTGAAGAAAATTAATTACATTAAAATACATTATAAAATAATATTCTTTAAATTTTATATATACTTTTATTATATTTGGTTTACATTTTAGCATTTAGGGGTTTAAGAGTTTTGTGGATTTAACATTTGGTGGATTTGATGTTTAGGTGTTTAGGGGTTTAGGGGTTTATGGTTTTAAATTAAGCTATTTAATATAATAAATATATATTTTTCATTAGTGTTTTGTTATATTTATATTAAATTGTAATTATTATTTACATTTAGTTTATTAAACTAATTTATACTTGTCAAACTCAAAGTTATGTTAATAATTTATTTTATCTTTTTTATATATTTTCTTTTTACATTTTTACCTTGTGTCATTAAAACATTAATAAAAATATGTTTCAAAATATTAATGTTTATAAAATTTTTAATTTTATCATTAATTGGATAGATCTAAAATCAATACTAATGAACTATATTAAAAAATATTTCTTAAAATAATATCATGTAAAATTTATTAAAACTTTTTATTACATTTATTTAAATTAAACTATTTTACACTTAAGAAATATTTTGAATTTTTGATTAGTGTTTTGTTACTTTTAAATAAAATTGTAATTATTAATTACATTTAATTTATTTCACTAACTTACACTATTCAAAGTTATGTTAATAATTTATTTTATCTATTTTATTTTATTTTATTTTATATTATTATTTTGTGCCATTAAAGCATTAATAAAAATGTTTCAAAATATAAATATTTATATAATTTTTAATAACATTAATTTTTATTAATTAAATAGTCAAAAACTCGATACAAATGAACAATACTTTTATTCATTGATAATAATGAGTGAATTGAAAATTAATCTATTAGTGTTTTATTTATTTATGATTTTTAAAATTTTTGATAGTAAGAAATGACATCATAATTGAAATTTGATTTTGTTAAACAAACAAATGACATGGCCTAGTCAGGCGCTAAGGTCCTTTCAAGCCGAGTCACGCCTAGGGCGAAGAAGCACTTCACGACTTCACAGTTCACTCTTACAAAAATTATTTAAATTACAATAAAATATATTTATTAAGGTAATACCTTTTAAAACTATTAGAACTTTTTATTACTTTATTTGAAAGTATATTATTTAACACTTTTAAAAATATATTTGATTAGTATTTTATTACATTTAAATTAAATTGTAATTATTAGTTACACTTAATTTATTTAACTAATTTACATTAATCAAAGTAATGTTAATAATTTATTTTATCTATTTTATTTAATTTTCTGTCATTAAACATTAAAAACATAATTTTAAAAATATATATGTTAATACAATTTTTAATAATATTAATTTTTATTAATTGGATAGATATAAAACCAATATTAATAAACTACACTTTTATTCATTGATATTAGTGAGTGAATTAAAGAAATCATCTATTAACATTTATTTATTATTGATCTTTTGAAATTTTAGTAATGAGATAATGGCCAAATCATGATTGTTTGTTGAACAATAACTTCATGTAGTATGATATCTTTATTCTGCCCATTGACAATAGACAATATGGTAGTTTAACACTAGTGACTTATTAGTGCCCATTTGTGGGCACAATATTGTAACCAATTATCATGTTTAATTTTGATATTAATTTCTCTCTGCTCCATTGAGATGGTTGTAATGTGGTCACATAATGATCACAATGTTGTCATTATCTTAAATTTATCTTTGATCGGCACGTAATTACATTTGGTTTGTAATGTCGATATTAAGTGGTGACTACTTTATTGTGGTCATTATTTGTTTTTTTTTTGTAGCGCGCTGCGCGCGCGCGCGTGCTTATATATATACATAGATATATATATATCTATCTATCTATCTTTTTATCTATCTATGTATGTATGTATGTATGCATGCTTATATTTACGTGTATATATATGTATATAAATATATATGTATGCTTATATATATATGTGTGTGTGTGTGTGTGTGTGTGTGTGTATAATATTTTTAGATTTAGAAAAAAAAAAGATATTTGATTTTTGAATATGAAAATCATTGAAAAAAAATTTAGAAGGTAACATGTCAATGTGGAGATAATTGTGTTTTTGGATTTCGATATACCAAAACATAAATATTTTAGGAGGAATTTTTTTTTTGGCATACTAAATAATTTTAAAAAAATGAACTTCATTGTTCAAAAATTAAAAAAAAAAATGTGTGCCAATCTTGAAAATTATTAATTTTTGGTATACTAAAATGCATCAACAATATGATTTTGCCCCTAAAAATTAAAAATATATATATTTTTTTTATTTTTGAATTTGAAAACTTATGTCCCAAATTGGGAAACCATTGTTCATAGGCAAAGTGGTTTTTGAGACAATATACACTTTTAAGTGCAACCAACACATTTCAAACCTAGCACCTTCACAACGAAATAGATTATAAATAGACACCACTATTCAATCACAACGATCATATCATTTAATTAATAGTCAATGAAATATAATATAATATAATATATATATATATATATATATATATATATATAATATTTTATATAGATAAATATGTTGAAAAAACATATATATAATTACATATAAATATATGTTGATATGTAAACATATTTAAAAAAATCAATACACACACACACATAATACAAAAAAAAAATTATTATGTTTTTGTATACTAAAATACATCAATATGATTTTGTCCCATAAGTTTAAAAAAAATTAAATATTGGTTTTTAAATTTGCGAACCACTTATTTGAATTCAAAAACTACTTTTTTTGAATTTGAAAACTACTATTATGAATTCAGAAATTACTATTCCAAATGTGGAAACTACTATTGTGTATTCAGAAATTGTTATTCCAAATTTGGAAACTATATTATTCCTAATTCAAAACTAATTTACCATAGGAAAACAATTTTCAAAACAAAGTATTCTTAAAGTGTAGCAATGGTAGTTTGAACATAGAACCATCACTGTAAAGTTAACAACCACAATGTTAGAGATGTCAACTAGGCTAGGTGACCCTGATATGGAACAATGCACAACACGATTAAGCTTTATCAAACATGATATGGCCTGATTCAGAGTGATGCTAGAACATGTCATTGGCCAGCCTAAGCACAGCTCAAGCCATGTTGGGCCAAAGTTTATGGCAAAGAGGTGTGACACAATACCTTCCAGCATATTGGTCCATGTAGATTGGTTTCGGCCATGCTAACTAAATATTATAGCCTTGTCCTGACATAGGTTAGACTAAACCTAACCTAGGCTAGCTTGGACATGACCCAGACAAATCTACCCAAACCCATGCCATCATAGTCTGACCTAGGCTAGCTTGGACATGACACAGACAAATCTACCCAGACCCATGCCATCATAGTCTGACCTAGGCTAGCGTGGAACAAGCTAGACTTGCCTAGCCTAGAATGAATCAATATAGCTTGGAATAAACCATACTAGCTTGGACAGAAGCCACACATTCTTAGAATGAACTAGGCTAGTTTGGTCAGGCCTGACCCAACATGAACTAACTTGATCCAACATGAAACAACCAAGGGGCATGTCAATGTGTAATATCACGCTATCCATTTTTAGAGTTATGTCAGCACAATAAGACCTATCTGATACATCTTAATAACCATCTAAAAACCACAATAATCAAATCATTTAATAATCTATAAAATATATAACTATATAAATATGTTAGGAACATATGCACACACACACACACATACACATAAATAAATAAATAAATACACACATACACACAGACACACACATGCATACATATCGAGATATATGTATGTTTGAATATATGTGTGTGTGTGTGTATTTCTAAATACATTTATAAATGTTTATGTGTGTGTGTGTGTCTGTGTGTGTATGTTTGTGTGTATCGTATATGTGTGTGTGTGTGTCATATGTGTGTGTGTGTATAAATGAGTGTGTTTGTGTGTGTGTGTGTATGTGTGTGTATAAATATGTGTGTTTGTGTGTATAAATGTGTGCATTTGTGTGTATAAATGTGCGTGTTTGTGTGTATAAATGTGTGTGTTTGTGTGTATAAATGTGAGTATTTGTGTGTATAAATGGGTGTGTTTGTGTGTGTGTATGTATATATATATATATTTCATCAACCATAAAGTGATTTGATGATCGTGATTAGATGGTTGGGAACATTAACTTCATTGTAAAGGTACTAGTTTCGAATTGTGGTAATTACACTTGTAGAATACTTTGCTTTGAAAATGACTTTTCCTTTGGGAAAGTGTTTTTTTTTGAAGTTAGAACAGCATTTCTCAATTCCGAAAAATAATTTTGAAATTTTAAAATTCAGATTAAATTTTTTTTCAATTTTCAGGTTCAAACTAATATTGATATATTTCAATGCAGTAAAACTTAATAAATTTTTAGACTTACAAGGCTAAAAAAAGGAACTTTATTTTTCAAATTAAAAAATGTGCCCCAATCTTGAAAATTATTAAAGATGTAGTGTACTAAAATATATTGATACAATTTTGTCAAGTAAGAATAAAAAAAATTAATCTCTATTTTTTTATTCAAAAATCACTATTCTGAATTTGAAAACTATTATTTCAAATCTGGTCACCGCTTTTCCATAGGAAAAGTAGTTTTCAAAACAAAGTATTCTTAGAGTGTAGACTTGATAGTTATGACTCAAAACAAAAATGAAATATTTTTCAAGAGTAGCCATGATAATTCGAACCCATAACTTTTACAATGAAGTTGATGCCCACAACCAACCATCACAATCATCAAATCATTTAGTAATTAATGAAATATATATGTATATACAATACATATATCTATGTATATGTATACAATACATATATATGTAAATAAATATATATGTATACATACATATATAAATATATACATATAATACACACACACACACACACACACACACACACACATATATATATATATATATATGTATGTATGTATATATAGATATATACCATATATATATATATATATGTGTGTGTGTGTGTGTGTGTGTGTCTATATACATGTGTGTATGTATACATACACATACACATAGACACACACACACACATATATGGTATACATATATATATACATATATATTATATGTATATATTTATATATGTATTATATACATATATATATGTATTGTATTCATATATATGCATTGTATGCATATACATAGATATATATGTATTGTATATACATATACATATACATATATATTGTATATACATATATATACACGCGCACACACACATGCATATATATACATATAGACATATACATAGATATATATATATATATATATATAAAATTAATGTACATGTATATAGATATATATAGAGATTTATGTGTGTAAATATGTTTATTCATGTATGTGTGTGTATTATACATATACACATACATATATGTATCTTTATAAACACACACACACACACACACACACACGTGTGTGTGTGTGTGTGTGTGTTTCTATATATGTGTATACACACAAACATACACATACATGCAACACACACACACACACACACATGTATGTGGATATGTGTTTATTTATCTATGTATATACATGCATACATATACATGTATATACATATATACACATTTAAATCTCTACATATATGTAAATACACACCCACACAAACACACACACATATTATATATATATAAATATATAAAATTATGTATATATAAAGATTTATATGTGTGTATACATGTATGTGTGTGTACATGCACACACACAGACATAAATCTCTCTATATATATGTATATATGTAATATACATATACACACACATAAATCTCTATATATATGTATATACAAATACATAGATATATATTTTAATAATATACACATATGTAGTAAATTTTTATAAGGTACATACTGTTTATTATCAATAGTGAGTTGAATAAAAATTATATCATAATTTTGCATACAAATAATGGATTATGAATATCCAACCGTTGTCGATGCTATAGTAGCAATACATATACCTCATAGTAGGATAGGTGGGACAAAACTAACAATATTAGCCTGTCCAAAATGAGATGAAAATAAAATGTTAGTAGCAGACAATATGTGTGTCTGATGATTGACTTCCTCTACCCCTCCCCACAGATTGAGATCCTTGACTACTTGAACTGTCACCTCTCATACCTAATTCAAGTTTCATAAATATCAAAAAATGCAAATACAATAAAAATATATAATGAATATGTTACACCAACAAAACATAATGAGAAACACATTCACATTTATATTTGTGAAAAAAAAAATTAGTTTAACACCCAAGTTGTAATTTTTTTTAAAATAAGTAATGCAACTTAACATCAAATTCAAGAAATATCTACTCATCATAAAAAATTTCAAAATAATATTCTCCATATAAATATTCATCCTCATATATTGTGTAATTAAATTTTTCTCATTATCTTGTTCAATATGTGCATCATTAATATCTAAATAGTTTCTATTTTACCAATCAATGTTTCAAGCTCATCATCTCCCACAAGATTAATTATATGAATTTTCACAATATTCTTTTGAAATGCCGATCCACATGATAGTGTCATAATGACATTCTTTTCCAAAACTTTCATAGCTAATCTAGATTCTATTTTACAAAAAGACTACATGTCAACCGCATTTCTTCTCGTGGTTAGAAAAGTGATGTAACATACTTATTCTACTTGTACTACAATAATGAATGACTTCTACTAATGATAATATTTCTTATGATGAATATTCACGATATTGTATTTATAATGAATTCTAGTACTCAAATTTGTAATAATATCAAACTTTTCTCACTTAATTAGAATTGTCCTCTTAATTGGTAAAGTATGATACTCCAAGTGTAGAATTTCAATCAATCGACTATGGAAGTCAATATTAGATGTAGTAGATTTAAATCCCTTAATGCATATAGTAATATTTATTGCAGCTCTATTTGAACCATGTTTTAAAGTGTAAAATTTATATTGATTTACATAATTTATGAGATATATATATTTATACATCATAATGTCCATTTTGCAAGATCCACTATTTGTCTACTACATATATTTGATGATGGAAAATATAAATAAAAAATGAAAATAAAATAAAATCATACTTATATATTGTGGCACGGTATTTATTAGAAGAAAAAAATGGTAAGTTATATACTGACATTTTTTCAAACCAAGATGCGAAATCTTTTTAAAGCTTGACATCAATCAATGCATCATTAATATGTGGTTCTCTTTGTCTTTATTCTTTAGCATAAATTCTACAAAAATAAGATTGAAGCGATTGTAAATATTAAAATAGGTTTATCATATACCATGACAAAGAAATAACCATGTAAAAAGATTATTAATTTTACTCAAAAAAAGGATTAACTTTCTCGTAATTTAACAAGATATATGTGTGCACATCATGATACTCCTGGTCATCCAAAAAATATCTTAATTTTTCTCTACCATATGATTGACCCACATGAGTAAAAATGGAATGCATATCAACTTTTTCTGATTCATCCCCCATGCCATTATCATTATTTGATGATACTTTGAAATATAGATTATAAGCTTGTGGTTGAAAGTAGTGCACACAAAATACCGAAACTTCTTCAACCAAGTATGCATTACATATCGATCCTTCAACTTTGGCATTATTTCAAACATCATTTTTAAATTTTCAAGATATCTGAAAAAATTAATAATTAGAATAATATTTATTTAACAAATACATTTTAATTTAAAGATGAATAAATTAATATTATATAACCTCTCAAATGGATACATCTATCTATATTGCATAGGGTCTGTTATCATGGATTCATAAGGTAAGTGGATCAAAACACACTCCATGAAATTGAAAAAGTTAGGAAGAAAAATATGCTCAATTCTGTATAAAATTATGGGTATATCTTTTTATAATTGCTTCATGTCTTAATTTCTTATGACATTATAAGTAACGTTCCTAAAAAAAATACTTATTTCAGTAAAGGCTTCTGAAATATTTATTAGAAGTATTTCACATAATGATATGAGTATTAGTCTCTATTTAAACACATGATAGTTATGACTTTTCATCCCAAATAACTTATGCTTCTTCATATCAACATATCTTCCCATATTAGATGCATATTTGGTAGAAAATATAAGCTCTATTAGCCATTTGCACAAAGTTTTCTTTACATCCTTGTCAAGACTGTAACAAGTCTTAGAAAATTTATTCATTTTTTCATCTCTATGTAACTTTGGACATGGATACAACTCTTTCAAAGCCTCTCTTGATTTGGCATTATATTTTGTTTTTCCTTCCACAGTCATGTTAATATCAAAGATATTATCAAAAAAGTTCTTAATATGTATCATATCTAAGTTGTGCCTAACTATGTTAGTTTTCCAATAAGGCAAATCCCAAAAGATGCTTTGTTTCTTCCAACCACAGTGACAATTTTTTGAAATTTGCATATTAATGCAATCATCATAAATTTTTGTAATATTTTTGAAACTATATCTTTCAATTATCTTTAATATTTTGGCATCTGACCTCAAAGGTGGTGCAACTTTTACAACTATCTGTCCTTTCCTAAATATCTTTATATTTCACAAAAATGGAATGTTCTATATGTAAGAACTTATGATGATTATCAAATCAATAAGTTTTTCTACATTTCCTCAGAAAAAAATACATCAAAGTCCTCCATCCAGTAAGGACAAACAAATCTTCCTACAGGTACTCTATCATGACAATATTAAATATGTTGGAAAATCACTTATACTTCACATTAGTGCTGCTTGTATTTGTAAGC
The DNA here is from genome assembly GCA_029783825.1 of Sapria himalayana. Lineage (NCBI taxonomy): Eukaryota > Viridiplantae > Streptophyta > Magnoliopsida > Malpighiales > Rafflesiaceae > Sapria > Sapria himalayana. The sequence continues at coordinate 4,139,490 of JAREIK010000801.1, read as the reverse complement.
TCTACTTTCTAGATATATCATATGTTTCCACACCCAACTCCCATAAATGTTTTAGATCCATAATAAGGGATTGTAAGAAAACATCAACATATCTTTTGGATTTATCGAATCGGGCATAATAAAACAAAAAAACATATAGTCATATTTCATTCACATTCATGGTGGAAAATTATATGGTGTCACAATCACCATCTATGAAAAGTATTATTACCATATTTGTTCAAATTGTTGAAATCCATCTAAGCACAACCCTAATTTAATACCTTGACTTTTCCATACAAAAGATAGATGAATATCATCATATTATTTCCAAGATCAAAAATTTGAGCAAAGCTACATCATGTATTCTTTAGTAGTATGCTCTTTGTGCCAACTCATGTAATTAGCAGTGACTTTAGATATATATAATTTTTGCAAACAAGGAGTCAATGGAAAGTAATATATTTTCTTATGAGAAATATTTATTTTCTACCTTTTACATGTAGTATGTCTTTTGTGTTGATGATAGTTATATAAATTACAAGTAATTACTTTTCTATCTTTACCTTAATATATAATGAGACCATTAATGTAGTATTATATTTTTTCAATAGGCAAATTCAACCTTTCATTAACTTCTTTGTACTGTAAAATTTATCTATCATGATGTTATTCTTTGATAATGATTCAAATAATAACTCATAAATTTCATCAAAGTTCCTTTCTAAAAAAATGATATTTTGCTTTTAAATTCATTAGTTTGGCCAATATATATAATTTGAGTGGTCATATAGCTTACATAGCCAAACTTATTTTTCTGATGCTTTGAGCATATCATAAAATCTTTTATTCATGATTTTGGGATATCGTCAGTGGCAACTTGATTGAAGTAATGACCAATAACATGCTTTTTCATAGCTTCACATGCATTGTTGGAATTGAAATATTCCATCACAATATTTAAATCAATATTTCTATGTACATAATACTTTATTGTTTGTAGCACAACTATTTTCCCATGTTTATACCAAGTAAAATAGTCACTAACAAATCTATTTTTTGCAAGATCGAATTTACACATTGTCCACATCTTTAAAACTTTGATTTTGATATTTATGATCATTATAGAAACATCTTATTTTCATTCCATCCAATAATTGGGGGTGCTTTTTAGCAAACCCAACAAACTCCTTAATCCCTGCTACACACTCATCAGTCATTAACCTATCTTTTAATCTGACATTCATCTTTTCACGATTAGTTCATATAATATTTTTCATTCCTTTTACATATAATACCAATATATATTTAATAATAATAATAATAATATAGATAATAATTTATTGTACTAAAGTTGTAGTAACTTATTTATGACATTACATAAATGTCATAAAAAATTATGGTCACATCCTTAATAGGTAAATTTATATTTAAATGAGATGATGAGAGTTTCATTAATCTTTTAGATATAAAGTTTTGTTTTTATCATATATAAAAAATGAAATATTTTATATTTTTCTATTAAGAATAAAATCACAAAAATTAAGCAAATAATCACATAAAATCAAAAAATAATCAGACATGCTAAATGCATAAATCAAATATGCTTTTGGAAAAAAACCAAAAAATCATTATCACATAAAAGTATTGCTATCCTCAACTTGTATGGACATGAAATTAATGAGAATGTCCACTTTTCTAATATATAGTCAGTTGACACTCAGATACCTAAATTGTCTAACAACAAAATTAAAGCACATCGAAATAAATTCATCAAATATATATATATATATATATATATATATGGATAGAATAATATTCACATATGTCACACCCAAATGAAAAGTGCACTATAATAATCAATATATATATATATATATCACTACAAGAAATAAGCCAATTAAAAATAAAAATTAGAAATGTCCAATTCCATTTCTAAAATTAGGAATGAGATTGAAACAGATTAGAAATGGAAATAAAAGTTTTTTGAAAAAATTAGAAATGAAAAAAAAATCCATTACTATTAAAAGGTGCGAATTAATTGAAAATATATGGAAACAAAATTAAAAATAGAAATAGAGGTGGAAATAAAAATGATTTATCATTCATTCACTAATTGTGACGCGTGGTCGTGGGTGGATAAGTTTGTGTGGTATTTAGTGATAGAAAATTACATTTCTAGTTTGTTTAAGTATTTGAAATTATGAGTTATATGAATATTGCAACAAAATTTAATTTCATTTCTATTCATTTAGAAACAGAATCATTATGGGTTTCTAAATTTACTAATAAAAATGAATACCATACCTAAATTTGAAACATATTCAAAGTCTGTCACTATTGGACTTTAAATATTTTAGCGATAAAATATTTTTCCATCACTAATTTAGAAATGGAAACTAATTTTGATGCTAAATAATGATTATTAATTTTCATAGAACACTTCGAAACTTCGATAAAAAGTTAGAATTTTGTGTTTTTTATTTCAATTCTGAGTTCGTCTAATTTGTGATTGAGGTTGCTTTCCTCCATTTAGTATTCATTGTGCAACTCATCTATCATTGAGGTGTCCAATTTGGTATTTCCAAATTTCTTGTATATACTATATTTGATGATTATATTTTTTGTGTGTTTTGTTACCTTTTGATTTTTTTTCATGTTTAACATCCTCAAGAGTTCTCTCTTCTTATTTTCTTGAATTTTTATCTTACTAATTGATAAATTCTTTATTTTACATGTTTTGCACATACTAAGATTTGTTCAATTTTTAGTTTACCTAATTATGTATAAAATTTTTATGCATTTTTTTGTTTACTTATATTTGTTATCATGCTAATTAATGTGGATTTAGTATGCCTACTAGGATTTGTTCACTTTTTAGGTTATCTAATGAGCTATTTAATTGAATTTATAAATATTAAAATATAGAAGTTTGAAACATAATCACAACGAGAAACTTTAAGATTCGAGATAATTTGTTTAAAAAGTTTGGAAGCATGCAATTTATATATTAAAATTGAAGGTATGCAACTTAAAAAATTTAAATTATATATGAATATACATATCAAAATATTTGTAGGTATGTAACTTTAATAATGAACAATTTATATATATTTTAGTAAATATTAAAAGTTGAAAGGTAATAACAATGAATAACTTTAAAATTTTTGAAGGTATACAATTTGAAGTTCTAAACGTAACAACAAATGAACAACTTAAAAAAATTATAACCTCATTTTGAAAATTTATAGAGTTGTTTGATCTACACTTCACTAAAGATGCAATCCAATAAATAATACCTCTCATTATTTTATATATTTTTAAAATATATATTACATCTTACAACTGGTATATGACTATTTATACTACATACTTCATATAGAATAATTAATATCCCTATTAATTTATTGATATTCTCCATTATTAGCTGACCTATTTTTATTATTTTTTCATTGACATATTGATATGCATTGGTATTATGATTTTTTAAGATTTCTATTATATAAAATATTTTTATCAAAATAGTTAGTACATATTATTAATTTTGAAATCATGAATAATTATATTGAAAATTTTTATTTTTTGCTTAATTTATGCAAATTCATTATATATAGATAAATATCAAATATTTAGTTTTATGTATATGAGAAAAATGTAACTTAAGGTTTTTGTTAAATATCTAAGAGATTAAAGCAAACTTTTTATATCATTTTAATATTAACTTACCTAATAATGATGTCACTACAACTTTTTTATAAGACATATGTAATGTCCTAAATATGTTACTACAATTTTTTTACAAATAAGTCTCTACAATATGTTTGTGTTATGTGTTACATAAATGAAAATTATTATATGACCTGATCATTAATAGATGAATGTAAAATTGAAAGATCAATTTTTGATTAATAAGTTTGTAGACAGGATGAAAAGTTTATTGGCTTTACTGGAAAACATCCTAAATTTATAAATAAAATAAAAATATGATGCACATGTAATGACCATAAATGTTAAAATCTAACTTTTCAAAATTTGGACACAATGTGATTTCACCTTGCAAAAAATAGATATGTTAGAGACTATTATGTTTAGTATAAATATGGAAAAATAGTTGTACCACAAACAATAAAGTATTATGTACATAACAGTATTGATTCAAATATTTCAATGAAATATACAAATCCCAATGATGCATGTGAAGCAATGTTAAACAATGTTAAAGACTATTTATTCAATTCGGATGTCATTGGCAATATCCTAATATCATTAGCAAAATAAATTTATGAAATGCTAAAAGCATCATAAGAAGAGGTTCGAACAGATAATCCATATATCCACTCAAAATTATCTATGGTAGCCTGACTGTTAAATAAAAAAAAACATTATTTTTTAGAAATGTATTTTAATGAAATATATAAGTTATAATCTGAATTGTTATCAAAGAATAACATCATTATAGATAAATTTTACAAAACAAAAAAGTTAATTTGAGGTTTGAGTTTGCCTGTACAAAAAATACATTGCTACATTAAACGCTATATGATATATTGGGGCTTAGATAGTGAAGCAATTGCATATAATTTTTATAACTACACTCAGTACAAAAGAAATACTACATGTAAAAGGCAAAAAAATAAATATTTTTTATAAGAAAATGTATTATTTTTTGACTCCTCATTTATAAAGATTATTTGCATCTGAAGTCTTTGCTAATGACATGAGTTGGCATAAATATTATATTAATGAAGATGTCGTGATGTGATATTGCTCAGATTCTCTTTCTTGAAAACATATTGATTATTATCATCTATCTTTTGTAGATAAAACTCAAAATATTATATTAGGATTGTGCACAAATAGATTTCAACCATTTGGATAAATATGGCGACAATACTTTTTATGGTCAGTTATTTTTACACCATATAATTTACCATTATGAATGTAGATGAAAGATAAGTACTAGTTTTTCTATGTTATCATTATTGGACTGAGAAACCCAAGAGAAAAGTTGGATATTTTTCTATAGCCCCTGATTATGAAGCTCAAAAATTTGTGAAAGGATGGCATGGAAACATATGATATATCTAGAAAGTAGAACTTCCAAATATGAGTAGCACTTATGTGGACTAAAAGTGATTTTCCTAAATATTCAATATTGTCATGATGAAGTACTATAGAGAAATTAATTTGTCCTTATTGCATGGAGGACTCAAAAACATTTTTTCTATGTAAATGAGGAAAGACTTCTTAGTTTGATAACCACAATAAGTTCTTAAATATAAAACATCCATTTTAGATGAATATTGATGCATTTAGGAAATACCATATAATTGAAATAGGTGTACTACCTTTGAGGTCAGGTGCCAAAATATTAGATATAATTAAAAGATATATGTTAAAAAATGTTACAGATATTGATGCATATTGCATTAATATGCAAAATTTGAAGAATTATCATTGATATTGGAAGACACAAAGTATCTTTTGGGATTTTCTTTTTTAGAAAACTAATCTAATTAGGCAAAAATTAGATGTGATGCATATTGAGAAAAATATTTTAGATAATATTTTTAATACTCTCATGAATGTGGAAGGAAAAATAAAAGACAATGTCAAATCAAAAGAGGATGTGAAAGAGTGATATTCATGTCTAGAGTTACATAGGAACGAATCAAGGATGCAAAGAAAGTTTCATGCAAATGGCTGATATAGCTCAAGTTCCCTGACAGATATACATCTAATATGAGAAGATGTGTTGATATAAAAAAAGTATAAGTTATTTGGGATGAAAAGTCATGACTATCATGCATTAATTCAGAGGTTAATACCTATAGTATTTCGTGGATTACTTCTAAATAATGTTTGGGAAATATTGACTGAAATAGAATATTTTTTAGGAATCTCATATGAAATGTCATAACAAAGTAAAAAAATATAATAATTACAAAATGACTTCCCCATAATTATATGCAGACTTGAGCATATTTTTCCTCTTAGTTTTTTTGACTCTATGAAATATTTTTCGGTCCACTTACCTTATGAATCCAAAATATAGCAGACTCTATGTAATTCAGATGGATGTATTTATTTAAAAGGTTATATAATTATCATTTTTTAATCTATGAATTTAATATATCTAATGAATATATTTTATTCTAATGAAGTTGTTTTTTAGATATCTTATAAAATTGAAAAATAATATTCAAAATAAATTCAAAGTGAAAGGATCAATATGCGATGCTTACTTAGTTGAATAGGCTTTGACATTTTGTGCGCACTACTTTTGGCCAAAATTATATAATTTGCATAACAAAATATCACAAAGTAATGATTATGATATGGGGGATGGATCAAAAAATATTAGAGCAAAATTATATAATTAGAGAAAAATCAAGATATTTTTTGGAAGACCAAAAATATTATGCTACACACACATACATCCTGTTGGACTTCGAGGAAGTTAAACCTTATATTAAGTCAGATTTATAATAAATTTTGATTCTTATTTCTTTGTCATGATATGTGATATTAATTTTTTATTATTCAAAATACCTTCAATATTGTTTTTGAAAAATTTATGCTAAGGAATTAAGACAGAGAACCACATATTGATGATGTTTTCATTGATGCAATGCTCGACAAAGATTTTACAAATTGGTTTGAAATATTTGTCAGTATATAACTTATCATTTTTGCTTCTAAAAATTAGCATGTTTATATAAGCATGATTTAATGTTTTTAATTTTATCGGTAAAATTTCCATCATCAAATATATATAATAGACAAATAAAGGATGTTGCAAAAGGGTCATTACGAAGTTTATAAACATATCCCATATATTATGTAAATTGATACAAATTTTACACTTTAAAATATGGTTCAAATAGAGCTACAATGAAAAGTGGTGTATGTTTTAAGGGGTCTAACTTTACTGCATCTAATATTGATTTTCATATTTGACTGATTGAAATTTTGCATGTGGAGTATTTGTTTTACCAATTAAAAGGATAATTTTGTTTAAGTGTGAATGATTTGATCTTATTCTAAATTTGAGTACTAGAATTAATCATCAATATAATCTTATGGATATGCTTCATAAGAAATATTATTATAAATATGAGTCATTTATTTTTGCGATACAAACTGAATAAGTGTGTTACACTACTTTTCCAACCACAAGAAGAAATCATTGTGACTAGTATGAGCAATATGTAAAATAAAATCTAGATTAGTTGTGGAAGTTATTGAAAATAAAATTATTTTCATATCATCGTGTATACTTATATTTAAAAAAATAATGTCAAACTTCATCCAATTATTTCTAGGGCAAATTATGGGCTTCAAACTTTACTTGGTGAATATGAAAATTATTTGGACATTGTTGATGGCCATGTTGAAGAAAATAATGAGGATGAATTAATTGCACAATCCGATGATATTGAATATGTAGATAAAGATTATTTGTTAGAAATTTTTAATAATGACTCGACATTTATTGACTTCCATGTTATGATGTCTTGCTTATTTTGTAACTTTTACAATTTTGATGTCAGATGAATTTTTTTTTGCTTTTGTGAATTTCATTGTGTTTATCATTATGTTTTGTTATTATGATATTTTCATTATATATTTTTATTGTCTTTGATTTTTCAATGTTTATATAACTTGATTTAGGTACGAGAGATAACCATTCAAGTGGCGAGGATTTTAATATGTGACGAGGGGTAGAACATGACAATTAATGGTTCATGGAGGAATTAATCAACATTTATTCAGTGATGACAACACTAAAAATGCCTCTCCACATTCTCCTGCACTTACAAATGATACGTTGGTATCACCTCATCATGAGACATAAGGATTGCCTACAATTTATATTTCATCTTCATCGCATTTTGTATCAGAAGGTATTGTTAGCTCCGTACCACCTATCTTAGGAGGCCCATGCATTGGTACTATAACATCAACAATTGCTAGATAATCACAATCTATAGTTTGCATGACAAGTAATGAGAAACTCTCTATTCATCCCACAATTGGCAATAAATAGTATGTAACTTTCTGAAATTCACTACATACATGATATCAATTTTTATATTTTCATTAGTAAAAAATTTAATTAATAACTGTGAATGAAATTATAAGTAAAGAATTAAAATTAAAATATGATAATTTTAATTAATAACAAACTATGATTTTTCTACTTACCAAACATTATCATTTAGAATTAAAATAATATTTGTGTTACAAAGTTTTTGGATAATAAATAAAAATAAATGAAATGTTAACTTAGTATTAGAAAAATGGGTGTATTTTATTTATATGTATATGTAAGTGTTATTGTTAAATTACTTAGGTTTATTACTTTTACTTCTCATACTATCAAAAAGATGCTTTAGGAAAAATTAGTTATGGATGGTATAAAGTGAATCAAAGTACACCTAAATATGAAAGAATTTTATTGAGAAGAATTTGAAGTATAATTTTGATGCATTTACTTATTAATCAATTTAGTTTAATATGAAATAATATTAAAATAAATGAATTATAATGTATTCTTGTTTTATTTGGTTTTTGTTTAAAAAATGTAAATGGAACAATGCTTTGGTGATCCCGGTGAAGGATACATGTAAACATATGATTATTGTCAGATATAATGACAAGTTTGACAAATGAAGAATAAATATGATAAAGATACAAAGCCTAATAGTGTTCCCCTTAATATTTGGATGAAGTGGTGAAAACACTAGAATAGTAAGGAGTTCAAAGCCTTTTCCTATATGGCCTCACACAATCATAGATTAAAAAAAGTAGGTTAAGGACTATGACATTTGAAACATATTAGAGGTTCAAATGTGACCTACCAACATTTAGTATATTTGGTAAAAATGTCTTTCATAATTTATTATTAATTGAATTATGTGAATGCAAATGATAATATATGTGTGACAATGTATCATGTACATTAATAGTTACTATTAATTATTTTTAGGAGGCTGAGTTGGGATGTTCACCAACATCATTTGAGGTATTCAAGTGAATGCAGAAGAAGAATGATGAATAATTTGTGAACAAGCACTTAGATTATATTAATGTGAGTTTCTCAATTTTTAATTATAGTGTCATATGTTTGTAATTAATGAAAAAACATAATTTTTTAAAAATTATTTTTTGGCATTCACGAGAATTAATACGCAAACTAAAGTATTTTTTTTACCATAGTTAATGAATTATTATATATGGACTCATTAAATATAATGATTAATTTTATTTTTATTAGAATGTTTTGTTTCATGTGTTGATATAAATTTTATCTGAATATAATAATAATGAATTATGTTTTATTTTAACTGATGAACATTTATATTTATTATTTGACATATTACTCTGTAGTGGATGTTATGTGATTATCATTGGATAAATAATATGTGCATATACTTATTGGATTGCAGGTTATATGATTTTTGTATATATTTTTATATTATATACATCATACAGAAACTGCAATAAATGGGACATGTTCCTATTGTAGAAAATAGTAACGGAACATGAAATTCAAAATTAGTTTTTAATTTAGAAATATATCACATGTTTCTATTCTATTCCATCGCTAATTTAGCGACAAAATGATTCTGTTTCTATCACTAAAATTATTGACAAAAAAAATTCAATCGCATATTTTAGAAATGTCTGGGCTTTATCCATTTTTAAAATTTTAAAAAGAATATTTTAGATACGAAATCTTTCCATTTTTATTGAAGTCAGTATTTGAACATTATGATAGATTAGAAATGAATTTGAGCAATTCTAATTTCATTTTTTTCTTGTAGTTTACATATACATGTGTGTGTGTGTGTGTATGTGTGTGTGTGTGTATGTGTGTGTGTGTGTGTTTGTGTATGTTAGAGGTGTCAAATGGGCCGGGCCAAGCTAGCTCGACCCCGTTGTTGGTTGCCCAATCGGGCCACCGTGCCATGCCCACGGAATCTTTCCATTTCTTTTGAAGTCGCTATTTGAACATTATGACGGAATTAGAAATGAATTTGAGCGTTCCTAATTCCATTTTTTTTCTTGTAGTGAACATGTACATACATACATACATACATACATACATACATATGTGTGTGTGTGTGTGTAAGTGTGTGTGTGTGTGTGTGTGTGTGTGTGTGTGTGTAGTAAAGGTGTCAAATGGGTCGGGTCATGCTAGCTCGACCTAGTTTTTGGTGGCCCAATTAGCCGTGCCATGCTCGGCATGACCTGACATGAAAAAGTGTCAACCTGGCATGGCCAACCGGCATGACTAGTACTAGTTCAGGTTGGGTCGTGTCTGTACATGTTAGGCCGGGCCTGGTTCGGGTCGAGCGGAGCCTAGTTCGGGCCATTTTGACTAGTTAGAGCATCTCCAACGGGCTCACTAAAAACAAAATTTTTGATATTTTGTTGAGTATTGTTAGAAAATTAGGCTCCAACGTGGCCGCTATCCCGCTCGCATTTTTGTCTCATCGGCTTCTCACTCAACAAATGTAGCAAGCGTTTATCGCTCAACAAATCATTTTTTCTCTCAAAATATTCTTGCCATCTTTGATATTTACTAGTTCCATATTTGCTGAGCTTGGTTGGAGTAAAATTTGAAGTATTGCTAGCTAAAATACTGAATTGAATATTTAAATATTTTTTAATTAGGTTTTTATTGAGTGTGGTTGGAGATGGTCTTAAAAATTGTGTCATCACAAAATTCAAAAATAAGAAAAATTATAAATTTTAATACTAAATTAAATAATTATTTAATTAAATTAATAAAATAAAAAACAAAAATTACTATCACAAGTCACAAGTCACAATTCCTAATTAACAACTAAAAATCAACATGTCCAGATTACAAAATAACAAAGCAAGATTAAATTTTTAAAAGATATAAATTAATACATCAATTCAAACTTCAAAGATAAATAGAAACTCATAAACATTAAAGTTAAACATGATTCCCGTAAGTAACTATCTAAATAAATAAAGAACATAATAAAAAAAAGTAAGAAGCTCAACCTCAAAGTCAAATCACAAATGACAAAAATAAATTAAACAAAGAAAATCTAAAAATAATAAATCTCGTCAGTATATGATGGTATCATTATCACTAGTGATAAACCGTAGGTAGTACAGTTGGCTTAACCTCTATCGTTAATCATCATCAAAATCCCATGAATCATGATAAACATCTAACACATCAGCTCTTGTTGAAGTTGTAGTACAATCCTAGATGCCCAAGCTTTAAACCTTTCAATCCTTCATTTATGCTAATGCCTTAACAATATATGGTCATAATCTGGATTGCTTATCTGAAATTATATTCAATACAACAGAAAAAGTAGACCTCGATGCTATGCTTGACATCGGAGGAGTCAGTAGATCTCCGTCATCTTAGACATTATAAGATAAGTGGACTCATATGATTTCAACTACTGTAAAATATTAAGATTCTTATTATCGGTATGTGATATGATTAAGCAGTAATTAGTATCTAAGTATCGAGATAGCTCGCTCCTATTTGATGGTTCACCTCATCATTTTTCCCTCGCTAACTAAATGGAAAAGTCATCATCTCCAAAATTGGTATTCATGTCCGTACTCATAGTCTCACTACTAAAACCATCATACCTATTATCGTAGTATGTAAATAGCTCAGTCAACTTCTCATGGATGAGTTTTTTAGGGTGCTCTTCCTGGTTCATGTACGAGGATATGTATATCAAAATATTTTTTATCCCTTCCACATTAAACCCTAGGGTCCATGCAGGTAGCCAGAAAATAAAGAGATGAAATGGTGGACTAATACTTTAAGTACTTAGTTTCAATCTCTAAAACCATATCACTAACTATTGGGTAATCTCTAAATTTCTTAAACATACAATTAATATTGTATATGCACCTGAGTGCAATACAAGTGGTGAGAGTATGAACTGACGAACATATGTTTGTCGTATCATACAAAATCTTCGGAAATTTTATAAATTAGATTCTTGTAGCCCAGTCAGTATTGTCAATAATAAGTTCGTTACTCTTACTATTGACATAGTCAGATATCACATGCTCGTATGTAACACATGACTCCAACATCGAGTATATGTAATTCCAAAGGTGTCTCACAACTGATTGGAATTTCTTCTTCTTTAGACATGGAAACAAATAGAGACTACCAAATTCCTATTGTCTGTGAGGTGTACAAAGAAATTTTAGTGAGTTACATATATTTTCAAAAGCGGGGGAAACAACTTTCATTCCTACTTGTACTTTGAGATTAATAATATGACACATGTATCTAACATGAAAAATCTTTTTTAATGACCCATATCTAATAGTTATAACAAATATGTTAATTAATACTCTTTTATTAGATGTATTATCGAATGTGATACTATATATTTTATTTTGAATATTATATTCTCTAAAGTTTCTCCATATACTCATAAATGGTCGGGCCATCATGAGGATGAAGAATCTCTGAGAATCCTAATATTTTTATATTTAGTATCCATTTTGAATCTACATAGTAGACGATAAGGCATGCATAAGATGTATCTTCATGACTAGTCAAGATATCAGGTATCACGAACATCACTCCATTTTATTTCTTAAATTCATTAATTATTATTTTTCTAAGTTATTGTATTTTAGTATATCATTCCAAGATGTAGACCTAGAAATCCTATGATATGTAGGCTAAAAATAAGTATACATGATATTGACTACCCTTGGATTCTCCGAAAATCTAATCGGAAGACCCATTGTGGTGATCAGTTTGGTCATGTATTCCTTCCCTAACTCATTGTGATATATGAAGGGGATTAACATTGAAGCTGAACTTGATCAAGCCTCAAAGAAACTACCATTGATTTGGGTATTCTTATGATCTAATACACCATATTTTTTGGTGTATTATTCGGCATGCCTCTTAAGGTGCCTAGTCCCACATGAACTCTTACATGTTAATATTTTTTTTAAAATAATTGTATTGTGCTAATCCTTCATCAGTACCCCAAATATTTTTATGTTGTATTATATTAAAGTGATCCTTCATCTTATTTTATATGTTTGGATCGAGGTGACCGGATAAACTAAAGTTTTGCCGGTCTCAGACTTTTACGTAGGGTTTTTATCATCCATAGTATAAATTTCTATGTTTATATTAAAATTAATTTCATTATTGTAATTGAAATTACTATTTGTCATTTTAATTTTTTATTAGTATATTTATTATATAGTATTTTTTTGTTTATAATTATAAATAAATTAATATTAATTAATATTAAATAAATTAAAAATTTAAACTAAAATTAAAAATTAATAAACTAAACTAAACAAAATTATAAAGTAATACCTATAATGCATAAAATCCAATTTGCTTTATGATCTATACACCACAATTGATACTCTGTAGTCTGTACTCTGCACCCAAGTCTCCAAAGTAAAATTTAAAACCCGAAATAAGAGATAGATAGAGAGAGAGAGAGAGATGAGAGTCGAGAGTTAAGGCCTGTTTGATAAAACTGAAAAAATTAAGTGCTGAAAAATAAGTGTTGAATTTTATAAGTGCTGAATTTGTATTGAAAAACTATTTGATAAATTACTGAAAATTGAATGCTAAAAATAATAATTTCATTTGATGACTTTAAATGCTAAATACTTAAAATGATGTTTTTGATATTTTTACTTTTAAATTTTAATATATTTCATTTTATTTAAATTAAATAGAATTTCTAATAAATTTTGATTTTTCAGTGTTATTGTTAATTATTATTTAAAAGAAACTTACTACAAACATTTCCATAATTATATAATAAAATCCAAAAAAACATAAAAATATTAATAAAAAAACAAAAATTAATTTGCAACCAGTTAATTTGCTATTTCCTCTTTTAAATTAATCATACAAATTTGATCAGCTTTTGCAACTCTTCCTCCAACTTGTAATAGACCTTCATGATTATTTTGAGGTTTTTTCGAATTTTTACCATAATCATTTTCACCCTACTCTAAAAAAACATCAGCAATACACAATTTCCGAATATAGTTATGTATAGCTATGCAAGCAATAATAATGTTTCTTTGAACTTGAAAAGGATATGGTGTCATCCTCTTTAGGATTGGAAAACGAGCTTTCAAAACATCAAAAGATCACTCAGTGACATTCCTTATAATCTTGCATGTGCATAATTGAATATCTCTTCTTTTGTATGAGGGCGGACAACATTACGAAAATCAGGCAACCAATATCATGCATTATGGTAAGGCACCGTAAACCATCGAGTATGTGGATATGCAGCATCACAAAGATAATATTTATCTACAAAAAAATATGATTTTAAAATTAATGATGAATTTATTAAAAAAAAGACGATAAGAGAATAATACTTACCTAGCGGATGTATTGGAAAATTATTTTCTGGATTACGCACAGTCTCTGATAAAACTTTGAATCGTGTGCTACACCTTCCCATTCAGCCCAAACAAATGTAAAAATCATATTGTAGTCACATATATTGCTAGAACATTTTGATAACATTCTTCTCTTCCTCTTCCTCTATAAGGGACTTGTTTTTCAGATGGTATCACAACATTAACAAGCACCCATCAAGTGCACCAATTGCACTCTATTCATTAAAAAAATATCAATATAACAATAATTATAACAACAATATGAACTCTAATAATAATAAACATGTTATTTTATTTACCTTGAACACTTCCCTTAATTGTTGATGGAGATAATCTTTTCTTCAATTTTGATGTAATGACTACCTTTCAACCATTTTTTATTTTTGAAATGCTCACAAATACCCAAAAAAGCTTTCTTATTCATTCTTAGAATTTCAAGACAATGTGTTGGATTACCATTTAAAATTTCTTGTACATATGCAAAACCGTTTAGCGTCGAGTCGATATCTTGTCTTCTTCCAAGTTGCTTTTTCCTGATAATCTTCTTGACTAGAATCAGTGCCGTGATTTCAATATATTTCTTTGCTTTTCATTTAGCATCTTCTGACAATATTCAACATTTCAAAATAAATCAATAAAAAAAATTAAAACAATTACAAGCAAAGTGAACCACAAGATATTGTTAAAAAAAGAAATAATGTCAATACAAACAAATGTACAGACAAAGTATGAAACAAACCCATAAAATAATACATTAAATTTCATTTGCTTTAACACCAAGAAGCAAAAAAAAAAAACTAAAGTAATCCCACTTTTTTTGCATTCATTCGGATCCAAGCAATTCTGATTGCATCTGGCTTTTGTGAAAATATCTTCCACTATTCTCTGTATGCTTTGCTTTCACAAAAATGCTAGAAGCTGTAATGCATAATAAGTCATCCATAGGTAAAGTTGTAATCTCATCCAACTTCTTATTACATTCTTCAATGCTAGGTCCATCTGATTGCTCCAATGTACTTAGAATAGCTAGTAATTTTTTATCAAGATTTCCTTCTTTGTTTTTCTTTTGGTTCTTCCTTTTTGGTAATGACTTTTTTTTTGATGATGAAGCGCTTGGTGAAGATTCAGGCTCTATATTCTTGTGTGTACAAGAATTCTCTACAGTTGGATGAGTACTTGATGAAAAATTTTCGGCACCATTTTAAGGCAACCACTATCTAGATGGACCCTATGAATCTTGCCTGGTAGCTGTAATGCCATCAAAGAGTGATCTCATCTCATCTGCAAATTATAGCCCAATATATCGAAATTGTTTTGCATTTGAAATTTTTGTTATTCAAATCACTTTAATTAGGCAATAATAGTTCATTTTATTTTTTTCAAAAAATTAACTAAAGAAAGAGCTATACCTTGATATACTCTTTCAACTCTTTTGAAGTCCAGTCAATTATATTACTTACTAGATTATAGCCATGACCAGACTTTCCTATTAAATTCGATCACACCATGTATTTATATTTTAAATAATTCCATTCATTTTTCAATTTTTTTGAGTGAAATTTAAATTTTTGATCTCTTTAAAGTATTTTGAAATTTTATCCCATGATTGAACATGCAAGCTCCTACCCCTTTTTCCCAAAATATTTTTCTGATCAAGACATAAATCTAAAAAAAGTTTAACATGTGTTGGGTCTTTCCAACTTACTCTGGTAGAATCAAAAGAAGTCATTCTTACTTAAAATAAGTAACCGAAAGTTATTTTAAATATAATCTTTCATCAAGTTAAATAATAGACAATAAATACAAATTTACTTGCATAAAAAATAATATAACAATAAAACTCACATTAATACATTAAATATAATATACAACTCATTTACATACATAACCAACATACACAAAACCACAAAATGTGATGAAATACATTACATAATAAAGAAAAAAGAAAACCTTTAATTAGAGAAGTAGGGATGAAATACATAAACTCACTAAATGCAAAAATACATGACATAACCAAAAACAAATATTCTGGATGAAAATAAAAACATAGGACAAAAATTTGAAGCTATGGGGATTACCAACAATTTAGGAATCATAATTTTCACACAAAAAAAATGCATTCAAGAATCTAACCTCTAAGCAATCTGGAAATCGAAGTATTGCGATAAACAAGATTTTGTTTTCATTTTTTATAATTAAATAACAATAAGAAGGGTTTTCGCGAAGAACATCGATTTTGGAAATTGGATTTCATCTAGAGAACAAAACGAAAACATACAGATTTACAACATTAACATCAAATACCCCAAATACAGAAGAAATCCCAAAATTAAACATCATTAATATCAATTTTGCTCACAAAAAAATCTTGTCGAAATCACTTAGAAACGAACAGAAACTTGCGCGAGAACTTTTTTTAGCATTAACGATGTCAGCGATGGAAAACGAATCATAGAAATATTTAAGGGCAAAATAGTAATTTTATTAATCTCTATTGTTTAGCATTTTTAGCATTCCATGATAAGTAGGTCTCGACATACTTAAAAATTTCAGCACATTTACACTTAAAATTTTAAGCTTTCAGCTCCAAATATTTTTTTATCAAATGCATTTAAAATTAAAATTTTTAAGTGTGCTGAATTTTTTAAGTGCATTATCAAACAGTACCATAGTTTGTGAGAAAATTCGAGAGAGAAACGATAAAAATTATGAATGAGAAAGGGGGAGGGGGTACAGATGTCAAACGGGCTATGTCGGATCGGCAAAGCCCTTTTGATTTTGCCCCTAGCCATTGGCGCGACCAAATCCAACGACTAACATTACAAACCATGGTTTATTTTATTTTATTTTTTTATTTTGGGTAAGTTCGACCTTTGAACCGACCCAATAGTCTCATATTCCAGAAGCTTCGGCTTCTGGAATAAGTAGGTCAGCCATCGACATCGAGGCGAGCCACCGGGCTCAGCCTCGGGGCATCATGCTTCAGACTCTGAATTTTGAAAACTAGCCTGAGATCAAGGTTCGGCCATCCAGAATTCGGATCCGAGTCCGGGCAGTGAGGCACAGTTCAGGTTTTGCCGAAAACCCATGCCTTTGAGTCAGGGTACTAGATCGTGCCTGGTCCGACATGAGGCCCGGGTTTACATTGGCGTGGCACAAGTCATGCCTCGAGGCTCGAGCCAGCCTGACATGGGCACATGCACGGTGCTGGACAGTGTATTGCCAGGCTAAGCACGACTGACTCGGGCTATGCCTTGGATCGGGCTCGAGCATCCTGGCCCTGTTTGGCACCTTTACTATTTAGATAATAGAGAGAGAGAGAGAGAGAGAGAGAGAGAGAGAGAAATATATATATAGAGAGAGAGATAGATAGATAGATAGAGATAGAGAGAGAGAGAGAGAGAGAGAGAGAGAGATATATATATATATATATATATATATATATATGTATGTAAGTATGTAAGTATGTATGTATGTATATATGAAAACTACTCTAATTATGGAAAATTAATTTTTGAAATTGGAATTCTAATATTTGAATTTAGAACAATAATTTTTGTATTAGGAATATGATTTTTGAATTCGTAACAATGCTTTTTGAATATGGACTAGTATTTTTCAAATTCATCATAGTATTTTTTGAATTCTGAATATGAATTTTCAAAATCAAAATAATAATATTTAAATTTGGAACATTTGTTTCTGAATTTAGAATAAATAGCTTTTGAATCTCAAAATTAAGATTTACTTTTTTTTTAACTCTCATTGATAAATCATATTGATGAATTTTAATTTTTAGTTTAACAATAAATCATATTGATAAATCATATTGATGAAATTTAAAAATTTTTGAATTTGCTCTATATATTTTTAAATTTGAAAAATAAAGTTATTTTATTATTATTATTATTTTTGTTTTTAGTGTGGTAAAATAAAAATTATCAATTAATTTAAGTTATTAAATTTAGGAGGAATTGTATTTCAGTGTAATCCCCTCGAAATATTTAAAAAATTGAACTTATCTTTTAATATTTCAAAAAAAAAAAAAACCAAACAATAAATAAATTAAAATTCAAGACACTCAAATACATTAATCCTAAACTACCATTGCCCCTCTTCCCTTTCCCTCACTCTCATCCTCACCCTTGCTCCTTGCCCTTTGCTTCCATCCCCTCGCCCGTTTCCCCTCACCCCCTCTCCATGAGCTCCATCGTGGAGCTAGCTGGAGCTCACTGGAGCTTGACGAGTTCCATCAAAGAGCTCGCTAGAGCTCCATGATAGAGCTCATCGGAGCTCGATGAGCTCCATCGTGGAGCTCGAGGAGCTCTGATGAGTTCTACGATGAAGCTCACATGAGCTCCTCGAGCTCCCTAATAGAGCTCTTGGAGAGGGGTGATAGGAGATGGTCTAGGTGAGGGGAGACGGGCAAGGGGCAAGGGCAATGGAAAGGAAAGAGGAGTAAGGATAGTTTAGGATTAATTAATGTATTAGAGTATCTTGAATTTTAATTTATTTATAATTTGGTGTATTTTTTTTGAAATATTAAAAGTTGGATTTCAATTTTTTAAAAATTTCGGTGGTAGCAATGTTAGGTTGATTTAGTTTTCTAGAGAAAATCAATAAGAAGAAAGTCGCCAGTTTGTTTACAGGAAGAGGAGAATTTATACTTCAGCATGTTTCATTTCTCATACGATGCGCCGATTACAACACACACAAACCTTATAAAATTACATTTTTACTCCTTAATATAAAAACATTAATTTTAACACTTCCCCTTAATGTTTTTGTTGGTCATTCCCAACAAGTCTCGCAAATAGACAAACTTGTCATAAGGAAGTGCTTTCGTGAAGATGTCTGCTAGTTGATCATCAGTCTTCACGTGTTTGATCATCACTTCTTCATCATCCACTACTTCTCGAATGTAGTGATGCTTGAGATTGATATGTTTTGTTCGGCAATGAAATACCAAATTCTTTGACATAGCAATTGATGATTTGTTGTCGCAAAATAGAACTGTTGCCATGTCTTGTTTCTCCACTATGTCTTCTAAAATCTTTCGTAACCAAACCACTTGTTTGGTTGCTTCGCTTGCCGATACGTATTCGGCTTCGGTGGAGGAATGTGCAACTCTCTCTTGCTTCTTCGACGCCCATGAGAAAATACCCGTACCGAGTGAAAAACAATATCCGGACGTACTTTTCATGTCGTCCATACTTCCAGCCCAATCTCTATCACAAAAACCAAACAACTCGATTTATTCTCTTCCATTTCTTTCAAACATGAGACCATACTCCATGGTTCCTCTTATATATCGCAACAATCTTTTTCCAACCCCAAGATGAATCTTACTCAGTCGGTGCATAAATCGAGATAATAGACCCGTAGCATACATGATATCGGGTCTTGTAGTGGTAAGGTACAGTAACATCCCAACCAAACTCCTATATTGTACTGTATTAGCATCACCACTACCATCGTCTTTCACCAACTTCTCATTCACCACCAACGGAGTCATCACAGGATTACTATTCTCCATTTTGAATTTTGAGAGAATATTTTCAGCATACTTCTTTTGACAAATAAAAACACCTTCTTCACATGATCAATTTCAATGCCCAAGAAGTAATGCAACAATCCCAAATCATTCATCTCATATTTCTTCATCATATCAGTTTTGAATTCATGCATCATTTTTTCATCACTCCCGGTAAAAATCAAGTCATCAACATACAGAGAGACAATGAGCATACAGGATTCTCCATGTTTGATGTAGAGTGTCGGCTCGCTAGGGCTCCTGATAAAGCCTCGTTCGGTGAAGTACCCATCGATATTTCCATACCAAGCACGAGGTGCTTGTTTCAACCCCTACAATGCTTTCTTCAGCTTGTACACTTTTTTTCTTCTTCACCTTCAACTTCGAACCCTTGTGGTTGTACCACATACACCTCTTCTTTCAGAACACCATTCAAGAAAGCCGATTTCACATCAAGTTGCTGGAGCTTCCACCCTTTGTGTGCAGCTAATGCAATCAACATTTTTATTGTCTCATGCCTCGCAACGGGTGCAAATGTCTCATTATAATCAACTCCTGGTTGTTGAGAATACCCTTTTGCAACCAATCTTGCTTTGCATTTTTGAACGGAACCATCGGGGTTAATTTTCGTCTTATAAATCCACTTCAACCCAACCACATCTTTTTCTTTGGGCTTCTCAACCAACTCCCGAGTTTCATTTTTTTTAATCATGTTTATTTCATCCTCCATTGCACCCACCCAGACCTCTTCTTGAATAGCCTGTTCAAAGCTCTCGGGTTCAACTACACAAAAATTGTACCGAGCATATACATCACTCAACCTTCTCATTTTTACTGGAGTAGAGCTCGGTGATGATGAACTTGACCCAGGTTGCGTTGTCAGAGATTGTTAATGTTCATTTTTTTCAATTCCACCTTCATTGGCTCCACTTGATTCCTCCATCGGATACTCTTTGTAAATCGGCATTGACACATTCTCAACGTCTTTCTCTTTCCTATCCCATTGTTCTTTTTCATTGAAAACCACATCCCGACTTTCAATCACTTTGTTTTTCTTCAAGCTAAAAAGTCGATATCCCTTCGACTTAGTGCTATAGCCGACGAAAACATATTTCTTGCCTTTATCTTCAAGCTTGTTTCTTATTTCTTTCGGGACATGAGCATAACAAATGGATTCGAACACTTTTAAATGATTCACCGATGATTTTCTACCCCCGGTCAATGCCTCGAATGGCATCTTGTTTTCAATCGCCTTTGTCGGGCATCGGTTCAACAAATAAACCGCTGTATAATTTGCTTCTGCCCAGAAGGTCAATGGTAACCCTTTTGCATTCATCATTGTCCTCGTCATCTCGACAATTGTGCAATTCTTTCTTTCAGCAATGCAATTTTGCTCTGGCGTAAAACTCGTCGTCAATTGTCTCTCAAGCCCAATATCTTCACAAAATTTTCCAAACTCTTTTGAGTTGTATTCTCCACCTCTATCACTTCTTAGCCTTATAATCAATTTCCCATTCTGTCTCTCAGCTATTCTTTGAAATTTATTGAAGACAGACAATGCTCCCGATTTTTGTCACAAAAAATAGACCCAACACATTCTTGAGAAGTCGTCTACGAAAGTGATAAAGTATCGATTTCCTCCGTGAGAATTAGTTGACATCGGACCACAAATGTCAGTGTGAACAAGCTCCAATGGTGCCTTTGCTCTCCAGGCTTTCTCTTTAGGAAATGTCTCTCGATGGATTTTACCGAGAGCACACGTTTCACAAATATCATGTTTACCTTCAACATTCGGTAAACCATATACCATGTTTCTCTTACTCATCAACTTTAAGCTCTCAAAGTTCACATGACCTAACCGTTTGTGCCATAGCTATGACAGATCTTTCATGTCGACTTTCAATGATAACCCACTTGCGGGTTTGAGAGTAAGAGGAAAATTTCGATTCCTCTCCATCTTGACAACGACCATTAATTATCTCTTATTTTCTTTCTTGTCAAAAATCTTGCAAGAATCATTATCGAAGTGAAGCGCATGACTTCTTACCATAAGTTGTCCGACACTTAGCAAATTTTGAGCTAAGTCCGGAACAAACAACACATCATGAATCAACAATCTACCTTTCTTTGAGGCTACGGTAATTGTACCTTTCCCATTTGATTTTACTACGGCACTATTACCCATTGTGATTCGTGTTGTGTCGCTCTTGTCGAGTTTACAGAAAACCGACTCGTCTCCGGTCATGTGATTGCTACACCCACTATCAACATACCACTCGTTGTCATTTTTCCTGACAGCCATTTGACACGCATAGAATGTACTTCCATCACTTTCACACTTCATTTCCTCCTCGGTATAATTGGTCTGTTCTCTACTTATATCTCGACAATCCCTTTTTATATGACCAAACCTCTTGCAATTATAACATTGAGGCTTTACTTTGTGATAACAATTTTCTTCAATGTGACATGGCTTCTTACAATGATGACAAAATTTATTATCACCAGAGTTTCTTCCTCCTCCTCGGCCTCGGCCACGACCTTTTGCATAATTTCCATCGCCACGAAAATATTGTTGTTTACTCGAGCTTCCGGTTGAATCTTCTTTTATGCTCACTTTTGATTGAAAAGCACTTTCAAGAGAAGCTTCACTATGTTGATTCATCCGTTGTTCATGCATCTCGAGAGAACCCATCAAGTAATGGACACTAAGTGATGAAAGGTCTTTTGTTATTTCAATAATGGCGACAATATTATTATATTTCGGAGAAAGACTTATTCAATATCTTCTCACAAAATGACTTATCAGTCAAGATGTCGCCCAAACTCTTGATTTGGTTCACAACTTCGATCTCCCTCGAGAAACTCATGTAGAGTATCTTTCTCCTTCATCCTGAGATTTTGAAATTCTCGTTTGAGTGTCAAGAGCTTCACCGTCTTCATCTTGTCGGTCCATTTAAACTCCTTTTAAAGTATATCCCAAGCTTCTTTTGATGTTCTTGCTCCAATTATTCTTGGAAAAAGTTTACGAGAGATACTTTGTTGAATAATGAACAAAGCCTTCGCATCTTTCCTCTTGAAATTCTTTAACATTTCATCGAACACCTTTCGGTCATCCAGTGATAATGTGTCTTTTGGTTCTTTTTCATACTTATTCTCCATAAAATCCCACAAATCTTGTGAGATCAAGAATGTCTTCATCATCACGCTCCAATAATCATAATCTTCTCCATCGAAAATAATTTGGGCTCCTCGCATCGGTCAAGTGTCTCCTTGTATTGGTTTTGTTCTTCGCGCAGCTTCAAAAATTCACTGCAAAAAATCACTAGATTGGTCCTTGAATCTCCTCCGATACCACTTATGTTAGATTGATTTAGTTTTCTGGAGAAAATCAATAAGAAGAAAGTCGCCAGTTTGTTTACGGGAAGAGGAGAAGTTATACTTCAGCACGTTTCGTTTCTCATACGATGCGCCGATTACAACACACACAAACCTTATAAAATTACATTTTTATCCCTTAATATAAAAACATTAATTATAACAATCAGACCGAAACACAATTCCCCCTTAATTTTATCTTTTGTTTAGATGTTCTCCGTAATTGATGATACAAATATATCTTTTGTTTAAATATCTCTAAATTTTAGTTCAGAAAGAAGTCAGCGACTTGTTTTGCTGACACGGCTACGACGTTGAAAATGTAGTTAAAAAATCCAGCAGCACTAAATATGGCCCAAGTTCCTAAGCATAGGATGACGATAACGACAGTTTTCAGGCCGCTGGCAACTTTCCCGAGGTACACACAAAAGTCCTTACCCTGAGTCCCGACTAAATGGCTAAAACATGAGTTCTTAGCAATTTGAATTATTTCCATGGATAATTTCATCATTGCAGTTGCATGTTCTGTAATTGTCGTTTTATTCGCACGACTTCTTCGAGTGGTTCGCGTTGTTGTGTGGAGACCATATTGGTTGACAAAATGGTTCGAAAATCAAGGCGTTACAGGGCCTCCATACTCGCTGATATATGGTTCTCTTAGAGAAATGAGGGGGATGTGGAAGGCTGCACATCAGACGATTTTAGAAACAAACTCGCATGATATCATTGGAAGAGTTATACCGCACTACCACAAATGGTTTTCTCAGTACGGTGAGTTATTTTTATGGTAGTGGTGCATGTTAAATAATTTGCAAGAACTTTGTGTTTGATGCCAAAAAGTTAACAGTCAGTTGAATACTTGTTTTTTGGACATGATAGGAGATACGTTTCTGTATTGGCATGGGACGCAGCCTAGAATTGCAATTAAAGATCCAGTGCTAGCCTTGCAAATCCTATCAAGTTACGATGTTTACGTCAAATCCAACTCGTTGCCATCATTTAGACGCCTTGCAGGGAATAGTTTAATCGTAGCTAACGGGGAAGATTGGGAAAGGCGCAGGAGGACCATTTCCCCAGCCTTCTCCATGAACAACCTTAAGGTGTCGAACTTCTTCCCAGTTCCCGTTACTTGGCTAATCATGGCCCCATTCTGCATAATGGATACTCACACGTGCGTCTTTTTTGACAATACAATGATCTTACGTTAAGGGCATTTGACTATGATTGGAAATAAAAATAGTACCTGAACAAATATAAACTTTATTGAAACTAAAAATAAAAATTATAATACAACTCATATAATATTAATATGAGAATTAATATGAAAATTAATTACATATAAATCATATACAATATTCTAGAGGTGACTTAAACTTTAGTTTTGGTTTCATATCAAGTTTATATAATGAGCCAATATTCACTACTAAACTTGATGTTATGATTCATAGTAAATTTTTTAATTATAAGACGTCTTATCTTACCAATTACTTAGTAAATATTCATGATTTTATATCTTAACATTTTCAACTTATATATTAATTCTTTCAATATAATTTCTTATATAGTAATAATGAATATGTATATGCTTGTTTTGATTATAGAATATTAGATTATTTGATAAGGTAATAAATAATTTGTTGTCGACACAAATCTTGGACTTTTCTTATGTAACTTTATTTCCTTCAATATAAATCTAAATTACATTTTATGACAAACATACGAGATTACAATAATATATTATAATTCACAAGTCGATAATGTGATTATTAGTTTTTTTTTTTTTTTTTGATATCCATTAGAAAGTAGTATCTCCCATATAAAACACACATCTATTGGTGCTACTTCCATTATTAATCTTTCTATTGCAATCAAAATTATTATATGACAAGTTTGTAATCATTAGAAATCTAATAGAATAATTCAAAGTTAATAATATCTTTCAAATAATGAAGAATGCTCTTTACAACTTTGAAATAAGGGATTATTGGAGATTCCATATAACTACTAATCGATCCACCCACATAAAGGAGATAAGGCCTCGTGCATATTAGGTAGCATAGGCTTCCTACAAAATTTGTGAAGAATGTTGGATCTTCACTTTTTTCTTCTTCTTTGGATAATTTGACTATTTTCTATTGTTGTTCTCTTTGTCTTGTACTTCTTTGGATACACTTTTTTAGGATCTCTTTTCTTTAGTTTTCATGTGAAATGAGAAATTCATCTTCATTTTGTTTTACTTCAATTCTAAAGTAGTATTCATGAGTATAATGTCTTTCATCTTAAATTCTTTGGTCTCACTTTTTTGAATTCATTGAAAATACATCTAGTAAATTTCAAATTATCTACATAATGGTACATGATCAAAATATCTATATATTGATCTTGATATATAGAGAATGCTCATAGGAATTTTTGTTGAAATCAATCATTTGGAAGTATTTGTCAATTCGGCTATTTCATGTCCATAGAAAAAATAATTAGGTTAAACCTGGGACATACATATTATTACAAAGATTTTGAAATTAAATAAACAATTATATGTAATGAATCGTCATCTTCAAGATATCTCCATATTACAATCAAATCTTTTATATCTTCAACCTATTCTATTTTAATTTTATAGAAAAAAACCAATTTTAATTTTATTTAATCTAATTACATTTTAAAAAAAACACCTCAAGTAGCATTTGAGGGTATTTAATATAAGAACAGAATACATAGAGAGATCAAGAGAAAGGCAGGGATGTGTAGGCCCTATTTTTCATCAAATGAAAAGATGCAAATACAGAATTATATTGGGCTTAGTCCAATTTCAACCATCATTCATATTCCATAGACTTTTAGACACACATCTTATGCAATAATTAAATTATATAGAAATTAATAATCTAGATTCCAACAATATTGTCTTAAACCCAAGATGAACACATTTTAATAATTGAAATAAAATTTCCTAGTTTGAGCATGTTGGTTTACTTGGAAAAATAAATTTGATGATTTAAATCCTATTCAAATTTAATTTTCTCATCACATATTATTTTATATGATGAAAAACCAATAGCATAAATTTTAAATAAAGATTAAGTTTTAATTTCTAGGATTCAATTTCTAGCATTCATTCTATTAATATTGATTTTGGATGTATTCAAATGTGCCTCTTACTAGTGAGATCTTACTTTGAGATAAGTTTTAATTTCTAAGGCATAAATCTTATTTCACTTTCACATAATTTGAGAAGTTTCGAACATAGTACAAAAGAAGTATAATAGACAAAGACACATAAATTTGATGATTTAAATCATATCGAAATTAATTTTTCTCATCACATATTCATTTATATGATAAAAAACTAATAACATTAATTTTAAATAAAGACAATAAGTTTAAATTTCTAGGATTTAGTTTTTAACATTCATTCTATTAGGATAGATTTTGGATGTATCCAAATGTGGCTCATACTATTGAGATCTTGCTCTGAGCACCAAAATCCCGAGAGTATGTAAGAAATTAAGATGTTAATCATTTCCATGAATTAATCATTGATCTTTGAATTCAATATCATGAATAAATATTATAAAAGAAAAATATTTATCTCTTGTAGAGATGTCTCATTTGTTTAGGATTTACAATTGATCATAGAATCTCAATTCAAGCATGCCTCCAATGGTGATTTACATAAAGTTGAAGGCAAATTTTTCCAAGGCATAAGTTTTATTTTCTCCTTCACATAAATTTGTTACATAACACAAAAGAACCTTAACAGACAGAGATACATCACCCCCCACAAACCAATGCATTAAGATGTAAACTCGAGGCATTAATGCATTATCATATAAAATAAATCCCACTTAAATATTTTGTACCCTATTATTATTCTGACATATTAATTAATATATACGTTCTCCCTAATTATTTTTTGTTTCCTACTCTTTGCCCCTTATTATATTTTTTTTATTTCAAACTTATTTTTTTTATTCATCTATATAAACCAAATCACTACTACTCATCTACATCAAATCATCAATCCCATATTAAATTTTATTTCTTGGAATATAATATACAACTCACTCTCCATCTTTTTCTAGTCAACTTGCAATCAAAAATTGTGGATGATGTAATTGAAGTTAATGTACACTCAAGTTGAAGAAAATATCCAGCATGGAAATATGTTGTTAGCTTGATATGAATGGTATAAATATTCTTATTTATATTTTTTGTCATAAAAAAATGGAGATATTATAAATAAAAGCTATATCTTGTTGAAAGATTTAGGAATGCAAAAGTAAATGTATAAAATATCTCAAATATGTTAGGGAATAATTAATAGAGTATATGCTAGTAAAAAAACTCAAAAAAATTAAATAATCTTTGAGAAGAATAATATGGATAAAGATTTATTTAGATTTTAAGATGAAGTTAATGAGAATATCGATGTTACTAGTAAAATGGTATCAAAAGGCATTTCTAGTGGTAGTCATAATGTAGAGGACCATGGTGGTAGTGATAATGGCTTAAAGAGATCAAAACAAAAAGGGCTCATTGATCATTTCTTTACTCCTAATCTAGAAATAATTATTTTAAGTAGTAAAAATACACAATCTACTCTCATCAATGATTGCAAGAAAGAGATAAAGGAGAAAACTAATATTTTATTTTTTAGTTGGTTGTATGATACTGTAAATCTATTTAATTTGAACTATACTAGTTTTTAACAAATGCTTAAGACAATTGGGTAATATGGTTTGGCATATAAGGGATAGAATTTTTCATGATATGAAAGTTATTAATCTAAAAAAAGAATTCACTCTTATAAAGAATTTGATGAAGGATCATTTAATAGAATAGAAAGAAAATTGATATTCAATTATATCCGATGAATAGGCTAATATGAAAGAAATGACATTGGTGAATTTCATGGTAAATTCTTCAAAAGGAATTATATTCATTAAATTATTGATATTTTTATGATCAAAGAAAAAGATAAATTATTTAAATTACTTGATAATTGAGTGAAAGAAGTTGTTAAAGACAATGTTGTTCAAGTTATAATAGAAATATTACTAATTATGTGATGATATGCATTTATAATTTAATTTGAATTTTTTTTTATTATTTATTTAAGTCATTATACAATAAATATTACTTCTACATTCATAATAAACTTTAAACTTATATAGGGAGATTATTGGAATTAAAAAGGCAACAATTATATTAGACACCATGTACTACACAGTATGTTGTATTATTATTACAAAGAGATGGAAAACTACTACATATCAAGAAGACAATATAGTGAGACAAATCTATAAGTGGTTATATTTTTATTAGAGCAGGATTGCTCAATATAATCAGATGATTTATTGAGCAAAAGATGTTGTTGATGCCTTAAAAGACTAAATGTAAAACAAACTTTATCACTTTATCTCATATAAATGGAAAAAAATAACTTGAGGAAAATGTTTACTCATTTAGATTATATAGAAAGTAAATAGGAAAAAAAAGAAAAAAAAAATGTAGCTAATATAATTTTCATGTCTCACTATTGGAATATAATTTTATTTTGTTTGAAGGTATCGAGCCCTTTTGTATGTTTTCTTCGCTTGGTGGATGGTGAATAGTAGCTTCTTATATACTACATTTATGCTATCATGAAAAAGGAGACGGAAACGATAATCAAAAGCTTTAATAGACATGAAGAGAAGTATAAGAAAATCATATAAATCATTGATATGAGGTAGAAGATTCTACCTTATCAACCTTTGCCTTTAATTGGATATTTTTTGTGCTCATAGTTCTATTATGATACAAAATTATTAGTAGTAGACATAGATTCAAAGATATTGGAAGATATATATACATGTATGTTGAGATTGATGAAAAAGAGAAGTGGATGGGCTATAATTATATCACAATTAAATTTGGACATGCATGTTAAAAATTTTTTGGTAATGAGTTTGCAATTAGAATAAGAAAGACTAAACATTCAGGTTAGTTATTTAATTTAGTTTATTACTATATTTAAATTATTTTATGTTTTTGATTAAAATATATGAAATATTCAGTTAATAATTTATTTATATTGCAACTAAATGATGGGGTATGTATGGATTTAAAGTTTGCAAAAGTTTGCATTGAGAGTTATTAACATAAAATGTAGTGCATATGATCGTGAAAATAATTTGAGTTTGAGAATATAAGTTACTAGAATAATTACATAAATTGAATATCCTTGTTATATTATTTAATGTAATATATAATCTAATAATCATGATTTTATAAGATTTATACCAAGAGGAGAAAAATGTTGGAACATCAATGCTTGAATGATATAGTATACTTTAAGTTTAATTGATTCTTGATTAAAAAAATTCAATGAGCATCATACCATTGATCCTATTTTCTAAAAGATATATATGATAAAAATGAAGTTTGATGAAAAAAATGAAAATGAAGATGTTGTAGAAGATGATTTGGTACCAAAAGGCGATGATTTAATGTGGGGTTATGTTACAACAACTAGTAGATGTTTAGAGAGCTAAAGCAAGTCTATGCAAAGCACCAACACCAAAGTTAACATCATGAAACTCTAAATATACTATTACTTTTACTTTGATTGATAAAGATGAAAAGATTACTTATTTATTGAGAGATGAAGATGAAAATGAAGGAGAGTTCAAGAGCAACAATGAAATAAATGCTTGTATTGATTATTTTGTGGATTTAGAGTTTGAGGAAGACCTATGAATATTTATTTTATTTATCATTTTAACTTTCAATTTTTGTTATAAAGGAAAATATTAATGATATTTTTTTTATATTGATGTGATATATTTGATGTTTAAAGTTTGAATTTTGTTTGTTGGATTACTGAAATTCAATTATTTTATTTTATAATTCTAAATGATTGTGATAGTATTAAATACTAATAATATTTAATTTGAATGTTTGTTGATAATTATTTGATTGTATTTAATTGATGCATAAAAATTATAGATAATTAATTAGTAAAATATATAATTTTTACATATTTGTATGTATAGTGTATTTCACAAAAAGAAGCATGTGCCTTAATTGTGCATTTGCCTTAAGCCTTCAAAATAGTTTTGCACCTTGGTGCATCTCGTGCCTTAAGGCTCCAAAAAGTTTATATGCCTTGGTACACCTTGCGCCTCAAATAAATAATGGTGTATCCTACTATACCTTTGAAGTGCTTTGAATATTAGAAGTTTAGGTTTTTGATATGTGTCTATTTTAACATCTTGAATTTTTTTTAATTTTAATTTTATTCTTTTCGGCTGTTCTTATAAGTAACTCTTTTTTTAAGAAAATAATATGTTTTGAAACAAATATTTTTTTTGTTCGAAAGGATTGTAGAAATGATATTTAATCATTTACTTGGGATATCTTACTTGTCTGACACAATCCATTTCACATAAGTTGGACAATCTCATACTTTTGTATGAGAGAGGTAGGGATTCTTGTTAGTCTACATCTCATATGGTGAAACATCATATTACTTTGATATTACTCTATTTGGTATATAAATAGCAATATCAAGTGCTTTGACCCTAGAATGATTTAGGAAGATCCACTTGTCCAATATAGATCTTATCAACTCTAACAAGGTTTGGTTTCTCCTAGCCATGTCATTGAGTCATGGCTTGTAAGGTGGATTCCACTAGTATAATATATAATTCTCTTTAAGATAATCAATAATCTCTTGACTCAAGAATTCATTACTTCAATTTGATCCAAGTGTTTTAATATTTTTTCGACATTGTTTTTCTACGTCATATCTAATTTTTTTTGAACTTGTTAAAGACTCTTTTTTTGTATTTCATAAGATACTAATATCAACATCATAAGTAATCATCAAAAAAGGTGATGGAGTAAATGAAATCACTTCTAGCATGTATGTATATTGGATTGCATATATATATATATATATATATATATATGAATAAATTAGATCTAATGGGGCATTATCATATTCACCTTTTCTTTTTAAAGGGTAACATTTTCAACTTTTATAATAAGCAAGATTCACGTGTGACATATGATTCATAATCATATGATCCTAAGCTATCACTTTTATATAGTCAATCTTGTGTATCTCACTAATATGACTAATGGGATAATGTTATATTTATGCTAATTTTAGGTTGTTTTTATTTTATCTTTTATTATCATTGACATTTAAAATTGTTTTAGACATATCTTATATATATATATATATATATATATATATATATATATATGTATATATAATGTTCCATTTGTATAAAAAAATACTACTTAATATGATAGAATAATTATTGTTGCTAAATATTAACTGAATACCTCATTTGTTCAAATAAGAAATATGACACTCTTAGTTATAACTAATATGTAAAAGTAATCATCTTAAAGAATATTCAACTATCTTTAACATATTGATAAGCTCAAAAATAGTAGATGTAATGTTAATCATCTTATAGATAAGCACGAAATGTCCTTTCATCTTTAGTGCATGTTATATTGGAGATGACCGATTAGCCATCTTAGAGCAAAAAAATAACTTAGAGACCATGAACCTTTAAAATATAGCTTGCACATCAAAAAACTTCCTTAGATGATAGATTATTATGTTACTATCCATAGCTTCATGATGATTTTAAAGTTCAAGTGATTTAGAGGTGAGCTTGATACACTTTACTATCTCATTGGCATCCAGATTCTTTTGATATGCCCTATGACCTTTTTAAGAAATATCATTAGCCATAGACTAGGAATTGGTTCAAGGATATATGCTAGTTTTTTTTTTTGTTTTGAGAACTATTCTTAAGTTTCTAAGCCAATCTAGGAAATTTTGCAAGTCAATTTAATTGTATCCAATATATCATAGGTTCACATTCGATGACTTGGTGATGATTTTGTTAACCTAGATATTAAAGAAAATATCATTAGATTGCATTTATATACTAATTATTATGGCTTTAATAAATATATTTTTTCTCCCACTATTTACGAATGCAGGCTTGGGTTTACCCTAGCAACCATTCATTGATAAAATTCTTGTTCCTTCCATATTAATGGAAGACTCATCTTTAATATTTTAATTTAAGGTTTTGTTTTAATTTTAAAGCATGATTATCATACATTATCATTTTAATACTTGTTCATATATATATATATATATAACAAATCTTTTGAAATTAAAAAAACAATTATATTTAATGAATCTTCATCTCCATAATGTCTCCAAATTGCAATCAAATCTTTTATATCTTCAATGTATTCTAATCTTATGTAATCTAATTACATTTTAGAAAGATTTGAGAGGTAGGGATGTGTAGGTCCTATTTGAGAGGCATCGAGATAAGAAAAGAATACATAGAGAGATGAAGAAAGAGAACGAGACTTGTAGGTCCTATTTTTCATCATATGAAAATATGCAAATACATAATGATATTTCGGCTTAATTCATAATCAATCATCATTCATATTCCATATACATTTAGACATGCATGTTATGCAATAATTAAATTATAGATATTGGTAATCTAGATTCCAATAATATTGTCTTAAACCCAAGATGAAACCATTTCAACACTTGAAATATAATCTCCTAGTTTGAGTATATTGGTTCATTTAGAAAAATATATTTGTTGATTTATATCCTATTCAAATCTATTTTTTTCTTATCTTATATTCATTTATATGATAGAAAACTAATTAAATTAATTTTAAACTAAGACAATAAGTTTTAATCTCTAAAATTTTCTTTCTAGCTTTATTCTATTATTATTATTATTATTATTAATTTTGATGTATCCAAATATGGCTCTAATACTACAATCAAGATCTTACTATGAACACCACAATCACAAGAGTAATGGAAAAAATTAAAATTTTGATCATACTAATGAAATAATTTTTGATCTCTAAAATCAAGATCATTAATAGATATTAAATAAGAAAAATATTTATCACTTATAGTAATGTCTCATTTGTTTAGGATGTATAATTGACCATAGCATCTCAATTCGAACATGCCTCCAATGGTCATCCACATGACGTTGAAGGCAAAAATCTCAAAGAAAGTTATCTTGGAGACAAGTTGGTGCTGGCCAAACATGAATCATAGAAAGAAAGATTGAAATGAAACAATCTTATCTTCCCCTCCAAATAAATTTGAGAAAATTGCTTACATTGTACAAAAGAACTTAGAATAACTAGTATAAGAAGAAATTTGTCATATGCTATGGGAAGTGAGACTAATTCACTTTTTTTCTTTTCAATTATCTAGATTCAATAAATCTTGACATAATTTGGTGATTTAAAAGGGAATTTGACTACTTGAATTGTTCTTTATAAGAAGAGTTGTCTCCACGTGTCTTCCACCTTACTTATGCATAGGAGAACTAATTATACCAAGTCTTTGTTCAATCATAAGTTTGTTTGATTCTTACTTATTTTATAACATTTTCACACATGACCTTATCATATTAGATTATGATGAGTTAATAACAAAATGGTCTTCCCCTTTGTGTGGGGAAGCAATGTGCATCTCTCAAGCACATGGGGCATGCTTTTCATGGCCTCATGCCCATTAGAGAGCTCAAGTTCTCTAAAGTCATGTTTAGATTATATCTGAAACATGTCTCTAAGTTTGGATCAAATCCAAATCATTTTATTCTAGATTCAAACTTATAAGATAGTGACACATTAGACTTTCAATTATTTTGATTATTTGGTTCAATAATCAAATTAAGTCATGAAAGATATCTATCTATGCATCCTGATCTCAATTGACAAGAGACATAGTGGTACGACTGCAAATCCTTTTATAGACAATATCATGAGCAAATTATTCTTTTACCTTTCAATGCCCCACTTGTTTCAGATCATGGACAAAATTTAATTTCCACTAGATTGGTTTTGCCACATCTGGGTCAAGTGTAAAACATTCTTTTCGCGTGACTTATTAGTCATTAATCATGCCATCGAAGATATTTTTCATAGTATTTTCACTTTAGCTAGATATTTTCACTTTAGAATTAGTCACGTGACTAGATATTTTCACGTGACATAGTGATACTTCAAGTGATTATTATGAGTGGTGAACTCATTATTGACAACTCAACTATCTTTGAACATCTCAAGTTATAGCTAATCATCACTTTATGAGTGACTTTTAAAAGACAACAAAGTGTTAATTTGGAGAACATGATCAATATCCAAGACTAATTTAAGTACCTAAATTCTAAAGATATTTGTATCATTGTTATGATGATACTATCATGTATATTTAATAGATAATTCATAACAATGTCTTAAAATAGGTCTTTGATGCACTTGACTACTTTTAGCAAGCAGTTACATTTTTTCTTTAATCATAATCATAATCATAATCATAGTTTATGATATCAATTTCTTAATCAAATCAAGAAAAATAAGTGGTAATCAATCTCAATGAATAAATTCCAATCTAGTTGATACCATGACTAGGGATGATTTAGAGACAATATAATTACATATTATAAAAATTTCATTATCACATAATGAATTCCCTTCATGTCATGTGTTCAAAAATTGATATACTGACCTATTTTTGGTTATTTCATAGTATTTTCATAATGTATTTGTACTGAATTCGAGAGTAAAATAAAAGGATTTAATTTTATTGTAATTTTTATGAAATTGGATGAATAATAGTAAAATTGGAGGTAATTTAATTAGAATTGGTGAACTTGATTAAAAACTGAATTTGGAGGGTAAAAAAATAATACTAACTCATAAAAATTTCAAATGTCATGACTTAGTTACACATGAAAATGCCTATTGAGTAGTTATGATAACATTTCCTAGTTCTAATTCTACAATATAAGTCATGATAATT
This sequence comes from Sapria himalayana, assembly GCA_029783825.1. Lineage (NCBI taxonomy): Eukaryota > Viridiplantae > Streptophyta > Magnoliopsida > Malpighiales > Rafflesiaceae > Sapria > Sapria himalayana. Next base: position 4,104,286 of record JAREIK010000801.1, on the reverse strand, counting down.
TTTCTATATCACTATTATACTACCTATTTATCATAATTGTTTTACTTTTCAATAGTTTTTTCATGGTCGTGATATTATTTTGGAGTCATAGTTAAATTAGTTATAAAATATAATTCTAATTGTTATATTATTTTCTATGTCATGATAACCAAGTAGCACAATGATACAAGAAGATATGTTATTTTTCATTTCCACAACATATTTATTATAGAGTCAAAAATGTTGAAAAATATGAAGTAATATTTAGTCGATGCAAACTTTACTATCACAAATCAAAGAATATGTATCCCAGCCATAGTATTTTTTTTAACTGCAATTATATGCTTCAAAAAGTAAACACTTTAGTTGCAACCATTCCTACCACTTCAACTTTGTGTTCTAGATAGGAAATGACTTAGTCATGTCATTCATGTCAGTATGACTATCTATTCTAGAAAATAAATATCTCAGTTACATCCTTCTTACAATCATAACTACTTGTACTAGAAAATAATTATCTCAATAACGATATTCTTATCACCATAATTTTATGTTATAGAGTAGAAATTCATCCGTCATGTCATTCTTCCACCCATGACTTTGAGTTTTAGAAAAGAATTATTTAAGTTGCAATTTTTTATTGTTTTAATGATTTTTGTGATCTAGAAAAGATTCAAAATTATGATAGTCACGACTTCAAGATAAAATCATGACTTCCAGCATGAACATTAAATCCTAGGCAACATGAATTCCAATCCCTAATTTGAGTTAAATTCAATGCAAACGCAAGTACAAATTGATTAGGAATATGATTTAAGACTTAGATCCCCATTTTGGTTATCATTGATAATCCTTGATTTATTGAAATATACCATGAAGCATTTCTAATGAATTCTTCCCCAATATTAAATTAAATAGGGATCTAGGGTTGGGTTATTATATTTGTATATGGTGATTAGGTCATATAATATTTATTTATAGTAATGTTATAGTTTGAACTTTGAATAATGATTGATACGAATGTTATTTAAGGTTTCACTCTAATATAGATTTATGCTTATTGGCTATGGTAGAAAGTGACAAGTATGTCATGAGATAAACTCACAAGTTTCGATCAAAATAAAGTGACAATCTTTTTAATCTTATCCTGTGAGATGAATATTATGTGGAAGCATACATTTATATATGTTTAAATGAGACAAGTCTAATGCTCATGAAGTTCAAAAATATATAAATTTATGATTATTCTATTGTGCATATTTTAAAAGAAATGACCTTCAAATGATATTAGAGTTATGTACAATATCTAATATTGGGGTGTTGCCATAGAGTGAAAGTAAATTGTCGCCTATGACAAATGGTGAAATGTAAGTCATGAGGCATACACAAGTTGAGGTATTTCATAAGTTGGTTACAACTTTATGAATTTTATCTTTGTATGATTTTCATTATTATAATTTATAGAAATACTTATGTATTGATATGGGCACAATTATTAAAGGCATGCCTCAAGCACACCTTAAGCACATACACCACGATGCCCTTACCATTTTTCCTCGCCTAGGGAGAGGCTTACCCATTTGTGCAAGGCAAAAAAGGCATTCATTATGGAAAGCTCACCTGATGTGAGGCAACCCTGTAACCCAAATAGACACATTACCACCCACTAATTTGAGCTGCAATGACTTTGAGTTCAAAAAAAAAGAAATATCTGAGTTGTAATATTCTTTTGTTTTAATTGGCTTTTGTGATCTAGAGAAGATTCAAAATCATAATAGAGTCGGGTCTTCAAGATGAAGTCATGACTTCTAGCTTGAACATCAAATACTAGACAACACAAATTCCAACCCCTAATTTCAGTTAAATTCATTGCAAATGCAAGTATAGATTGATTAGGAATATGATTTAAGATTTTTGTACACATTATCATCCCCTTATCATTAAACATGTCGCATGAATTCTTCATAAATGTTAGATTAAACATGGATCTTGGGTTGATTTATTATATTTGTATATGGTGATTATGATTGTATAATATTTATTTATTATAATATTATTGGTTTGAATATTGATGAATATGGATTTTATTTAGAACATATATATAAGGTTTCACTCTAATATAGATTTATGCATGTTGGAAATGGTAGATGGTGATAGGCTGTGTTGCATGAATACGCCTAAGTGCTACCGTGTCCACGTGTTCGACACGTAGATACGGCGACACGGGTCGGACACGTGTCTGATAGGCCAGGGGTGGGTTTTGGAATCTGCATCGGGAGGAGGAGAGTTCGAAAATCAAAAATCGAAATTCGAAATTCGAAATTCGAAATTCGAAAATCGGGTGGGGGGGGGGGGGGTTTCGGGAGGGGGGTTTTGGAGGGGGGAAAAGGTTCGGGAGGGGGGGAAGGCTCGGGAGGGGGAGGGGGAGGGTGTTAGAGGGTTTAAATTTTTTTTACATTATTTTAAAATATAGAATTTTAAATTATTTTGAAATACCTAATATTTATAATTAATAATTTTTTTTTAATTTTATTTTTTTTATCATGACGTATCCTAGCCGTATCCGTATCCTAGTTTTTTAGAATTTGCCGTGTCCCTGTATCTTGCCGTGTCGTATCCCCGTGTCCATATCCGTGTCCGTGCAACATAGGTGATAGGTATATCGTGGGATAAGCTCACAAGATTCGATCATAAGGAAGTGATAACATTTTAAATCTTATCCTCTGAGATGAATATTATGTGGAACCTTATCTTTTATTAGTTTAATTGAGACAAGTATAGCACTCATAAAGTTCGAAAACACACAAATATATGATTATTCTATTGTGCAAATATTTGAAGAAAGGACCTTCAAATGATGTTGGAGTTATGTACAATGTCTAATATTGGGATTTTTCCATAGTATGGAAGTAATGTATAGATTATGACAAATGGTGATATATAATTCATGAGACACACACAAGCTGAGTTATTTCACAAGATGGTTACAACTCTTTTAATCTTTTTCTTTTGTATGATTTTCATTAGCAAAAGTTGTAGAAATACATATGTTAATTAATATGAGCATAATTATTAAAGACATGTCTCAAGCGTGCCTTAAGCATAGATGCTAGAATGCCCTTGCCATTTTGCCTTGCCTAGGGGGAGGCACACCTATTTGTGGAAGGCACAAAAAGGACACGCCTTACTATAAGCTAACCTGATGTGATGCATGCCTTATGGAGAACTCACCTAATGTGAGGAACACCTTTAACACTAATAGACACATTATCACCCCCTAATTTGAGTTGCAATGACTTTGAGTTTTAGAAAATAATAATCTGAGTGAAAATATTCTATTGTTTTAATGACTATTGTGATCTAAATAACATTCAAAATCATGATAGAGTCACAGATTCAAGATAAAATCATGACTTCTAGCTTGAACATCAAATCCTTGGCAATAAGAATTCCAACCACTAATTTGACTTAAATTCAAAGCAAATGAAAGTACAAATTGATTAGAAATATGATTTAAGATGAGTATACATTTCTTTGCCCCACTTGGTTTAGAATAATGGATAAAGTTTAACTCCCACCTAGATTGGTTCTGCCACATCTAGTTCAAGTTTAAAAAGTTCTTTTCATGAGACTTATTAGTCTTTAATCATGCCATTGAAGATATTCTTCATAGTATTTTCACTCTGGCTTGATATTTTCGAGTAATCATCCTTTCAAGTTGACTTGGGAATACTCATCTTCTATTACAAGTGGTGAACTCATTATTGACCACTCACCTTCATCGAACACCTCAAGCTATAGCTAATCATTTCTTTATGCGTGATTTCCAAGAGACAACAAAGAATGAAGTTGGGGAACATGATTAATATCCAATACTAACTTGAGTACCTCAATTCTAAAGATATCCGTATCATTTTTGTTATGATACTATCACCTATATTAAATAGATAATTCATAACATTGTCTCATGGTAGCTCTCTAATGTACTTGACTACTTTTAGTAAGTATTCACATTTTTAGTATAATAATAATAATAATCATAGTTTATGAGATCAATTTCTTGATCAAATCAAGGAATACATGTTTTACTCTATCTGAATGAATAATTTCCAATTTAGTTGATATTGTGACTATGGATGATTTAAATAAACAAAAATTAAATATGAAAGAAATTTTATTATCACATCATGATTTCCTTCATGTTATGTGTTCAACACTTAATATATTGACCTTTTTGGTTATTTGTTGTATTTTCATTATGTGTTTATACTAAATATGAGAGTAAACAGGATGGATTCCTTTTTTATTTTGATTTTTATAAAATTTGATAAATATAGTAAAATCAATGGTGATTTAAGTAGAATTGGCTAACTTAGTCTTGAATTGAATTGGAAAGTAAAAAAGTAATAGAAAAACATAATATTTTTTAATGTTATGACTTAGTTATACTAGAAAAAGCCTATTGAGTAGCTGTGAATGCATTTCCAAGCTCTAATTCTAAAAAAAAAAATAAGTCATGATTTTTTTTATTTCACTATTATACTGCCTATTTATCATATTCTTTTCACTATTAAATAGTTTTTTTATGGTCGTGATATTACTTTGGAGTCATAGTCATATTAGTTATAAAATATAATTCCAATTGTGATATTATTTTTTGTCATGATATTATTTTTATGTCATGATATTATTTTTATGTCATGATATTATTTTTTATGTCATGATATTATTTTGGAGTCACAATCAAAACACTATAATACAAGAAGTCATGTTAATTTTTTAGTTCCAAGACATATTTGTTACAATGTCAAAATTTGAAAAATACCAAGTAATATTTAGTCATAACGTCCTTCACTATCACAAGTTTTTGTTCCAAATAATATGTATCTCAGTCAGTATTTTTGCTGCTATATTTCTATGCTTTAGAAAGTAAATACTTTAGTTGCAACCATTCCTATCACTTCAACTTTGTGTTCTAGTTAGGAAATGTCTCAACCATGATATTCTTGATACCATGAATATTTATTCCAGAGAATAAATGTCTTAGTAACATCATTCTTACAACCATAACTATTTATTTTAGAAAATAATTATTTCAATCATGATATTCTTTTCATCATGATTTTATGTTATTGAGTAGAAGTTTATCAGTCATGACATTCTTCCACCATGACCTTGAATTCAATAAACAAATAATTTAAGTTGCAATATTCTATTATTTTAATGACTTTTGTGATCTAGAAAAGATTCAAAATCATTAGAGAGTCATGAATTCAAGATAAATTCATGACTTCCAGCTATAACATCAAATCCTATGCAACACGAATTCCAACTCATAATTTGAGTTAAATTCAATGCAAATGAAAGTATAGATTAATTAGGAATATGAGTTAAACTTAGATCCTCATTTTGACTATCATTGGGAATCATTGATCCATTGAGATGAATCATGAAACATCTCGCATGAATTCTTCCCCAATGTTAGACTAAACAGGGATCTAGGTTCGATTTATTTTATTTGTATACGATGATTATGGTTGTATAATATTTATTTATAGTTATTTTATGGTTTGAATATTAATAGATATAAATGATTTTAGAAGATAGTTATAAGGTTTCACTCTAATATAGATTTATGCCTATTGGATATGGTAGTTTGTGACATGTATGTCATGAAATAAATTCACAAGATTAAATCATAAAGAAATGACAACATTTTTAATCTTATCTTGTGAGATGAATATTATGTGGAACCTTACATTTATTATACTTTAATTGAGACACTTATAGCACTCATGAAGTTTGTAAACACACAAATTTATGATTATTCTATTGTACATATTTTAGAACAATTGACCTTCAAATGATGTTGGAGTTATTTACATTGTCTAATATTGGTGTTTCCCCATAGAGTGGAAGTAATATGTCGGTTATGACAAGTGATGATATATGGGTCATGGGGACACACACAAGTTGAGTTATTTCATAAGTTGGTTCCAGCACTATGAATAATTTTCTTTTTTATGATTTTCATATGTAAAATTTATAGAAATACTTATGTTAATTGATGTGTGCACAATTATTAAAAAAATTTCTCAAGTGCGCCTTAAGCATAGAAGCTGCAATGCCCTTGCCATTTTACACTGCCTATGGAAAGGCATGCAAATTTGTTTAAGGCACAAAAAGGCATGCCTTATGGAAAGCTATCCTAATGTGAGGCACACCTTTAACCCTAATTGACACATTACCACCCCCTAATTTGAGTTGCAATGACTTTGAGTTCTAGAAAATAATTATCCGAGTTGCAATATTCTATTGTTAATGACTTTTGTGATCTAAAGAATATTCAAAATCATAATAGAGTCGTTGCTTCAAGATAAAATCATGTTTTTCAGCTTGAACATCAAATCCTAGGCAACTTGAATTCCAACACATAATTTGAGTTAAAATACAATTCAAATGAAAGTACAGATTGATTAGGAATATGATTTAAGATGGGTATATTTTTTTATGCCCCACTTGGTTCAAAATATGAACAAATCTTAACTCCCATTAGATTGGTTCTGTCACATTTAGTTCAAGGGTAAAATATTCTTTTCCTGATACTTATTAGTCATTAATCATGCTATCGAAGATATTCTTCATAACATTTTCACTCTAGCTAGATATTTTCTAGTAATCATCCTTTCAAGTGGTCGTGGGTATACTCATCTTCTATTACGAGTGGTGAACTCATTATTGACTACTCAACCTTCGAACACCTCAAATTATAGCTATTCATTATTTTATGAGTGCCTTACAAGAGACAACAAAGAGTGAAGTTGGGTGACATGATCAATATCCATGACTAACTAGAACACCTCAATTCTAAGGATATTTGTATCATTGTTATGATGATACTATCATCTATATTAAATTGATAATTCATAACATTGTTTCATGTTTGTTCTCTATTGTACTTGACTACTTTTAATAAGCATTTACATTTTTACTTTAATAATAATAATAATCATAGTTTATAAGATCAATTTCTTGATCAAATCAAGGAATACATGTGTTTATCTATCTAAATGAATAAATTTCAATCTAGTTGATACAGTGACTAGGGAAGATTTCGATATAAAATAATTATATATGATAAAAATTTTATTATCACATAATAATTTACTTCATATTATGTGTTCGACACTTAATATACTAATCATTTTTGGTTATTTCATATTATTTTCATTATATGTTTATACTGAATTTGAGAGTAAAAATGGAATGATTTCATTTTATTGTAATTTTTATGAAATTTGATGAATAGTAGTAAAATCAAAGGTTATTTAAATAGAATTAAGGAACTTGATAGAAAACTTAATTACAAGGTAAAAAATTTATTGAAACTCATAATATTGTCAAATGTTATGACCTAGTTACACTGAAAAAAGCCTATTGAGTAGTTGTGATAGCTTTTCCTTGCTCTAATTCTACAAAATAAGTCATGATAATTTTTCTCTATTTATATTATACTACTTATGTATCATAATCTTTTTACATCTCAATAGTTTTTCATGGTCATGATATTATTTAGGAGTCATAGTCAAATTAATTATAAAATATTATTCCAAATGTTATATTATTTTTTATGTCGTGACAACAAACTAGCCCAATGATAAAAAGAAAGCATGTAATTTTTCATTTCCGCAACATATTTGTTACAAATTTAAAAGTTTAAAAATACCAAGTAATATTTAGTAATGACAAACTTTACTATGAAAACTTTATGTTCCACAAAATATGTATCTCAGTCACAATATTTTTGCTACTACACTTCTATGCTTCAGAAAGTAAATAATTTAGTTGCAACCATTCCTACCACTTTAACTCTGTTTTCTCAGTATGACATACTTATCAGCATGACTATTTATTCCAGAGAATAAATGTCTCGGTCACATCATTCTTACCACCATAACTACTTGTTTTATAAAATAATTATCTCTGTCATGGTATTGTCACCATGATGTTATGTTATAGAGTTGAAATAGTCATGAAATTCTTTCACCCATGACTTAGAGTTATATAAATGAATTATCTAAGTTGTAATATTCTATTGTTTTAATGACTTGGGATCTAGAGAAAATTCAAAATCATGACTGTCTCATCTTCATGATGAAGTCATGACTTCGAGCTTGAACATCAAATTCTAGACAACATGAATTCCAACCCCTACTTTGATTTAAATTCAATGCAAATGCAACTACAAATTGATTAGGAAGATGGTTTAAGACATAGATCCTCATTTTATCTATTATTTAGAATCCTTGATTCATTGAAATGATCCTTGAAACATCTCTCATGAATTCTTCTCAAATGTTAGACTAGTACCTAGGGTTGGTTTATTATATTTGAATATAGTGATTATGGTTGTATAATATTTATTTATAATAAAATTATGATTTGAGTATTGATTGATATGGATGTTATTTAGAACATAGATATAAGGTTTCACTCTAATATAGATATATTCTTGTTGGATATGGTAGATTGTGACATGTATGTCATTAAATAAATTTACAAGATTCAATTATAGAGAAGGGACAACCTTTTTAATCTTATCCAGTGAGATGAATATTATGTGGAACCTTAAATTCGTACAAGTTTAATTGAGACAAGGATAACACTCAAAAAGTTTAAAAACACACAAATTTATGATTATTCTATTATGCATATTCTTGAAAAAATGACCTTCAAATAATGATGGAGTTATGTACAATGTCTAATATTGTGGGTTTAGCCATAATGTGGAAATGATGTGTTGGTTATGACAAATGATGATATGTAAGTCATAAGATACACACAAGCTGAGGTATTTCATAAGTCGGTTATAGGTCTTTGAATATTTTTCTTTTGTATGATTTTCATAGGTACAATTTATAGAAATACTTATGTTAATTGGTATGAGCATAATTATTAAAGGCATGTGTGAAGTGGACCTTAAGCACATACTCCACAATGCCCTTATCATTTTTCCTTGGCTAGGGGGAGGCATGCCAATTTGTGGAAGGCACAAAAGGCATGCCTTACGGAAAGCTCACATGATGTTGGCATTCCTTAAACCCTAATAGACACATTACCACCCTCTAATTTGAGTTGCAATGAACTTGAGTTCTAATTAAGAATTATCTGAGTTGCAATATGCTATTGTTTTAATAGCTTTTGTGATCTAAAGATTCAAAATCTTGATAGTGTCGCGACTTCAAGATAAATTTATGACTTCTAGCTTGAACATCAAATCATTATGCAACATGAATTCTAGCCCCTAATTTGAGTCAAATTCAATGCGACTGCAAGTACATATTGATTAGGAATATGAAGTAAGATGAGTATACAGTCTGTACTCCACTTGTTTCAGAACATGGACAAAGTTTAATTCCCACTAGATTGGTTCTGCCATATCTATTTCAGGCGTAAAAAGTTTTTACATGAAACTTATTAGTCATTAATCATGTCATCCAAGATATTCTTAATAGTATTTTCACTATGGCTAGATATTTTTTAGTAATCATCCTTTCAAGTGGTCATGGGTATACTCATCCTCTATTATGAGTGATGAACTCATTATTGACCACTCAATTATCTTCAAAGACCTCTAACTATAGCTAATCATCACTTTATGAGTAACTTCCAAGAGACAACAAAGAGTGTTGTTGGGGAACATGATTGATTTCAAATACTAACTTGAGTATCTCAATTATAAAGATATTTGTACCATTTTTATGATTATACTATCTTATATATTAAATAGATAATTCATAACATTGTCTCATGGCATACATATAATGTACTTGGCTATTTTTAGTAAGCATTTACATTTTTACTTTAATTATAATCATAATCATAGTTTATGAGATTTAATCTCTTGATCAAATCAAGGACTACATGTATTACTCTATCTGAATGAATAAATTCCAATCTAGTCGATATTGTGACTAGAGATGATTTAGATACAAAATAATTACATATGATATAAATTTCATTATCACATAATGATTTCCTTCATGTTGTGTTTGAAACTTCATATACTGACTTTCTTTGTTTATTTCATAGAATTTTAATAATGTGTTTATACTGAATTTGAGAGTAAGATGGAAGGATTGCATTTTATTGTGATTTTTTTTTAAATTGGAAGAGTGCTAGTAAAATCAGAGGTAATTTAAGTAGAATTGGTGAACTTGATGGAAAATTGAATTGGTTGATATAAAAATAATACAAGCTCATAAAAATTTCAAATGTTATAACTTAGCTATATTTGAAAAATCCTAATAAGTGGTTGTGATAGCATTTCCTAGCTCTAATTCTACAAAATAAGTTATGATAATTTTTTTATATCACTATTATACTACCTATTTATCATGATCTTTTCGCTGTTCGATAGTTTTTTCATGGTCGTGATATTATTTTGCAGTCACAATCATATTAGTTATAAAATAGAATTCCAATCGCAATAATATTTTTTTATATCGTGACAACCAAGTAGCACAATCATTCAAGAAATCATGTTATTTTTTAGTTCCTCAACATAGTTGCTACTAGGTCAAAAGTTGAAAAAAAACCAACTAATATTTAGTCATGAAAAACTTTACTATCACAACTTAGTGTTCCAAATAATACGTATCTAAATCATAGTATTTTTGCTGCTGTAATTCTATGCTTCAAAAAGTAAATACTTTAGTTGCTACCATTCCTACCACTTCAACTTTGTGTTCTAGATATGAAATGTTTCAGCCATAATATTCTTGTCATCATGTCTATTTATTCTAAGGAATAAATGTCTCAATCACATTATTATTACCACCATTACTATTTATTTTAGAAAATAATTATCTCAATCATAATATTTTTATCACCATGATTTTATGTTATAGAGTAGAAATTCATCAGTCAAGGCATTCTTTCACTCATGGCTTTGAGTTCTAGAAAAAAGTATGTGAGTTGCAATTTTTTATTGTTTAATGATTTTTGTGATCTAGAGAAGATTCAAAATTATGATAGTCGCAGCTTCAAGATAAAGTCATGACTTCCAGCTTGAACATCAAATCCTAGGCAACTTGAATTCCAACCGCTAATTCAAGTTAAATTTAATTCAGATGCAAGTACAGATTGATTAGGAATATGATTTAAGACTTATATCCTCATTTTGGCTATTATTTTGAATCCTTAATTCATTGAGATGGAAAATGAAACATATCGCATGAATTCTTCCCCAATGTTCGACTAAACATGGGCCTAGGGTTTGTTTAATATATTTGTATATGATGATTATGATTGCATAATTGTAATATTATGGTTTGAATACCGATGGATGTAAATATTATTTAGAACATAGATATAAGGTTTCACTCTAATATAAATTTATATTTGTTGGCTATTGTAGATGATGATAGGTATGTTATGGGATAAATTCATTATATTTGATCAGAAGGAAGTGACACCCTTTTAGTCTTATTCGGTGAGATGAATATTATGTAAAGCACTCAAGAAGTTCAAAAACACAAATTTTTGATTATTTTCTTGTGCATTTTCTAGAAGATATGACCTTCAAATGATGTTAGAGTTATGTACAATGTCTAATTTTGGGGTTTCACCAGTCTTTAAGTAATGTATTTGTTATAACAAATGGTGATATATAAGACTTGAGACACACACAAGCTGATGTATTTCATAAGTTGGTTACAGCTCTATGAATCTTTTTCTTTTGTATGATTTTCATAGGTAAAATTTATAGAAATACTTATGTTAATTGAATGAGCATAATTTTTAAAGGCATGTCTCAAGTGTGCCTTAAGAACATACGCCACAATGCCTTGCCATTTTGCCTCGCCTCGGGGGAGGCATGCCATTTTGTTGAAGGCACAAAAAAGGCATGCCTTATGATAAGCTCACTTAATGTGAAGTACATCTTAAGCCCTAATAACCACATTACCACCCTCTAAATTTAGTTTCAATAACTTTGAGTTTTAGAAAAAAGTTATGTGAGTTGCAATATTTTATTTTTATAATGACTTTTGTGCAAATGAGAAGATTCAAAATCATGAAAGTGTTACGGCTTTAAGATAAAGTCATGACTTCTTGCTTGAACATCAATTCCTAGGTAGCATAAATTCCAATCCCTATTTTGAGTAAAATTCAATGCAAATGCAAGTACAAATTAATTAGAAATATGATTGAAGCCTTAGATCTTCATTTTGGCTAACAGACACATTAGCCAAATGCAAGTATAGATTGATTAGGAATATTTCTTTAATATAGATTTATACTTGTTGACTATGGTAGAAAGTGACAGGTTCGTCAAGGGATAAACTCACAAGATTCGATCAGGAGGAAGTGAAATCCTTTTTTAATCTTATCCTTTGAGATGAATATTATGTGGAACCTTATTTTTATATATGCTTAATTAAAGGCAAGTATAACACTCAGAAAGTTCATAAACACAAAAGTAAATGATTATTTTATTGTGCATATTCTAGAATAAAAGACCTTTAAATGATATTAGAGTTATGTACAATGTCTAATATTGGGGCTTTTCCATAGTGTGGAAATGAGACACACACAAGTTAAGGTATTTCATAAGTCATGAGACACACACAAGTTAAGGTATTTCATAAGTCATGAGACACACACAAGTTAAGGTATTTCATAAGTCATGAGACACACACAAGTTAAGGTATTTCATAAGTCATGTCTCAGATGCACTTATGGCACATATGCCACAATGCCCTTGCCATTTTGCTTCACCTAGGGAGAGGCATGCCAATTGTGTAAGGCACAAAAAGGCATGCCTTATTACAAGCTCACCTGATGTGAGGCACATCTTAAACCCTAATAAACATATTTTTTCCCTTTAATTTGAATTGCAATGACTGAGAGTTCTTGAAAAAAATTATCAACGTTGTAATATTCTATTATTTTAATGAAAATAAAATACTTATGTTAATTAATATGTGCATAATTTTTAAAGGCATGTCTCAGATGCACCTTAAGCACATATGCCACAATGCTCTTGCCATTTTGCTTCACCTAGGGAGAGGCATGCCAATTGTGTAAGGCACAAAAAGGCATGCCTTATTACAAGCTCACCTGATGTGAGGCACATCTTAAACCCTAATAAACATATTTTTGCACTTTAATTTGAATTGCAATGACTTTGAGTTCTTGAAAAAAATTATCAACGTTGTAATATTCTATTATTTTAATGACTTTTTTGATCTAGTGAAGATTCAAAATCATGAAAGAGTCGTAGATTTAATATAAAGTCGAGTTATCCTAGGTAACATGAATTCCAATCTCTAATTTGACTTAAATTCAATGCAAATGCAAATACATATTTATTTGGAATATAAATTAAGACTTAGATCTTCATTTTGGCTAATTGACACATTATTTGTCCCCCGATTATATGTTTTGTCTCCCACTTTTTTTCATTACTCTTTTATATAAACCTCATCACCACATTTCATCTACATCAAATGAATTCCTCATTATTTTTTCTATCTTAGAATATAATCCACCAACTCACTCTCCAACTTTCTCTAGACCTCATTTTGCATTAAAAATTATGGATGATGCAACTGAGGTTGATGTAGAGTTATGAAGTGGAAGAAAAGATATAGCATGGAAAATATACACACCAACTTGATATGAAAATCACAAATGCTCTTATTTGTTTTTTCTATGATAAAGTGACAAAAGAAGGTATTTATCTCGAACATGTTAGGAAAGAATTGAAAAAATATATGCTAGTCAAAAAAACTCAAAAAAATCAATCTAATTTTGAGAAAAATAATATAAATGAAGATTTGTTTAGGTTCCTAGATGAAGATGATGCAAATGTAGATTTTACTAGTAGAATGATATCAAAAGATATTTCTAGTGGTGGTAGTATTGTAGGAGACATTGGTGTTAGTGGTAGTTAATTAAGGACATAAAAGACAAAAATGGCTCATAGATTATTTCTTTACTCCTAATCACAAATAATTTTTTAAAATAAATGGTAGTTAATTGTTTAAGTCCATTCTCAACATTACTTATGAGAAAGGGGCCAATGAGAGAGATGATATTTTATTTTTTGGATAAATTTATGATGTCGTAATCTCATTTAATATGGTAAACTATACTAGTTTTCAATAAATGCAAAGACAATTGGGCAATATTATTTGAAATATAAGGGACCAAGTTTTCATGATGTAAGAGTTACTAATCTCAAAAAAAGAATTAACTCTTACAAATATTTTAATGAAAGATAATTTCAAAAAATATAAGTAAAATAAATCTTAAATTATGTTAGATGGATGAACATATAGGAAGAAAAAGACATTAGTGAATTTCATGGTTAATTTTTTAATAGGAATAATGTTCATGAAATTTATTGATGATTCTTCCATGATTATGGTGAGATAAAATTATTTGAATTACTTTATAGTTGGGTAGAAGAAATTGGTGAAGACAATTTTGTTCAAGTTATAATATATAATGCTTCAAATAAAGTGATAGAAAAAGTTGGGTAGAAAAAAATTAATTTTATTTATTATTTATTTAAGTCATTACACATTACATATTTCTTTTATGTTCATTTTAAACTTTTATCTTATAAAAAAAGATCATATTTGTATTGGATACCATGTGCTACACATTGTCTTGATCTTTTATTAAAATATATTTAGAACTATCATATATCCAGAAGATAATAGAGTGAACTATATCTATAAATGACTATAATTATAATAGCGAGCATGATTATTCAACATTATAAGATGATTTATTGAGCAAAATTAGTTGAGTTCTATGAATACTCAATTTGCAACTGTCTTTATCGCCTTATCTTTTATCAATGAAAAAAAATAACATTACGAGGATATTTAATAGTTTAGATTGGACAAAAAGTAAATAAAAAAAAGAGGAAAAGAGAAAAAATATCGTCAATATAATTTTCATACTATATTTTTGGAATATTATAGTATTTTTGTTTGAAGGTATTAGGCTCTCTCGTACGTTTTACATTTGATGGATGGTGAATAAAGTCCTCTCATGGGTTATATTTATGCTACAATGAAAAAGATGAAGAAAATAATTGTTTAAAAATGAAATAGGAGTGAAGAAAAATGTGAGAAAATCATAAAAATTATTGATAGAAGGTGTGAGATTCATATTTATTGACCTTTGCATTCAGCTAGATATTTATTCAACCTAAAATTCTATTAATATACAAAAGCATTAGTAGTGGACCTTGAATCAAAAATATCTGTAAATTTTTATTAATGCATGTTGAGCTTGTTGAAGGAAATCGGTAACAAGATGTAATTATATCACAATTGGACTTGTACTTGCATGCTAAAGATATTTTTGGAAATGTGTTTTCCATTAAAATAAAGTAGACTAAACCTCCAGGTTAATTATGTAATTTAATTAATTATTGTATTAAAATTATTTCGTTTTAGATTAAAATATTTGAGATAATTAACTGATAATTTATTTATATTTATTATAACTGAATGGTGGGGTATGTTTGCAAATATTATTATTACGGATTCTCAACCTAACATGTAGTGCATCTAATTGTGAAAAGAATTGGAGTATATTTGAAAAATGTAAGTTTTTTAAACAATTAGATGAATTAATCAATGCTTGAATGATAACAATTATGTGAAGTTTTCATTACGAATTCTCTACCTAACATGTGGACCATATACTCCAATTATACATGTTGATTATATACTCCAATTATACATGTTGATTATATACTCTAATTATGCATGTTTTCATTATGGATTCTCAATCTAATTGCAAACATGTATAATTGAGTACATACATGTGGAGTATATATTCAATTATACTCAATTATACTAACTTTTCATTATGGATTCTCAACCTAATATGTAGAGTATTCCTCACAAAAAAAAGCTCATGCCTTAATTATACCTTACGCTTCAATGTTTTAAAAGGGTTTTTCACTTCCATGTGACTTTCACCTCAAATAAATATGAACATGGGTATGCCACTACTTAATTCAAAAAATATAAATAAATATATTACTACATTATTTCATATCTTTTATGACTTTAGAGGTTGGAGAATAGATGCATACTTGAAGTAGTCATTAAGGAAAATTGATATATTACCTAAAAAGAGTAGACATGTTGATGACCCATGAATGAAATAAGCATGATTTTGGTGATAAAATATTATATGCACAACTTTGAGGATCATTCTTAGCAATGACAGTCAAAGGGTGATAACCATCTCATATGCTAGGAGGGAGTTGAGGTAATTTTACATCAATCTACTATTTGTTCGACAATTAAGCATAACATTGTCCCAATATCAAATAGATCATATCATATATAAGTAAGTAAACTATTTTTAGAGTTTAAATATTTATCTGAAACTTAAGTCTATCTACTTAACTTGAATAGTAGTTACTTCACTATTAGCTACTGAAGCTATTCACATAATTCATGTAGGAGTAATATATAACTTACACCAATCTTTCTATTTGCATGACTTGTATACTTAAAGAAATATATTAGACAAAATCAAATGTCCAATGAGCTTTTGAGACTATGCCACAAAACTTACATTTTGGCTCTATAATAAAATTGCTAATCATAATTAGCATTATTGTCAGAGATTGTTTTAGTTTGATTGATTAACATGAGTTGACATAACTTTCTTTGCTAAAACATAGTTCTGTTTGTAGTTGTTTCGATAATAATTTTTGTTTAGTATTTGTTTTATGTTTATGTTTTGTTTTTTTTTTGTTTGTGTTGTAGCCATCATATTTATATGAACCAAATATTTGAAACTGAGCTAACCCATCTAAACCTAGAAATTGAGAGAAAAAATAAATATTTTGAGACATAAAGCATAGAAAAAAATACATGGAAGATTAATTGTAGCAATGAAAATTAAACAAGGTGTGCATAACAAGCTATCCCACAGCTCATTCCTCATTGTACAATGATAAACTATTGGAAACCATTATTAATGGACAACTACTCTAATATTTGGATGCAACTGATACAAGCGAACTACTAAGAATTAAAGCCTAGCCTCATAACCATGGGCCAACATCAGTATGATGAGGAATAGAGTTAGCTCAGACATGAAAAAGCTTAGACTTTTTCATTTTCTTTGAGAGAAAAGGCTAGGAGCTAATTCTAGTGTTTATTTAGAGAATTGATTGAGAATGAGAGTTTGATGAAATTGTACAAGTTTTTCTCACAACGTTCTTTTTACCTAAAGTTATCTTTCAACGAAAGGGAAAGATATGTCAATCTAGACAAAACATGATACATTACATGATGCTTGAATCTAATTTAAAGATCTACTAAGGAGGTACCCACAATATGAATTTGAATTATGGTTCTAAGTTCAAACCTTCTATAATAGTTTGAACTACATAACTACATGCATGATTGATATAGCCTCGGGTGGTTGTATCATGAACAAGTCACCCAATAAGTCTCAATTCTTATTTGAAGAGCTAGTCAAGAAGAACTACAAAACTCAGAATGACATAATATTTAAAAGGAATAAAACTAGAATATTAGAGTTAGATAGACTAATGCCAATGGAGTTGAAGAACAACATATTTTCAGTAAATACGAGGTCAAAAATGATGAAAGACCTAGTGTGGAAGAAATGATCATTTTGCAACAAGAACTTATCAATTTTGATTTCATGTACTAAGTGAAAAAAGTGAAATATTCTATAGAATAGAGGATGTGTCTGAACCAATCAACAATGTTCCCACACACAAATAGCTGAATATAAGAAATCATGAAAGTTTATCATATGGATGTCATAGGAATGTACAACAAAATTTGAGACAGTTTTAGAAGAAATTTGAGAGCTACTCAATTGGGTACTATTTTATATTTCACGTATCAACTTTTTTGGATTATTTGATATCTATTTACTATTGTGTTTATTTGTATTTGAACATTTATTTAAAAATTTCACTAAGTATCTATTTTGAGAGAATTTGATGAGTGTTAGTAAAATCATGTATATTTTAAGTGAAATTGGTAGCTTTGATGGAGTGATTACTTTTAAGAGGAGAAAAATGTTATAGAATCATGATATATTCTCATGTAATGATATAGTTACACATTTAATAATATCGTTATATTTCACCTCTAATCATGATATTATTGAATCGTTACATCTTTACTTTGATGTAATTCTAAAAAATTAGTTGTGATAATCATTATATGCTACATTTACTATCGAGATCACACAATCTTTTCATCGTGCAACATAATAATTGTCGTTGACATTTAATTAGAACCACAATCATGCATCTCTAAAATATCATTATGATTAGAGGTGTCAAATGGGATGTGCCGGGCTGGCCTGACCCATTTTTTTTCAGGCCCTCCATGTATTCATGCCAGGCCAGGCACGATTACTATACCGTGCAGTGCCTGGTCTGGCCCGGCATGGTTTTGTGGAGTTCAGCCCGGCACGGACCCGCGGTATGATCTGCCGGGTTCGGCCCTAAAAAAATAGGGTTTTCGCATGCTCGAAACCCTAATTTAAAAAAAATTAGGATTTCAACACGCTCGAAACCCTAATTTAAAAAAAATTAGGATTTCGGCACGCTCGAAACCCTAATTTAAAAAAATTAGGATTTCGGAGCGCCCGAATTCCTACTTTTAAAAAAAATTAAGGTTTCGACACCCCCGTAACCCTTATTTTAAAAAACTTTTGGTTTCGGCATGGTATTGTGGTCCGTTGGTACGATACCATGCCAGACCAGGCACAGCATGAGGCCCGGTTGTCTCGACACGACACGGAATGATTGTGCCGTGGTCGGGCACGACACAAGCCTGGGCACGGGAAATTTCTTTGCTGGCAGGCCCAGACACGGCCGAATCGTGCCGTTCCTCATGCCAGGCCGGGCCGGGCCGGTCCTATTGACACCTCTAATTATGATAACAACCTATTTTTACGTTGTGATAGCCAAGTACACAAGTTTAAAAATCATGCTAATTTTTGGTGTCATGACTTATTTAATGCATAACCAAAACACCAAGTGTTTTGATTCATAATAATATTTATTGTCATGACTTTTCATTCTCGAGTGTTTACTTTGTTAACTTTTCTAATGCCACAACTTTGTATTCTAGTGAGAAAATAGTAAAGTTGTAATCGTTCCTAGCTTATGACTTTTTATTTCAAAGATTAAATATATCATTCATGGTCATTTCTAGTACCATGATATTTTATTCTAGAGAGAAAAGATAAAAGTCACAGTCATTCCTAATACTACAGTGTTGTGTTCCAGAAAAAAATTATCTTGGTCATGATACTCCAAGTATTTGACATGTTCTAGAGGTGAGTTAATTGAGTCAGGATATTAATTGCCATAATGACTTTTGTACTCCAAAAAAGATACAAAGAGACAAAAAAGTCATGACCTCAAGTCAGAGTCATTACTTCTAGATTAAAGAATAGCACAAACTATGAAGTATAAAAGCAACTCTTAGAGAAGTTCACATAATAAGAGATATATGAATTTGGTTTTGAGTCAGGGGTACTAAACTCTAGGTTGTACATCTTCCAACCCCCAATTATGAGAAAATACAAGAAGAATGTGAGCAATATTTGTTTGAGATTAGATACTGAGATTTAAATCCTCACTTGTGCTTTGATTGAATACCTTCAATTCCATGAGATGCCTATCAAAATATCTTTTATGAATTTTTCCAAAATGTCATACTAAATGTGAATCTATGATTAATTTTTATGTATTTGTATATTGATATTGTGATAATATAACATTTATATTTGTTGTAATATTGTTGTTTAGTTGTTGTTTGGATATTGATGGATTTAGATTCTTTATAATTTAAATTTAGGATTTTCAGAATATTATTGATTAATGCTTATTAGTTGTGTCAGATAGTGACAACCATACTTTCTAGCCTTAAAGCATGAGATAAACTTATGTCTTAAAATTTGAAATTGAGGTAAGTTTAATTATTATGAGTATGATGCTAATGAAGATGAAATCACAAATGTAATTAATACCAATCAATTATACATATTCTAGAAGAACTCATATCTTAGTGATGTTAAAGTTAAGTAGAATGTCTAACCCAGAGGTTTCAACATATTGTGAAAGTCATGTTTTATCCATGGTGGATGGTGATAAGTATGTCATATGAAACATGCAAGTAGGGGAGACTCATATGATGGTGATTAACTCAGTGGATCATTTCCTCTTATATGAATTCTAATGGTGAGATTAATGAAAAGATCTATATTAATTGTAGGAAGTATGACACTTTTGATGTCGAAAACACAGAGAAATTTAGTACCACATTTTTTTTAATCCTTGAAAAATTATAAGTCAGAGAATAAAAATGCAAACTCAAAGATGTCATTAATGCCAATTGACTTATTGTCTAACAAGAATAAACATGTGATTGACTCATGAACAAAATGACATTCAATTTCAATAGTAAAATTCGAGGACATAACTATGAGGGGATCATCCTTAGTAGTGATTGTCTAAGGTTGATAGCCATTTTTATGCCAATAGAGCATAGGGGTATTTTGACACTAATCCATCATTCATCTAATAGACAAAATATTATTTCCCAAATACTAAAAAAATATCATCATACACAAGGAAATGAGCCAATCCTAGAGTATAGTATCTTTCATAATAATAAAGACTATTTACTTAACTTCGGCATCAGTTAGTTTGTTATTGGTTGGACATATTACCTACACAATCTTTATGGGATTGATACCTAGACTTAAGTATACTTTATTATGTGTATGACCTATATATTTGCAGAACTCTTTTAGACTAGAGACCCAATGAATTTTTGAGACCATATCACAAATAATAATTTTTGGTATTATTTTAAAATCATAATAAAAATCAATAAAAGGAGTTTCAAGTTTAAATTACAATCACCCAAAGGGAGTAGAAAATTTGTCGCTTGAATATTATATTCTTCTATCACTTGCAGAAACAAAGAGGATGGATGCTATGCAAAAGTACCAGATAAAACAGATAGAAACAAGGCTAGAACATATTAACATGGTGGTGAAAATTATTTGAAAATCAACTTGAGCAACTTGCACTACCGATGAACGAGTAGAATGTCAATGGATTACCGAGTGATATGAGGAGAATCCAAAGAGGTGCAATACCATAACACTATTGAAAACTACTGTCCAATTCATGACACTAACTATTACAAGTGAATAAGTGGCAAGTCAAACTAACTTGGATGATGAAAATTATTTTGAAGTTGCAACATTTTTCAAAGTTGCAATGACAAAAGAACAAAAATCAAATTACCTTGAAGATGCAAAAGCATGAGCTGAAATGATGAAATTCCAATTGAAGAACATGATAAATTGATAAAAAGAACTTTCAAGATTGTATAAAAAGCACAAGAGGAGGAAAGTCAATAGCTGATTGTCAATGTACTTATAATGAAAAATGAAGCAAAAACAATTATCACTAAACATTAGAAGGAAGAAAAGGTGAACATTTTAGTGTAGAACTAAGTCAAGACTTTTATAAAAGTCATGATTTTATACTCGTGGTTGATAAAGGAAGAAGTCATAATAGAAAATGAAGCTACAACTTTGATGAAATAGAAACTTAATAAAGAATCACGACCCATTCCATAATGATGACTTGACTATTTAAGAGAGTAAATATCAATGACAAGACTTCAAAAAAAGCCATGGCCTTGGTGAAGCCGTTAAGAGGAGCACACTCAAAATGATGTTATTTCATAAAGTTACACCATCCACCAAAGAATATCTTGAATGGACTCTTAATAGATGATCACATGTTGAACAATAATTTTAGAAGATATGCTAAGAAGAAAGATTATAAATAGAAAATTACTTGGACTAATAAAAATACCAATTGAAATAAAGGTGCAAAAAATCTAGTCTAGTTAAAGATGCTAAATATAACAATTCTTAGGATGTAACTCAAGTAGTTATTTTTAGTACTGATGAAGGAAAATAAACTCACTGCATCCCATTGATTTATATACAAAATAAAAATCAACATATTCAAGAATCTTTACCCAATGAAAGATGCCATGAGACTCAAACCTAGTTGTATGAATACTTTTTATTTGTATTGTAGTTCTCCTTCATTGTTACTTTTTAGAAGAATTTTAGAGAGAGAGAAAGATTCTATGTTCAAGGATGAGTAATATCTTTAGTGCATAAGTTTGTTTGACATTCAATGCACAAACTTTTTTGGTTATTTCATAGTAGTTTCATGATGTGTCACTACAACAAAAACCATAATTAATGACGCTTAAAAAGCGTCATTATATAAATAATGTCACTTATCGATAGCGTCATCCACTAGCGTGACATAAAAAGTCTATACATATAATGACGTTTTTTTGCAGTGTCGTTGAATCATACCTTGACACTAAAATAAAGTGTCATTTTTATTAACAATGACACTTAATTTTAGCGTCAAGGTATTATTCTACGACACTGCAAAAAAAACATCATTATATGTTGTAGCTATCGTAAATTTTTTTAAAACTATGACACTTAGTAAAAGCGTCAATGAAGATTATGATTTAAATAAATTTAAATTTAATAATTATTATAAATATATTTTCACCTGTTATTGTAATACTGCATGCACATAAGAACAACATTCTTTACAATCCATACAAAGAATATAGTTTTCAAGTACAAAGGGGAACTCGGACTTCTTACAAATCAAAAAAATATATAACACAATTTCAACATTCATTTCTTAAATTCAATTAAAAATTTCTGATATATGCAACCCAATTGTGCCTTATCTCCATAAAACTGGTTCATGCTAGCCTGACAAAGTTGAGAGTTAATTTTCAAATAATGTAACCTGCATAAAAAAAGATGAACAATAAATACTTACACTTGTAGAAAAAATTATATTATGGAGCATTGGAAAAAAAACTTCAATGATAACAACATATCATAAAAATAATTTATATAACAATTGACATATATGATTACAAAAATTTAACAACAACAAAAATAGAGTTAGTAGATATGGATAAAATATAAAGCAGCATATTTATCAATTATGGCATAAAAGTTGATCAAATTTTTTAAAATCAAAACAATAATAATTAATTTAAAACCTGTATGTGTGTAGTGAGTTTAAAGATCTCACAAACAACATGAAAAAATACTACAAAAACCAATTAAATATAATAAAATTAAAAATTACTTGTCATCTTCCCAACACATCAAAAAAAACTTGATGAGATACTATGTAATGTAATTTCAAGTTCAATTTGATTACACAAATATAGTAATCCAATCAACTAATAGTTTTAGATTCATTAATAAAATATTGGGTGCATGAAAAAAAAATTGTGCCTTGTAATAATAATTGTGTTTTATAAGGGTGAAAAGGTAATTTACACTGTTGTGGTAAAGTATTGAAGCCTAAATTCAAAATCACAATTTTTCCCATTTTCAATCTACAAAAAAAAATCTATGGTTGACGACATAAACAAAAGATTGTATGAAAACTAAAAAATTCTAATTTCATATTCAAGTTTTGAATATTTAATTGAAAGTAAGAAGTAATAACTATGATCTCATTAAAAAAATACCTTTATTATCACAATATTACATGGATCATTCTAAAGTTGGAAAGGTCCATGAACTTGACCAAAAAAAAGTTTACCATTAAACGCCTTAGAATAATGCATATAAAATAGTAATGTAATTCAACATATGAAAATTATAGAAATATAATTAATGTTTAAGGAAAATACTAAAATATCTTCAAATGATTATGTCGAACAATTTAGCTTCGGTCATAGTTTGGGTCAAAAGAGATATAAATTATGAACCTCATCAAAAGTTAAAGTTAGAAATGCCAAAATTTGTTCATGCTGCAATACAAAAAGGTGTCCCCAATGTTTTTCAAACCGAGGAAAGTATTAATTGAGTCACCAACACCACCCATTCAAATCGTACTTCATCCAACTCATCTTTGTTGTATGATTCCTTCCCATTAAACTATTGAAAAGTAAAGTATTATCTTAATCAATAAAATTGGAAAACTAAAAATAACTGATATATTGAGAAACAACGAATCAACACATACATTTGATGTTAGACATCCTTGATCAAGAATGATAACTCTCATATATCTCATCACATAGTATCCACATTCAACACTACCTTGTTGTCTTGGGCACTGAATGTAAAATAAAATCAATATATATATATATATATATATATATATATATATATATGGAGTTACTTGCAAGTCATATTGTAAACAATTTAAAATTAAGCAGAAGACACTAAATATTATATTATTCAGTTAATGAGTTTTGTACCCCTAGTACAACCCAATTAGGCTCTCTTTTTGATGATATATGTTTTTTAAAGTGAAGATTTCTTTGAGCCATGCATTAAGAAAAAAAATTTATGTTGCCACCAAATGCTTCATTCTATAATAAGAAGGGGAAAATTTACATATTAGCAATGTCTTTAAGATCATCTGCAGGTTGATGATGCAAGGAATCAAGGTAATAGGCGATCAAAATCCTTATTTCAAGTACCACCAATACTTAATGACAACTACAAAATTAACATTAGTGTAACAACATATCATTTATAATTTGATATATATGCATATTTATAATCTTACTTATGTTAAATAACTTACCCTAGGTTATATGGAATAAAAACAAAATATGCATTATTTGTATTCATCAACCGATAAGCTATAACCCTTGACCTATTTTTCTTGCTTGCTTCTCCCAATCCATCTTTGGAAACCAAGGTCGGATTTACAAAAATAAATCGTTCTGTCTCTTTAGCATCAACCATCTTTTTATGCAAAAGCCTGATGCATAAATCACAAAATAAGGAGCAGATAACTCAACTAAGGCAAAATCACCGACAAAACCAGTACCAACATCACAAAATTTGCATAGAATGATGGAAACATAACTAATTAAACTTCACAAAATAGCAACACTAAACACGATGCCGAAGATATGATGCATAAGCCATGTACAACTCCACTTTCCATAGTTTGTAAATCAAAGCCGTGTAGAAACTGATGACAAGAGTAATTGACTACAATTTCTATCTTTTGAGAACAAGAGAAGATCAAATTCAAGCTAGTATTGGGGGGAGTGAAAATGAAACATATCCTCTAAAGGCAGAAATGTGATGGAGAAGAAAGCATCCATGAAAGTAACTTTCTAATATGGTATGATTCTGCAACCTCTACATCCAAGTACAAAAGAAATCAATAAAAATGAGGAGAAGGAAACAAAAAACTTATACTTTCACCCCTAGTTTTACTTTGAATTAAATCTAAATAGGAATCCAAGGGCATTTGATGCTAATTATTTGAGCATCAAAAAACTCACTCAAATTATTTGAGCAAAGACTAATGAGACATTTCCAAAACTTATTTGATGCTACTTTTTAATAAGAGCTTCACATTTATTCTAAAGATGTTCAAATTTTTATTAGTAGATGATGTTTACTCTTCTTGTAGCTGTAATATATGTAAGAAGAATAGCTATGTTGATAAAGTTTTATTGTATAATTCAAAACCTCAATATTTTAGCTATAAAAAAATTAAGCATCTATAAATAGATTACAAAATTAACAATCTTAAACAAGCTAATTGTATTAAAGAAAAACCAAGTGAAGAAAGTCTATTCTATGTTTATTTTAGTTCCCAAAAATAGATATTCAATGTATGGTTTCTAGATAATAGATGTACTAATCACATGTCTAGAAACATTTTTTTCCATGGACTTGCATAGAGATGAGAAATAAACATCTAGTATTTATTGATGGGAAAAGTAAAATGAAAGTAAAAACATCTATCGGAGAAAAGCTTATTGAAGATGTACTATTAATTCCAGAACTAGATAAAAATCTACTAAGAATAAGCCAATTAATATAGAATGATTATAAATTAATACATTAAGAGAATAACTATACTATATGTGATAAGGAATCAAGAAGTATACTTTGGAAGGTGAAGATGTCCTAAAATTGAAACATCTCTATCAACCTCAACTCAAGAATCAATTCTACATTGAACATGCATGAAGTAAAATAGTCTAACTTATGGCACATAAGGCATGGAAACATGAATTATAAATGCTTTAAGCTTCATAGTCAAAGCAATTTGGTGAATGGGCAGTCCCTTAATATTGAAGTATAAAATATTGATTGTGGAGAATATACTAAGGGTAAATAGTCCATGCAATCATTCCCAAAATTGGTTGATAAGACGTACCATTGTATTCTTGACTTGGTTCACTTATATATTTGTGGAAAAATGTTTGTATTATTCTATACGAACAATAACTATTTCATATTATTTGTACATGGTTATTTAAGAATGATGTGAGTTTACTTTATTATATAAAAATCTAAAGTATACTTAATATCTAAGAAGTTTCAAAACTTAATTGAAAGATACTCCAAAATATAATAAAAGTACTTAAAAGTTAAAAGTGACAAATGGAAAGAGTCTCTCTCTAAGCATTTTGTCTTCTATTGTGAATAAAAATAAATTCATAGATAATTAACAACTCCATAAATTTCTCACTATAATGATGATATTGTAAAGAAGAAGAATCATGTGATAATAAAGATGCCCTAGGCCCATGATGCCTCAAAAGAGTCTTCCAGTATACTTATAAGCCAAAGTATCGACACTTCTATTTATTTGTTAAATAGAAGTCCAACCACAATCTGAATGAATCTCACCCCAATTGAAGTCTAGAGTTGAAAGAAGCCAAAAAGTAATCATTGGAGAGCAAATGAAAGTTTACATTGCTCTCAAATATCCAAGCATAAAAGAAAGAAATTAGGTAATTCTCTCATATAATGTGAAATGTCTTCACTCCATCAAGTCTACAAATATCACTAAAGATAACTTGAATTTCACTAATATTCAACAAATTTGCTCAAAATATATATTTATTAAAATCTCTATAAAAAAAATACTCAAATATGCATAACATAATAGTAAATACATAAAAAATATCTCAAAAAAGTTAGTAAATAAAATGTCAAATAATAATTCAAGAAAAAGAAATAATCATTATAATTCACTATTTACTTGTATGGGGACATTACCATATAAGTTATTGTTTCTTGGTGAGCATGAATAATGTACAATTAATCTATTTTCAAACACAATAGAAAATCACGTAAAAAAAACTCAATGATTGGAGTTTCTAGTAAAAGTTTACTGTGTTGAATTATAAGTTAGAAAAGGCTAACATGGTACCTGATGAACTAAGCCATGAGATTGAGCTTGATATAATCAATAAGCTTCAATATCTACTAAAAGAACATATCAAACAAAAGTACTCCAAAATTTAATTTCTATTTCATTGATATAATATGTCATTGAAGGAAAGATTCTGAAAGATTATGACATAAGGGAGTTACACAATGTCCAGTGCCACAATAATGTTGATTCTAGAAGATTCTAGAAGATTCTAGAATATCCAAGCTAAGCTCATCATTATGTTTAGGCCCAAGTTCAATTGATGTTCTATAATTTTTAATGTTCGTTTGTTTTTTACAATATAAGAATATGACATAAGGTAGAATTGTCATAAGTAAAATATATCTATCTGTCATAAGGTAGAATTGTCATAAGGCAGAATTTTTAATGTTTGGGTACTAGAGAGCACTCGAATTGTCATAAGTAAAATAAATTGGAGAAGAAGTTTGCATTGAATCAGAGATAGAAATAAGAATTTTCAAATCACCACTTTCCTCGAGACGGAATCCCAGAAATGACTGGTGCCAAACTAACAAATGGCCTCGACACCGTGGATTGGTATTCTCCGGTGAAGGAAAAGGTTTCCAACAAAGGTAGCACTTATTGTGTCAGTTCAGCCCAACTCTTCTGCTATTCTTGCCAATTTCTCCCGATAAATAGAGCTAAATTACTCTTGGGCTTCTGTGTTTTATGCATAGTTTTTTATGCTAAGTTATGAGATCAGCTCTTTCATGGGATGGATTCCCGAGGAATTGTCCTCTGTTTATAATACTGTATTTTATGCTAAATTACTCGGAACACGTTCACATTCATTAATTAGGTTAACGATATCGAACAGCTGATACAATTATAAACTTAATGGAAAAACTTATAGGATGCTACAAATATGGCCAATGATTTCGAAGACGCGAGCTTGAACCTGAGTTGTTAGAAATGGCCGAACGTGATGAAGAAGAAGCGCAACTCTTTCTAGCGATAGAATATTCAATATAATTAAGTTAAAAATAATATTAAATTTTTCACATAATTATATTAAATCACCTTATATTTACATTTTATTTTTATTTCTCTTAGGGATAAATTAAATATTAACAAATTATATTTTCAAAATTAAATATTATTACTTATTTTATAAATAAAAAATGCAATTTTGAATGTATAAATATTTAGATATTTTTTAATTTTATCATAAGTTTCTGTTTATTTTTAATAAATAATTTTGAACTAAAATTTAATAATTTTTTTATTAATCTAGAGTAAAACTAAAAATATTATTATTAAAAAAAATAAATAAGAAATTTGTTACAAATCTATAAATTCAAAATTAATTTGTTCACATCCATGAAACTAATAAAAGCGACAAAGTTTACTTATTAAGCAATTTTCCTAACCTATTAGTCTTAATAATGACACATCTAGTAAGTGTCATTAAATGTCTACTTACAAATATAATAATGATATTTTATAAAAATGTCAAGATATAAAGCGTCATTAATTTTAAGTTTTGTTGTAGTAACAATGACACTTCTAGTAAGTGCCATAAAAACTTAATACATTTTTCAATTAATGACGCTTTTAGAAAAATGTCATTAAATGTCTAATTACAAATAGAATAATGATATTTTCTGAAAGCGTCAAAATATAAAGCATCATTAATTTGTTGTTTTGTTGTAGTGTGTTTTCCTATATTTGAGAGTAAAATGGAAAGAATTTTTACTTTATTGTGATTATTATAAAATTGAATGAATAGTAACAAAATATGATATAGTTTGAGTATAATTGATGAACTTATTGGAAAGCTAAATTTTGGATGTAGAAAAATAATGAAAAGTTCTGTTATTTCTAATATCATGATTTCTTTGTGCTAGCTGAAGCTTATTAAATAGATAAGACATCCTATTTTTTCCATGACTATATAAAACAAGTAGTGGTCTTTACACATAGTGCCTTCACCACCTAGTTGTTACAATTGTTTCAGTGTAACATTTTCTTCATGGCCACAACGTTATCTTGGATTGCGGCTTCAATAGTAGTGAAAATAATTTTAGTCATGATATTATTTTCACATTATGATAACCAAGTACCACACTAGTAGAAGAAGTCAGTAATTTTCAACATCATGACATATTTGTTACCGAGGCAAAAGTTACACTGAAACAAATGATTTTTTCAGTGAATAATTTTGAGTCACGCCAAACTTTAATGTCACTACTTTATGTTCAAGTGAATAAATTATCTCAGATGTGATATTATTTTTTGCCATAACTTAATGCTTTTGAGAGTAAATATCTTAGTTGTGTCCATTTTCCACCATTTTATTATGTTTTAATTAGGAAATGTCTCAGTCTTAATATTTTTTCAACCACAACTATTTGTTCTAAAGAATAAATGCCTCAGACACTGCATTCTTGTTGTCATGACTACTTGATCCAAAGAGTAATTTTTTCAGTCATGACATTCTTGCCATAGTGATTTTATGTTCTACCAATGAAATTTATTAGTAATGAAAATCTTGCTATCATTGCTTGGAGCACATTCAATGATGCTATGATTTTTTATAAAGTTGCACCATCCACCAAAGAACATCTTAAATGAAGGCTCCTAATAGATGATCCCATGATGAATGAAACTTTTAAAAAATATGCTAAGAGATTATAATGAGAAGATTGCTTGGACTATTAAAATTATCAATTGAAATAGAGGTTAGAAAAACTAGTCTAGCTAAAGATGTTAAATGTTGTAATTCTATTTCATTGTTAAATTATTATAAAATATTTTCAAAAGGTAGATAGAGAGAGAGAGAGAGACTCTTTACTTGAGGATGAGAAATATTTTTAATGTACAAGTTTGTTTAACATTCAATATATTGACTTTTTTGGTTATTTCATAGTGGTTTCATGATGTGTCTTTACTAAATTTAAGAAAAATTTATTGCTAGTAGAAAAATTAGATATAATTTGAGTAAATTTGTGAACTTAGTGTGAATCTAAATTCTAGGGTAGAAAAGTAATGAAATGTCATGATGTTTTTAATGTCACAACCTAGTTATGCTAGCATATGCCTATTAAATAGTCGAGTCATCTTATCTTGGCCATGAACTTGCTATTAAAAATTTCATCCTATTAAAAATTTCACTCTTTAAAATAAATAATGGTAATCTTTACATGTAATGACGTCACCAACTAGTTACAATTGTTTCATTGTGTAAGATTTTATTTGTGGCTATAATGTTATCTTGGAGTGCAGTTGCATTACTTCTAAAAATAATTCTAGTCATGGCATTTTTTTCATATCGTGCCAATGAAGTACCATAGTAGTAGAAGAAATCATTATTTTCCATTATCATGACATATTTATTACTAAGAAAAAAGTCATAAAATACCATATGATTTTTAGTCGTGACAAACATTAAAGTCGCTACTTTATGTTCTAGTGAAAAATTATCTCATATGTGATATTTTTTCTACCATAACTTTATGCTCCTAATAGTAAATACCTTAGTTGTGATTATTTTTGCCACCATTACATTGTGTTGTAGAGAGAAAATGTATTAGTCACAACTTTCTTGCCAAAACAACTATTTGTTATAGAGAGTAAATGTCTCAAACACTTTCCAAAGAGTAATTTCCTCAATCATGACATTCCTGCCATTATGATTTTGTGTTCTAGAAAATAAATTTATCAGACATGAAATTCTTGCTATCATTACTTTGAGTTTTAGAAATGAATTACCTCAATCATGGTATTTTTTTTTGTCTTAGTGACTTTTGAACTCTAAAGAAGATTCAAAAGTCTAAAGAAGTTATGACTCTCAGCTTTAAAAGTTGCAGAATAGCTCGATGGGATCCTGATGGTATAAAAGAGAGATTTATAGACTTTTCCAAAAAAATGAAGAAATCAGTTTTCAAGGCAATGAGCATGTAAAACCTTGAGCAATTCAAATGAAAACCCCTCATTAGGCTAAAATTCAAGGAAAACATAAGCAAGAATTGATTGGGAATAAGATTTGAGAAATCCTCATGTTGTCATTTTTTAGGAACCCTTAATTTAACAAGATGAACCATGGCATATCTTATGTGAATTCCTTGCCAATGTCAAGCTAAAGAGGGATCTAAGGTTAATTTAATATATTCGTATATGATGATTATGGTTTTATAATATTTATTTGTAGTAATGTTATGATTTGAATGTTGATCGATATAAATGTTATTTAGAATAGAGATTTAAGATTCTACTCTAAAATAGATTTATGCCTATTGGACATGGTGGACAATGAGAAGTAAGTCATGAGACACACTCATAAGATTCCATCATGATAGCACTTCTAATCTTTTCCTGTGAGATGAACTTATATATAGAAACTCTAGATTTATCTAAGTTTAATTTTTATGTAAAATATTTGATGCCTGGGGTTTCTTCATAATATGAAAGTCATGTTTTGATTATATTAAACAATGAGAGGTAAATCATAGATGCAATTTGTGCTTTTTCATAAGGTAATAACAATCCTATGAATCCTTTCCTCTTATATGATTTCAATAAGTGAAATTCATAGGAAGCTATATGTTAATTGTAGCGAGTATGATATTCATGAAGTCATAAGTACAAAACTCTATTATTACCATATTATTTATTATCTTTTATTATTTTAAAGATTAAAAAATAAGAATACATACTCAAAATATTTATCAAAGATTGTTGACATATTGTCTAAAAAGAATAAATATCTTGATAACTTGTGAATGAACCAAGTATGATGTTGGTTGTAAAATATTGAATGAATAACAACAAAATGATCATCCTTGGTAGTGACAGTCTAAGAGTAATTACCACTTTGTATGCAAAGCAGACAACAAAGAAATTTCGTATTAATCTACAATTTATCCGACAATCGAGCATAACATTATCGAATACTAAAGAAATGTCATCTTACCCAAAAAATAAGTCAATTCTAGAGTCTAAGTATTTTTCAAAAACTCAAGTCTATCTACTCAACTCGAGTAATAGTTCTTTCATTGTTTGTTGGTCAAATTTCTTACACAATCATGGTGAAATCAATATCTGAACGTATGTTCATCTTTATTACTTGTATGACTCATATACTTGTAAATCTCAATTAGACAAAATTAATCATCCAATTAGCTTTTAGGACAATATCACAAATGATAAGTTTTGACATTGTAACAAATCACAACACTACATTATCTATCATTGTCTTCATTAATAGGTTTAAAATTGATATTAATTCATAGAAATAATCAATATTAAATTAATAAATAAGTTTTCATATTAATTAAAGTAAGTTACACAACAAGTGTGAAAGGTAATCATCATAAGAACAATTCTCTAACAAATTCCAACTTGATCTAAAGTAAATATCTAATAACATAGGTGAGTACATAATAATCAAATTCTTTTGGAAAAGTGATTTAGTCAAAGGATCAATAATATTATGATCGTCAGGTACTTTCTTTATGATTACATCATACCTATCAATAATTTCTCTAATTAGATGGTATCACTATCATCTTAGTATGTGCTTGAACTTTTGATGAGATTATGATTTCTTTATTTGCTCAAAGTTTCTATTATTGTCACAATACAAAAATATTGAATCAATATTACTATGTACTACTCAAAGTTCTAAAATGAACTTTCTTATCCAATACACTTCCTTCGCTGCATCAAAATTCACAATGTAATCTACTTTAGTTGTAAAATTAGTAGTTATCTCATATTTGGAATGCTTCTAAGTAATTGCTTTACCATTCAATTTGAACACAAAATCTAATTGCAATTTGGAGTTATCTTTATCTATTTGGAAGCTAACATTTACATTCCCACACACTATAAGATCTACATTTCTATAAATAAGAATTACATCCCTAGTCCTTCTGAAGTACTTAAGGATATTTTTGACAACTATCTAAATGACCCTCATCAAAGGTCCTATTTGTATCTGCTTTTGAAACTCATATCATATGATATATCTAGTCTTGTACTTATCAAAACAAACATGATTTATGCTTTAGCCAAAGCATAAGATAGATCTTATAAGTGTTATTCTCATCTTATGTCTTTGAATACATGGACTTTGAGAGAGTAATCCCATGAGTCATGAGAATAAATCCTCTCTGAGATTGTTCATTCTAAACCATTTTAGCATCTTATCTATATATCTAGACTAAAATTGTTTAGATATATCTATATTGATATTCATTCCTAATATGTTAATTTCTTCTCCAAGGTCTTTATTGGATAAATTCTTGGATAACTAACTTTTGATAGATTGTAAGATCGAGATATCATCTTTCATAAGTAATAAGTCATCTATACACAATACTAAGAATATGAATGCACTCCCACTAACATTCTTATAAACACAAGTAGCAAGCCTCATATACATTTTGTGAGAAACTAAACTTTTTGATTGTCTAATCAAATCAGATATTCTAACTTCATGATATCTACTTCAATTCATAAATAGATCTCTTAAGTTTGAATACCTTACTACCATCCTAGTTGTGTCATTTACTCTTTATTATCCAAGCATCCAATAAGGGAAGCTATATTCATATCTAATTGTCATATCTAACCATAGTGAGTGGCAATAATGTGTATTTTTAAAAATTTTAGCATAGCTACAAGACTAATAGTCTCATCATAGTCAATCCTTATCTTTGATGAAAATTCTTAGCCATAAATATAGCTTTATAGGTAACCACTTTATCTTCCATATTAATCTTTTTTTTTAATCCACTTGCACCTTTTTGTCTACACTTGGTTTTCATACATGGAATCTATTTTTGACTTCAAACCATATGTTAGATCTTCAACTTCTTATAACTTTCCCATAGGTTGTAGGCTCATCATCTTATATGAATAATACATTAATCTATTCACTAATGATAAATTCATATCTTTCTAAAATTGTGCATATCCCACTTTATCTCCGAACTGCATGTGCTTACGCATGATTGATTGTTACTTCTTTCATATTAATAATAGTATCAAGTTTAGGAGTTGATCTATACTTGTTTGAACATCTTGAACTTCTTCATGTTGTATATTCCTATTTCTACTCTTAGAATACATATTTTTTCTAAGAAGACAATGTTTTGAAACAAACCCTTTTTGTTCCAAATTTTTTTTAAGAATTAATATTCATTAGTTTTCTTGGGATATCTTAAAAACCCTTGTCTGATTTTACTTCTAACTTGTGCATCATAATCCATTTCATGTAAGTTGGACAACCTCATACCTTCATATATGAGAAAAATAGTGCTTCTTATTAGTTCACATCTTATATGGTATAATATCAATTGACTTTGATGACACTCTATTTAGTATATAAATAGTATTCTCAAGTGTATGATCCCAGAAGGATTTAGACAAATCCACTTGGCCCATGTAAGATGTAGTCCATTAGGGCAACCTGATACTTTCATATGAGAAAAATAGAGAAACTTGTATTGTGACATGTTGAGTCCACTTGGATAATATATCATTATCTCTAAGATAATCTAAAAATTCTTGGCCCAAGTATTCACTGCCGCAATCTAGTCTAAGTTTTTTCATAGATTTTCCAATTTGGTTTTTTATCTCATATTTAAATTCTTTGAATTTTTCCAAGGTTTCATATTTATATTTCTTAAGATATAAATACCACTATCATGAATAATCATTAATGAAAGTGATGAAGTAAATGAAACTATTCCTAGTATGTATGGACATTGGAACAAAGACATCTTAATGAATTACATCTAAAAGTCCATTAGCTCAATCACCCATTCCTTTAAAGCATAACTTTGTTATCATGGTTAATAAAAAAGATTCATAAGTGTTATATGATTTTTAATCAAATAACCATAAGCTATCATCTTTATATAGCTTAGTCATGTGCCTATTACTAATATGAACAAGAAAAAATATCATGAGCAGGATGATTCAGAATTAATTTTCTTTTCTTTTATTATCATTGACATTTAAAATTTGTTTAGACATATCTAATATGTTGCTAGATTTTAAGTGAGAATCTCTTTTGTTCAAATACTAAACATAAATAATGTTCATAGTTAAAGCTAGAATGTGTTTGATTTAGTTTTTGTAGTTATTTTTAATTATTTTTATTATATGATTGTATTGAAAATATGTTTTAAATGGAATAATTTTACTGAATTATGATTTTTATGAATTTTGATACATAATAGCACAATTGGATAAAATTTGAGTATAGATTTTAAAATTGGTGGAAAATTGAAATGATGAATAAAGTAACAAAAAAAAAGTCATGAGATTTTTAATATCATGACATAATTAAACTAGTGCATGCCTAGTGAGAAGTCTTAGTAGCCTTTCTTGGCCATGGCGCTAAAAACAAGTCACAACAATATTTGAATGTCATGATTTTACCATGTGTTTGTCACATTCGTTTACTATACAATGTCATGATTCAACCATGATATTATTTCTATGTCACAACAACCAAATATCAAATTGTTACAAGAAGTTGCATTTTCATCATTATGACATATTTTTTATAGAACTAAGATCATACATCAAGTGATTTTTATTCATGAAAATCTTTTATACTATGACTTTGTGTTCCAAAGAAAAATTATTTTAGTCATGACTTTGTGTTCTAGAGAAAATTATCTTAATCATAGTAA
Source organism: Sapria himalayana (assembly GCA_029783825.1). NCBI lineage: Eukaryota > Viridiplantae > Streptophyta > Magnoliopsida > Malpighiales > Rafflesiaceae > Sapria > Sapria himalayana. Next base: position 4,068,298 of record JAREIK010000801.1, on the reverse strand, counting down.
TTTTTGATATTGCGACTTGTTTTCTAGAGAGGAATTGCCTCAGTCATGAAAAATATTTGTTGCTATAATTTGTATTTCATAGAGGAATTATCTCAATCATGACAATATCTACCATGATGACTTTGTGTTATAGAAATAAATAATCTTAGTCATAATTATTTCCATGAATATGTGCTCAACGAGAAATGAACTTCCTCAATCATAACAATTTTTCTTTTTATAACTCTATTTTCTAGAGAAGAAAATATTAAACTATGGTATACAAAATACCCAATGAGAACTCAATGATATAAAAGGAGATGATTTTTGAAAAACAAATCTTGATATATTTGTTTTTTGAGGCTGAGAACATGTCATGCCAAGAAGGGCATGAATTTCAACTCCTAATTTGCGACAAATTCAAGTCAAATGAAAGAAAGAATTGATTGCAAATCATATTCGATACCTAGATCCTTGTGTTATTATTGATAATACTCTATTTGATGAAATAATATTATAATCCTCTCACATGAAATATTTCTCAATGCGAGGCTAATTAGGGATGTAGGGTTGGTTTATGTATATATGTATAATATTTATTGATTTATAATATTTAATTGAGACAATGTTAATTAGAACATAAAACCAGAGTTCCACATCAAATAGATTTTTATGTTTATTGGTCATGGTAGACAATGATAGATAAGTCATGAGATACACACACAAAATTGGAGTCGAATGAAGTGACAATCCATCTATCCTCACAATCACATCAAGAGATAAACTTATATTGTTATGCATAGAAACTTTAAATTTATGTATGTTTAATTGATGACAATATTGAGTTCTTCAAGCCATAAGAACAAATAAGATTGTGCATGTTCTGAAAGAACTAGATTTTAGATGATGTGATGATTATATATAATATCAATCTAACAAAGATGTTTCACCTTAGTGTGTTATTTATGCATTGGCTATGGTGAATGGTGACAAGTTAGTCATGGGACACATATAAGGAGAAGTGCTTTGTAACATGGTACAACCCTATGATCATTTTTAATTGAATGACTTCTATATGTAAAATTGTTAGAGAGATAAATATTAATTGATATGAGTATGATACTTATGAAGGTAAAATCTCAAACATAATTATTATGACATTATTTTAGATCTTTTTATGACTATTTAAGTTTGAGTAGTACATATTCAAAGTAATAATTAAAATTATTGATGTATTACCTAAAAAAATTAAAATTGTGGATGACCATGACCTATGAATAGAGAAAATTATTTTAGTTCTTTGTAACATGGTACAACCCTATGATAATTTTTAATTGAATGACTTCTATATGTAAAATTGTTAGAGAGATAAATATTAATTGATATGAGTATGATACTTATGAAGATAAAATCTCAAACATAATTATTATTACATTATTTTAGATCTTTTTATGACTATTTAAGTTCGAGTAGAAGTACATATTCAGAGTAATAATAAAAATTATTGATGTATTACCTAAAGAAATTAAAATTATGGATGACCATGACCTATGAATAGAGAAAGTAGGTGTGGGGGTCAAATACCTTAGATACTACTATAAGGAGACTATTCTTGGAAGTGATAATTTAAGATTGATAACCACCTTATATGCTAAAGGAGGCAAAAAGGAAATTTGTATCATTTTACCCTTCGTTTAAGAATCAAACATAATATTGTCTTAATATTTAATAAAACTCATCATACATAAGAAAGTAAACCAATCATAGAGTGTAAGTATTTATTCAAGATTCAATTTTATCTTCTCAGCTTGAGCAATAGTTAATTTATTGTTGGTTGGTCGAACTACTTATATAATTCCTATGAGCGTGATATCTAGATTTATGTCTACTTAATTACTTTTATAACCTGTATACTTATGGATTTCTTTTGGACATATTCAATTGTTCAATGAATATTTTAGTTTTGTGTTGTAAACTACAAGTTTTGACAATGTAATAATTTCATATGTTTTTGGTCTCGTTTCCGAAATTATTTTTAGTTTGATTGGTCAATTTGAGTTGATATAATGATCTTTGAAAATTTATATATTTTTTTCTTGTTAGTTTGATAATTATTTTTGTTTAGTGCTTATTTTTGTTTCTTTTTTTGTGTAGCCACAATAACATACGTACTGAAGATCTGAGACTAAGTCAATACCTCTATACCTAGAAATTGAAAGAATGTGAAGACAAATATATATATATATATATATCTAAGTGAGTAAGCATGGAGGATAATGACAATAATAAGAATAGCCAAGGGGGTTCAGAACAAGTTATTCAATAGCTCATTCCTTGTGCAAGCTTAGGAGATTATTAGAGGCCAATATTGATGGACCAACTACTCTTGGATCCAAATGCAATCTATACATGCAAACCATTTTGAGTTGAAGCCTAGTCTCATAATCATGCTGAAACACCATAAATTTGGTAGATGATTTTTAGAAGACCCATATAGTCATGTTGTGGCTTTTTTAGAGTTATGAAACACTATCAAAATAAATGGTCTTAAACTAGATGCAATAAAGATGATACTTTTCCTATTTTCTTTGAGAGAATGAATTGATTATAATGCTTATGATTAGCCAGTTAAGACAAGAAAAGAAAAATATATTGTATGATGCTTGAGATTGATTCAATGATTTAAAAAGGAGCTTCCTACAATATGGATTTGAATTAAGGTTCGAAGCTTAGATATTCTATGATGGTGGAAACTAAATGATGAGGTGCATAGTCAATGCAGCCTTGATTAGTTTTATCATGAACACATTTGAGAAGACTTATTTTCTATTTAACGAACTAGTCAAAAATAATTATAAAATTCTGAAAGAAAAATTAAGTGTAAGGAAGCAAGATGAAGCTTTAAAGTTGGTAAATTAATAGCAATAGAAGTAGCTTGATCCATTTTTTAGCAAGGTTGGAGCCTAACATGACAAAAAGCTTAGTGTGAGATAAATGATAGTTTTGTAAAGCAAGAAGTTAATAATTTTGAACCAATTTATCAAGTAGAGGAAGGTAATATTTTGTAGATAGAGTATATTTTCAGACCCAACAAAAATGTCTCTATATATTATCATCCAAATATAATAAATTATGATAATTTATCATATGAAGATTTTAAATCAATTAAATGTGTTACTAAATGCAAAGATCTCTGAGTTCCAATTACAACAACCTAATGGGAATAGAAAAGGTATCATTTTAAAAGAGTATTTTAATTCTACTCATAGAGGGATAGGAGGATTTAAATGCAAGAGAACTAAATGAAATAGATGGAAACAAGGCTAGATCACATAAACGTGATAATGAAGACTATTGAGAATCAAATTGGACAACTAGTATTAATGATGAAGAAAAAGAGTATAATAGATTACCAAGAAATACCAAGACTAATCCAAAGAAATGTATATCCATTACATTTAAAAATAGTGAAGAATTAGAAGAAAAAGAAGTTGAAGCAAAATCCAAAGAGGAATTTAATGTAGAAAATGAAGTTCTGATTGATGATGTTCCTACAACCAAAGTTATGTTGCCTAGTATCATGACATCCAATTCCATGATATTTTCTAATATTATGACACTTCCATGACCTACTAACAAACTTATACAAGCACCTATCATACATGAAGAAGTGGAATTAAACTAGAAAAAATAGATGAACTAAAATATTAAATATAAGAATGACATACTAAGTAATGACTATGCAACTGGTAAATAAAATTATCAACCTAATTTTTTTTTCCACAATTTAGAAAGGAAAAGTGAGATAAATAATTCAATTAATTTCTCACTATCTTTAGAAAATTGTAAGTAGACATACTATTCTCTAAAACTTTAACTGAGATGCCCCTGCAACATAAAATTTATAGAAGATATCATAAGTAGTGATGAGTAATTTGATACATGGTGAATGGTGAGCATGACCAAAAAATGTGGTGTCATTATTCAACATAAGCTCTAGAGAAAGCTCAAATTTTTAAGGAGTTCTACAATTCTCTATGTTATTGAGGATAACACCTTCCATAAGGCATTATATGAATTGTGAAGAAAGTTTCAACTTGATTCCATTATCCATAGTTTGATAACTCTAATTTCTCACTTGTTATAGATGGAAGGCCGATCAATCAAGTTTTTGAGTAGACTTATTAAAAATGTTCATAGTCAAGGTTACACAATTTATTTTCTATATAAACTTTGTGGTATTAGACATGGTGGAAGACTCGTATCCTCCATTGATCTTGGGATTATCATTCTTGGTGACTAGACACGCATTGATTTAATATGAAGAATGAAAGAATTTCTACTCATGTGAGAGAAGAATATGTAAAGTTCAACTTGTATAAAATCCTACAAATTCTAGACCATGATAAAGAAAATTACGGAAGAATAGATAGCCTCATACGCACTATCTAAATACATGATTTTGATTTTGGATGGAAGGATTTCCTAGATAATTGTTGGTATGAATAAATGGGATAAGTTGAAGAACTAAAAGTAATTCTATAAAATGAAAAGTTGTAATTGACCTTGATGAAGAAAATTATTTAAAAGTCACAAAAAAACTTAGTCATGAGAGAAGAAGAACCAAAGACAAGTTACTATGAAGTTTAGAAAAAAATGGTTGATACCACAAAATTCCCATTTGAAGAACTCACAAAGAGTATCATGAGAAGACTCTTTAGACTATAGAAAAATTTCAAGATGAGAAAAGTCTACTACTGATTTATGATGTGCTAGGAGATAAAGTTGAAGTGGAGACTATTATTCATGAAGATCAGAATAAAAAAAGGCCGAGGTTGTTGTGTAGAAAGAAGTTATTACTTTTGAAAAGTTGAGACTACACAAATGGACTCAATGAAGGAAGAATTCATGATAGAAGAAAAAATCATAACTTTGAAGAAATAGAAGCTACAAGAAGAGGCATTGATATTCGCCATAGTCAGGACGTAGGCACAACTACTCTAGAAAAAAAAATACATGGTTAAAAAATTATTTTAAGCCTGACTAATCTCAAAGCCATGATAGTTGTGAAAGCAAATATACTTGATGATGCCATGATTTTTGTTAATGTTACCCTATAAGAAGAAGAACCTCTTGAAACATTGACAATTATAGATTAACTAATCTTGAAGGTGTTATCAAGCCACCTTAATTATGCATTCCTAGGTGATAAAAAAGACAAAATCAATCATTATTTTAGTAGCATTGACTAAAGAGATAGAGGATACCATAATGAAAATTATAAAACAATATACCAAGGCTATAATATGGTCATTCGAAGATATAAAAGAAATTAGTCTCTTAATATGCATGCATAAGATACTTATAGAAGATGGTGCAAGGCTAACTTTTTCATCATAATATGATATTTTCCCAATCAAATAAATAATTATTCTTTTTACATTGTTTCAACACCACTTATAAGTTTTACAAATATCCTTCAAAAAAATCTCTATAAATATAAAACTATCTATAAATATCTTCATAATTTCTTCACTGAGATTGAAAAATATGACATTCATACATCTCAAGATAGTGGTAGGAGTGTTTCATTGACCAAATGACATTCCATGAAATGCAAAAGTCTCATATAGGCAATTAAATTTAGTTTTTTGTTTATCTACTAGATCAATCCAAATATATTAGTATTCCAAATCCATTTAGAAAAAAAAATAAAAGAAGTGCCTAGAGATCTTGTCTCAAAATTTGATTTATCAAAACTTCTCAAATGTGCAACTATTGTCATTGAACAATTGTCCTTGTATATAGATTTTATCAACTATTTGGCATGTGATGTCCTTCCTTCCTATGTCATATTCCACCAAAGAAGAAAATTTATGCTTGACATGAGAAATTACCTATAGGATGATTCACTTCTATTAAGAAGACGTGCAGATCATATCATAAGGAGATGTATACTAGAAATAAACAAATAGAAATTATTCTCAAATGTAACTATTTTCTCTTTATGGAGGACATTTTGGAGATAATAAAATTGCTCAAAAAATATTTAAGTCTAGATTGTTTTGGCCATCATTATTTAGACATGGTCAAAACATTGTGCCAAGATATAACATATGCCAAATATTGAATAATATATTTGGGTAGAATAAAATGTTTCTCAATAAAATTCTTGAAGTAGAATTTTTTGATGTATTGGGATAAACTTCATGGGGTTCATTCTCTTGCTCCTTTGGGAAAATATATATCATTAGTAATGGATTATGAGTCTAAATGGGTTAAAACAATAGCCTCACAAAAAAAACTATGCCAATATAGCTGTGGGCTTCCATACAACAATGTTTTCATGTATTTCGACACCCCAAAATGTAGTGTAAATGATGAATGAAGTCATTTTTATAACAAGTTATTTGGTACTTAATTAAGCACGACAGAAGTATGTGAAGAAAAGACTGGTCTCAATTATAGAAGAAGCATTATAAGCTCATAGAATGATATTCGAAACACCTCTAGGGATGTCTTTTTATAGACTTGTTTTTAGAAAATGTTGTCATCTACTAGTCAAACTTGGGCATCGAGTATAATGGGCAATAAAATAAATGAACTATAATATGAAAGATGTAAAGGAAATGTTAGTTCTTCAAATGAGTGAACAAGAAGAATTGAGGAATAAAACTTATGACAATGCTCAGATCTATAGAGACATAAAAATAGCACGGCAAGAATATATAAGGAAGGAGTTAAAAATTAAATAAGATATATTGATTTTCAACCCACGTCTCAAGTTATTGTATGAAAATTGAAGTATCAGTGGTATATACCATTTATAATCACACAATTATGTCATTTGGAGCAGAATTAGTGAAACTAGATAATGGAATAGAATTTAAGATGAATGAGCAATGACTTAAGGATTATAAAGGGGAACAAGTTGAATTTGGGATGGTGGAATATTCAGAGTCAACTATCTACTATCGCAACATAGTTAGAAGAATCTAACAAGTGTAGAGTACAATCTAAAAAATTAGTCCAATTAAAGACATTAAACATAATACTTCTTTGGAGGCAACACAAGTAAGAAATATTTTAGTGTTATTTTTGATTATTCTGCACTCAAATCATTGAACTTATGTGGTTGTTTTTGATTATTTTCATGATATGAGTATATTAAAAATGAGTCATAAATTTTAGAAATTCATTGAATTATGATTTTTATAGATTTAAATGAATAATAGTGAAATTGGATAAAATTTTAGTATGAATGGTAAACTTGGTGGAATGTTGGAATGAAGGATAGGGTAGCAAGCAAACAGTAGTTATATCTCTAATGTCACAACATGTTTACACTAATACATGTCTAATGAAGAATCATGACAGTCTTTTTTGGTTGTGACTTTACAAACAAGTCATGATTATCTTTATATATCATGACTCTATCATGTGGTTGCCACACTCTTCATTGCCACAACAATAACTGAGTCATGGCTACTTTATTTATAAAATACAAAATTTGCCACCTAATATTTTTACATCATTGCAAATAAGTGTGAAACTAGTACTAAAAGTTGCATCAATTTGATTCTTCTGACATGCTCTTTGAACTTCTTCAGAAGCATCAATAGTTGGAGATTGGATAATTGACTCATCTAGGATATATGCTAATTTTCAACTTTGAACTATTCTCAAATTTCTATGTCAATATAAGCTCGATCAATTTATTTGTATCCAATATAAATCATAATTCACTTTTTATTATTATAGCTTTAATACTGATTATATATATATATATAATCATCATATGATCACCCATTATCATTTGAACATACAAATGTTCTCTGACTAAATAGCATGGTTATGGATTTTTTTCACAATCAATTCTCTTAGCTATGGAGGAATTGACTAGGTCAAACTTAAGGCATGCATTTTGTTACAAATTTTTTGAAATTAAATAAAAAATTATATTTAATGAATCTTTATCTCCATTGTGCCTGCATCTTGCAAGCAACTCTTTTATATCTTCAACTTATCCTAATCATATGTAATCAAATTACATTTCAAAAAGGATACCATACGTTATATTTCAAGGGAATTGAGATGAGAAAAGAATACATAAAGTGATTAAGTGAGATGGAGGGATGCACGTTTCCTATTTTCTATCAAATGAAAATATACAAAATGAACTCATTTTGTATGTGTTTCATGAAATAATTAAATTATAGAAATTAATAATCCAGATTCAATCAATATTGTCTTACACCCAAAATGAATGCCTTTTAACACTTGAAATAAATTTACTTAGTTTGAGTAGGTCCATTTGGAAAAAAAATGATTTGAATCCTTTTTAAATTTATTTTCTCATCTAATATTCATTTATTTGAAGAAAAATATTTAATATTAATTTTAAATTAATACTATAATTTTTAATTTCTAGGATCTAATTTCTAACATTCCTTCTATCATGTCAATTTTGGATGTATCCAAATGTGTCTCATATATCACTATTGGGATCTTACTCAAAGCACCAAAATCTCGAGAGCAGCGGAAGAAATTCAAATTTTGATCTCACCCATTAATAAACCATTAATCTTCAAAATTGATATCATAGATGAATATTATACAAGAAAAATATTTTCTTGTAACAATGTTTCTTTTTTTAGGATTTGTAGTTGATGATAACAATCTACGCATATCTCCAATGATAATTCACACAAAGTCGATAGCAGAAATCTTATGAGAAGTAATTTTGTAGACAAGTTAATACAAAAACTTGTTCAAAAATTTTGACAGTGTATGAGAAGTGGGAGACAAATTCTTCATTTTCCTTTTAAATTATCTAGATACAATTAATCTAGACATGATTGTCTAATTTAAGAAGGAATTTTCCAACTTGAACTGCTCTTTATAAGGAGAGTGGACTCTATTTGACCATCCATATACTAACTTTTTCTAATAATTTAATATTGACTCTACCATTGAGTTGTTATAATCTTTTAATGTGCAACATAATTTTTGTGACCTTTGTATTTTTTAGAGTTGTTGCTACAATATCTCTAAAATATAATAATAATCACAATTTTATTTTCATGTTATGGCAGCCAAGTACTCTAGTGATATAAGAATTCATGGTATTTTTTAGCAATGTGACTTAATCGATATAGAGCCAAAATATCAAGTAAAATTAGTCATCGTAGTATTTTTCAATGCAACTTTGTACTCCAAAGACTATATTTCTGCATTCATGGTATTTCTGGTCATTACGACTTTATGCTCTAGTGAAAAAATACTAAAATAATGATCATTTTTAGTGCCATAATTTTGTGTTCTAGAGGTAGATGATAAGTTGTGGACTTTTCCAACACTAAAACTTTACATTCTAAAAAGAATCTATCTTAATCATGATATTGCCAAGCCATGACATTATGCTTTAGAGGAAAGTCACATTTTTTATGACAATCTTTATTGTCATCACTTTTGTACTATAGAGAAATTTCAATGAGATAATAAAGTCATGACCTCAATCCAGAATCATAAATTTTAGCGGGAGAATTATGTTTTGGTGTGTTTTCTCCAGAAATTTTTAAGATTTAGAAACTAAAATTTTTATATTTTTAAAAAAGTCACAGAACTAAACATAAATTACAAATAAGTGCACCCAAAATCATAAGTACCAAGCTACCCTCACCCACGCCCAGGCCCAGGCCCACACTCACGCTCTCATTCTCACCCTCGCCCACGCCCTCGCCCACACCAATGCCTTGCCCACACCCCTCGTCCCTCGCCCTCGCTCGACACCGAACTCCGAGATCTCAAAGGAGCTCGAAGCCAAGCTCTTGGTGCTCGAAGGAGCTCGACGCCGAGCTCCTAGTGCTCGGAGGAGCTTGATACCGAGCTCCTGGTGCTCGATGGAGCTCGATGCCAAGCTCCTGGTACTTGAAGGAGCTCGACGCCGAGCTCTTGGAGCTATATGCCGAGCTTCTGGAGCTCGGTCAAGAGCTACATCGAGCTCGTCGTCGAGCTCCTGGAGCTCGATGGAACTTGATGGAACTCGATGCCGAGCTCCTGGATCTCGATGGAGCTAGACGCCGAGCTACTGGAGCTCGGCCGAGAGCTCCATCGAGCTCGTCGTCGAGCTCCAGGGGCTATACATTACTCTCAGTCGAGCTCTTGGAGCTATACGCCGAGCTCCTGGAGCTCGACCGAGAGCTCCATAGAGCTCATCGTCGAGCTTTCGGAGCTCTATGGTGCTCTCGGTCGAGCTCCTGGTACTCGGCATTGAGCTCCTTCAAGCTCCAAGAGCTCTGCGTCGAGCTCCTTCGATCTCCAGGAGATCTACGTCAAACTCCTTCAATCTCCAGGAGCTCTACGTCGAACTCCTTTGAGCTCCAGAAGCTTGGCGTCGAGCTCCTTTAAGCTCCCGAAGCTCAGCTTCAAGTGAGGGCGAGGGGCGAGGGCATGGGTGAGGGTCGAGGGCGAGGGCGAGAAAGAGGGTGAGAAAGAGGGCGTGGGCAAGAGGCGAGGGCGAGGAGCAAGGGGCGAGGGGCGAGGGCGAGGGTGTGGACATGGGCGAGGGACAAGGGTGTGAGCTGGGCGAGGGGCTAGGGTAGCTTAGTACTTACGAATTTGGGTGCACTTATTTTTAATTTAATTTTAGTTTTGTGACTTTTTTAAAAATAAAAAATTTTAGTTTATAAATCTTAAAAATTTCTAGGGAAACACTCCAAAACATAATTCTCCCAGTTTTAGCTTAAAGAATCATATAAAACCACAATGTATAAAAGCAATACATAGAAGATTTCAAAGAAAAAGAAGAGATAAAAATTATATTTTGAGCCAAACTTATGCAAACCCTAGGTTTGAATGACTTTCAATCCATAATTAGGTGCAAATCTAAGATAAATGTGAGCAATAATTATTTGAGATTATATTTTGAGACTTAGATCCTCATTAGGGCTTTCATTCTGAACTCTCTAATTTATGTGATGTCATTTAAAATATCTTATATGAATTTTTTTTCAATGTTAGGCTAAATTAGGATCTATGATTGGTTTTTAGTACTTCATATTTTGATGATTTAATATTATAATATTTATAGTTGTGGAAGTGTTTTTGTTGGAATATTAATGGATATAGATGATATTTCTAACCTCAATTTAAGATTTTCACAAGTTAGTAGGTTTATGTATATCGGTCATGATAGACTATGATAGATAAGTCATGGTACACACTCACATAGTACCATTAGAAAAAATTACTACTATTTTAATATTAACACATGAGATGCACTTATGTATGAAAATATAAGATTGAGGAAAGTTTAATTACCTTGTTTTTGGTGATAGTGTACAAATGAAAACCACCTTGTTTGCCAATATAGCATATTGGCATTTTTTTCATTAATCTATCCTTTATCTTATATACAAACATAATATTACCCAAATATTATAAAAAACATTATCATATACAAGAAAGTGAACCAATATTTAGATTTAAATTTAGTTTATTACTTGTATGACTTGTATACTTTTGTGGAACTCTTTCAAACAAAATACAATCACTCAATGATCTTTTGGGACTACATCACAAATAATAAGTTTTGATATCATAATAAAGTCACAATAGACTCCACATGTTTCCTACCTTCCATCTCCATAAGAGGCCTAATCAAATAAATCCTAGGTTAAAAAATGTTGACTTGGTTTAATCTCATTTGATTATTCATATTTTCACACATGGTTTTACCATGTGCATCTCATGCACATAGAAATTTTTTGTCATTGGTCTCAAACTCATTAAAGAGAAAGTTTTCAAAAGTCATTACAAATTATATCTAAAACACGTCCCTTGATTTAAATCAAATTCAAATCATTTTATTCCAATATCTAAAGTTTAAGAGTTCGGCCCATTAGGCTTCAATTATTTTTAGTCACCTGGTTCAATATTTGAATCAAGTAAGTCATGAATGGTATGTAGCAAAATATCATAATCTCAATTGACTTGAGAGTTAGTGATATGGCTATAAATATTTTCATAGACAACATCATGTCAAATAGTTCTTTCTTCTTTTTATACCCACTTGGTTCGGAGCATGGACAAAGTGTGACTCTAACTAAATTATCTATGTTATATCTAGCCTAAGCACATGATCGATATCTAAGATAAATAATGAGTACCTCAAGTCTAAGGATACTTATAGTTTTACTATAATGAGACTATCATCTATATAAAATAGATCAACCCTAAGATTAAGTTATATAAAGTCTCTAATATACTTGACTTCTTTAACAAGCATCCATATGTCTATTTTAATTATCACCATGACCATTATTCATGAGATCAATTACTTGATCAATTCAAGGAGTACAATACATTTTAGTCTATTCTAATCAATAATGTCTAATTTTGTTGATCATATGACTAGGAATAATTTTGATATATCATGATTTTCTTCTTGATTTTATAATATATCATGGACTTTATTAATTGATTTAAGATTGATATCAATTCATATAAATAATAAATATCAAATTAATGAATGTCTTCTTATTAATTGAAGTAACTAATATAACAAGTATAAAAAGAGATTAGCTTTAAAATACTTTTCTAACACATGAATACCAATGTAAGACAAAAACATTAGTGCCTATTGCCTAAAAATGGTTATTTATAAATAATCCATGTGAAAAGATGATGATGCCACTTATGATCATTTCATCCCTTTGTTAGGTAAGATAACCGCCACTTTTAGCCTAGAATAGTAGACATCGACAACAAATGCTTTGTGTTTGTGATTTGAAATTTTTAGACAAAGATGAATAATGGATACCAATGCATCAAATTATTTAATAAGATGATGTGAAGTAAAAATACAAGATAAGAAATATTGTGATTGTAGTTCCTTGACCAAACCTCCAAGTACATCTTGATCTAATAAGATCATTTTCTTTTTAATGTCTCAAGAAGACCCAATTAATGGTTCACATATCCATGATGACAATGAATTAATTTTTTAATTCTTTTCCTAACAATTCAATATGTGGACATTCTTTTAATTCACTAATTGGTAGAGTTTCCTCCAACATTTTCTCCATTTGGAAAAACACTCCTTATTTAAACTAATGGTCACATTTGATTTTCACTTGAACACAATTATACTAAACAAAACTAATTTCCATCCTCAATAGGAGTTCATGATCATTTGTTTCTTCCATGCCATTCTATTTGACCAATTGATATAGAATCCATCTTATGTTTGAAAAATATGAAATTATATAATCATATTTTAAGAATAAATAAAATAATAAAAAAATTATAAAATTTAACATTGGAAAGGCATTGTCAAATATAATTCAAACTAGTGCATCATGTAATACTCCAAACAAACCAATCAAAAATTTCAATTGAGAAGTTCAAAACAATTATTAGAAATTTACTACAATATCCTCTATTCTTGAAACATTTGAATTGCTAAATTTGTTCTCCAAAGAACTCAATTGATATGATAGTTCAATTATAGCTATTAGTTCACCTATGATTTGGTGGTCTCAGACATTCAACACTTGTTCCAATGAGTCCACATGAATCTCTTCATTTATGAGAGTATGAAGACAACAACAAGCAAGATTGATTTTATATTATATCTTAACTAGATAGAAACAAGGACTCCTATCTATAGCCCAACATAATTTTAGCAAACTAAAACATCTCTCAATAATGTTTCTTGCAGTACAATAATCCATGTTCAAAAATTATTCATGGGTTTTTGGCATGGGTCCCTTTCTCAAATCATTGAGATTATATCTTTTTCCTCTATATGGGGCAATAAATTCATCTTCATTTGTATACTCAACATCAACAAGATTACAGTAACCTACAATAGATATTTTAGAAAATATATAATACATAAAAAAAATCAGACTAATTGAATCTCGAAGAACATAAGAATCAGATGTCGATCCTTCCCAACCTAGTAGTATAGAAATAAACTAAGTGTCCAGAACAAACTCCTAAGATATTTGTTACAATTTCATTCTTACTTGTTTAATATTTAGGGTTGTCTCTCTCATGTAGATTCATTGGAATGTACATGCCATCTGTAGCTCCTAAACAATTTTATTTAATGAAAGTATTAGTATTGCTATAAATATGAATTTATGAAATGTACATTAACTAAATTATATTTTATATACTCTTTGGAGGTAAATACTACATACAATATTGTATTAAAATGTCTACTAATAGGTTCTCCAAATCTTAAAAATCAAAATTTTATTATTTGTTTCTTTACATGAGGTACAAAGATAATATTAATGAAAATATCTTGAATCATCAACACATATCTTGAATCATTTAGTTTGCCAATACTACTAAGCATCAAACATAATATTAATGAAAATATGTTTATCTATCCTAAGTTGCTAGAGACGAACCCAATTGTGGTAGCATTTCTAAGTTGCAATGTTTATCTACTCTCCAAACTCCACCCATGTGATACAATGAAAACAAACAAGAAATTGCATAAATTGCTAGTTTTGCTATCAATTGAATAAATCCTAAAATTTTTTTCTAAACCCTATGCTATGGAATGTTTGTTGAGAAGATGAATGAGACATCATGAGGTAAGTTGATGATGAATGAGGCATTTTGCTTCAACAACATATTCAAGGGTTAAATCATAATTTATGTTGACTTATATTATTTCCTTGCCTAATGGAATAACAATACCACCCATTTTGAATAAAAATATCCCACTTAAAGTACAATTTGAATGCTGTCGGATTCATTTTTGATTTCATTCCTACCTAAACAAAATTTATCCAAACTTTGTAATGAGTGATAAAATGAATGAAATGTCCATTTCCCTTTCTCTTTTCAACATACATCATGAAGGGGTAAAAACAATAGAGAAGCAATCATATATCAATACTAATGATTTTTAAGTTAAAAATCACTTAAATAAAAACAAACCCATCCTCAAGGCTAGGTTAGTAGCCAAGCACTACTCTCAATTACATTGTACTACCTTTATAGAAATGTTTGCTCTTATGGATAAACTTGAAATTGTTAGGTTGATAATTACATTGATAGCTCAAAGAGAGTGATTATTATATCAATTATACATTAAATTTTCCTTTATAAATGAAGAATTGAATGAAAAAATGTATGTACACCAATTGTCTTATATTGTAGGTGTAGGGCAGTAAATCTAAGTTTATAAGCTTAAAAAAGCTCTATACGGTTTGAAACAAACACCACTAGCTTGGCACACACACATAAATAGTTATATACAACACTAAAGGTTCATCGGATCTCCCATCAACAAGGTATACAAAAATAAATTATGATTCAGGAATATTGTTGGTGGCACTACATGTGGATGATCGTGTGTTCGTGGTTAATAATTTGGGCATGATTATTAAGTTTTAAAGGAGATATGACCAAGAAGTATGAAATGAGCGACATGAGTTTTCTCCATTATTTTTTTGGTATAGATAAATTCCAATATAATAGTAGAATTTTCATCACTCAAAGTAGTTGTATATATCAAATCCTTAAAATATTTGAAATGATTGATTGCAAATAAGTATCCATCCCTTTGATACAAATCAAAAAATTGAAAATAATAAATGATAAAGTTGTAAATGAAGAATAATATAGAAGTTGTAAATGAAGAATAATATAAAAGTTGTATAGAAGACTATTTATATCACAGTAGTCCTGTTATAACCTTTGTTGTACCTATTTATCATGATGTATTCACTTACCAAACCACTTTCATTAGAAAATAGCAAGGAGGAATTTGTGGCACCTTTAAAAAATTATGAACTTGGCATAAGGTACTTGAATTTCATGAATGCCAAATTATTTAGAATTTGTTATGAGGAGGTTGTATAGAAGACTTAATAAGTACTTTTGGTTATATTTTTTTTGTTGGTTCTTCAAATATTTCTTGGATTAACAAGAATCAAACCTCAATTGCTTTATCCATTTTTGAGGTAGAATATGTTTCTACCTTTATAGCTACAAGACAAGCCATTAGGCTATGTAGATTAATAGAAGAAATTAATTGGTAGTTGACAAAAATAACTCATATTTAATATGAAAAAAAAAGTCAATAATTTTTATTAGAAAGGACTATGTACTCCAACAACAAACATATAGTATTGAAATATAAAATCATTAAAAAGCAATTAAAAATAAAGAAGAATTATTGAATTACTACATCACAAAGGATCAAATTGAAGATACTAATGAAAGCCTTTCCCATAAAAAGGTATGCACACTTATGAAAGAATATTATAATAAGGATGAGAACTGTAATGTATAATGTAATATTATTTTTTTAAAGTAATAATTTATCGTACCCTCACATGTGTTCGTATATGATATGTGTTTTGTTTTTATATATTTTTTATTTACTTTATATTGTTTTATTTTATTTTAAAAATTATTAGTAAAAAGGACATTGTAAGATTTGGTTTTGATTAGAATAAGTAATTTTTCAATTACATTGTTGTTTCTCTGATCTTCTCGCATACTCTTTCTCTCTCTCGAAGTACTACAGAACAATCAAAAAACATGAGCAAAACTTAACATGTTCACCAGCACATGCATTACACGGGCAATTGAGTAAAAGTAATATTTTGAAAAGTGGCTCACAAATAAGTTTTTCCAAATGTTTGTAGGTAATGATGAGAGAAATGGGAACTGTTGCCAAGAGAATGTTTGATGAGTGGGAAGAACAGGCAAATAAAACAGAAGACGGAATCATAAAGCTAGAAATGACAGAAAATTTAAAGAAACTTACATCTGATATAATTGCACACACTGCATTTGGAAGCAGCTATGCTCAAGGGATAGAGGCCTTCGAAGCACAAAAAGAGCTTCAAAAATATTGTTTTGCTTCTCTAGCAGAAGTTCGCGTGCCTGGCTCCGAGTAGCTGCACATCTCCCTTTAAAACTGTTACCCATTCCCAATTGTGTTCTACTATAATGTCTCCTCTTTGCAGGTATCTTCCCACACCAACAAATGTTCAGATGTGGAAGCTGGACCGAAAGGTGAAGAAGTCGATCCAGTCAATCATAGAAAAAAGAATGAAGACGGAGTCGATGGGAGTGAATGGATATTATGGAGATGATCTGCTTGGCATCATGCTTGGAGACACTAAAACAAAAAACAACATAAAATATACTATTGAGGATATCATTGAAGAATGCAAAACATTCTTCTTTGCAGGGCAAGAGTCCACTTCCAGCTTATTGACTTGGACCATTATGTTGTTGAGCTTGTACCAAGAATGGCAAGAGAAACTAAGAGAAGAAGTCATAAAAGAATGTGGGCTAGGCATACCTGAGGCATCCATCTTTTCCAAGTTGAAACTGGTAAGCTTTTGCACCATGGTTTTAGCATTCAAACTAAATTACTATTGAGAAACAATTAGGTGCAAATATGCTTAAGCAAAAAGATGAACTAGCCATGAGAGTAGGGAGACAACCAAGAGAAAATGTTAATAAAATGAATAATAGTTAATATTTACAAAAGGATCATGTGTTCTATACATAGTTATTGTCATATGATAAAGGTAATAAATATTGTATATTTATAATGGTTCGATGGTGTACAGATGTGCTCAATTTAAACTTAACATGGCAGCTAAAATGGGCTAGTGTTTTAGAGTCCAATATCTATTCGTGTATATCCTTTCATCGGAATCCATCTCTATTTAACCAAATCAGATAGTCTTATCAATATTCTTCCTCATTTAGTGCCATTAAAAATAATTACAATATGCGATGAAAGTGAATGTGCTTCTCCTTAGGTAAGTGCTTTGTAAATATATCTGCAATTTGATCTTCAGCTTTGCAATAAGCCAATTTAATTTTATTATGTTCTTTGGCATTCTTAATGATATGGTATTTAAGTCCAATATGTGTGGTTCGACAATGCAACATAGCATCCTTAGTTATGATAATTGGTGATTGATTATCACGTAGAATAATTATAGGTTTACTTGCTACTTTATTCAGATCAAACATTAGTTTCCTCAACCATAAGGATTGTAAAGTGGCTACTGGGGCAGAAATATATTCTACTTTAGTCGTGGATAGGAAAATTATTGATTGTTCTTTAGATGTCCAAGAGATATTAGTAGTGCCTAAAGAAAACACGTATCCATATGTATTTTTGTAATCCTCTAGACAACCTCTTTAGTCACTATTACAATATCTAAATATTTTGATATTCATGATTTCGAAATATTTCAAACCAAGGTAAAGAATCACTTTAAGATACCTCGATACTCTTTTTGTAGTACCGAAATATAAGTGATTTGATGAGTGCATGAATCTTGATGTTAAATTTATTGCATAGACAATGTTTGGTCAGAATATTTAAGCATAGGCTTCTTATGAAGCTACTATATTGATTCCCATTAATTGGGCTTCCTTGAGTAGATGATTGCTTTTGGTTAGTTATTAAGAGTGTAGAAAGTAGTTTGTAGTCTTTAATCCATACTTTCTCAAAATAGAAAATATATATTTAGGATTGATTTAAGAATATTTCAGTTGAGACTTTCTTAAATAATTTATCATCCTTTTTTTAAATAATGATGAAGAAATCTTATGTTATATATTTTATATTTCTTCATCATTTCTTTCTTAAATAATTTATCATTTTAGTATTATTACTAGTGAAAATAATACCAACAAAAATAAATATAATCATTATTTTAGAATTATTACTTTTTTTAATATATAATGTGGACTCACTCATATTTCAATTGAAATTTGATTGTATACATGAGTTAATTTGGTTTTACAAAACATGAGGTGTTTATTTCAACTCATAAAGAGTCTTGTTTATTTTATAAACTTAGTGTTCATATTCTTTTCCAATCCTAATAAATGATGGAGAAATCTTGACATATATTTCATATTTCTCAATCATGTCTTTCTTAAATAATATTATTATTTTAATATTATTACTAGTGAAAATAATGTTAACAAAAATAGATACTATCATTATTTTAGAATTGTTAATTCTTTTAATGTATAATATGGTCTCACTCATATTTTAATTAAAATCTTGATTCAATAGGTGCTTGTTTCAACTCTTGAATAGTCTTGTTTATTTTATGATGTTCATATTTTTTTCCTAACAAATATGAGGAGTTGGTCAACATAATTTTCTTCCTTTAATGTATTATTCAATAAGGAAAAATATCTAGTTGGAATAAAGGTCAATCTATGTTCAGCTAGAGCAATTAAAAGTCGCATAGTTTTCATATGGGCTATTAGGGGAAATGTGTCAAAGTAATCACATTCAATTTTTTGGAGTAGCTTTTGACTGCTAATTGGGTCATGTGTATTAGTTTATCATTATTGGTTAAGTATTTGATTTTAAACCAATTAACCCTATACTAAGTTTATTTTTGGTAGGTTCGTTAGTGTCATTATTTTTTTTTGTTCTATAGTGTCTATTTCCTTTTTCCATGGTCAGTAATCAAACTTGGTGTTGTATAGCCCAAATTATTTACTATAGGTTTCATCTAAAGTTGATGGGCTCTACAAAGTAGTAGTTACACTTTTGATAGATATCATCTAAAGGTATATATTTAATTGGTATGTTTACTATAGGTTTAGGAGAGTCCAAATTGTTTCTATAAACTTAATCAAACTCATGAATAGAGACATATCTATGATGCTTGCAAGTTTCAGTATTTACTGTTGGTATTACTTGTTTAAATTGAGTGTCTTCAATATATGAATATTATTGATTTTCATTTTGTATTTTATCTTTCCTATTTGTTTCCTCATCAAATAGCACATCATTACTTAAAAAGAAATTATTTGTTTCTAACGAATACAAACGACACCCATTGGAGTGTATGCTATATCCAACTATGATGCATTTTACATTTTTATTATCCAACTTTTTTCTTTTCTATTTTGGGATTTTAGAGTAACCAAGACTCTCGAAATGCAGAAGACCAAGTGATATACACTTGGTCTTCTTCCACTATTGGAATGATATTTTGTAATACAGAAGTAAAATATCTATTCAGTAAGCAAATAATTATGTTTACAATTTATGTCCAAAAATATTAGGCATATTCTTCTGAGTCATTAATGAACTTGCCATTTCCATAACAATTTTATTCTTTTTTTTTACCACTTCATTTTATTGTGGTGAATATGTTATGGTGAGGTGTTGTTTAATTAATTTTATCTCATATAAGTTGATAAACTTCTGGCAACAATTCATCTATCTGCTTTAAGCATTTTTATAGTCTTCCTAGATTGCATGTCCACCATGTTTAAAATTTTCGAATACATCAATTGTTTTAGATTTGTGTTTTATGAAGTGCACACACATCATTTTAGTGCACACACATCATTTTAGTGCAATTTTCAACAAACAACATACAATAACTATTATTTGTTATGGATTGGATAGCTATGGTCCATAAATGTCATAGTGGATAAATTCAAGTGGGGTGGATGATATCTAGGTAATTTCTTATACTAAGAATTGTTTGGATTATTTGCATATTGCACACTTTTCACAGGTAGAAGTGAGCATATTGAGGCTAAAGGGAAAGGTTACTTATCAATTTCTTTTTGTTAAGAAGCTTTAAGCTTCTATAGTTTAAGTATCTGATCTTTCTATGCCACAGATTAATCACTTGAATGATATGTATATTTAATACATTGCCTATATTATGATCAAGTTAAGGAGAAGCTCTTGCATTTAGACATCTTTTTAATAAGTGAGTCCCTTTTAACTCTTTATCATATATAGTACATTTATTTTCTTCAAATATTATTGTATGCTCATTGTGCACGAGTTATCCTATACTCAGGAGATTTTGGTCTAACTCAAGAACTAATAACATATTGTTAGTCTTTTCCTTTTATTTTATAAGGTTATCATTTCTCGGCACAACGAGTGTGTTGTGTATGTTTTTGACATATAGAATATGTGTTTTTTTGAGGATTTTTTCTTAGTACAATTAGTTTGTTGTGTATGTTTTTGTTTGTAGTCTTTAGAAGCGCATCCAAACATTTTATAGTTTATATACTGGTTCTTAGACTTGTTCTAATAATTCATTTCTTTATGGTTATTCTTTATACACACATGTATGTGTAGGAGAAAGACCTTATTTAAGAGGCATTGAGTTTTATTGTAGAGGTTTAGTTTATCTTCTTGTCTTATGTTTTGTTTTGATTCACATATCAGGTTATACTTTGTGTATTGTGTTGTGTTTTATTTATGTTCTTCTCATTTTTAGTTTCCATGGAGAGTGACATATATGTTTTGTTTTGACACTAATAACATATATTTGATTTGAAAAGTTGCTTTTGTACATATTTTTATTATTTTGAATAGTCTTGTTCATAAGAATTTAATGGACGAAGTACATGTTGGTTACGCTCAGAGAGGTTCTTAGTTTCTTCAATAACTATAACTATGAGATCAAATTTATCAAACAAGTTTATAAGTATTTTTCAAATAACTTAGTTTCATTATTATTTTCATCATGTATTTTCAATTGGTTTAATACATCAATGAACAAGACAAAGTATGCATTAAGAAAATCTGCTTCTCTTATTTTTAGAATTTCAAAATCACTTCTCAAGGATTGAAATTTAATTTTTGAGTTTTTCTCCCCTCGGAATTTATCTTGAAGCAAATCCCAAATATATTTAGCCTTGTTTGATCTCAATATTTTAGGAAAAATGATTTACTATTGCTCTTCAAGTAAATGTAAATCCCAAAGATATCTCAATATATTAGATGAATAATAATTTTTTGACATCTAATTTTTTAATTCGCTTACTTTTAGTTTTTTTTTTCTTTAGTCGACGATATATCTTTAGGTTCTGAGAATTCTTAAATCCCAAATGTCTTGTGACCAAAAAAAATTTATGTTAATATTTCAATAATCATAGTTTTCACCTTCAAACATGAATATATGTGTAACGCCAAAGTTTGAGGAGATGATATTTGGAGATCTCTGAACTTGATGATCATATCCAGCCTTAGATATTAGATATTAGATTATTTGGTATTATAAAATGAATACACAATGATTATGATACACATACAAGCATATATTAATAAAATGAATTAAGCAATAAGAAGATGCAGATGAATATGGTTAGGTTGCGAGAGGAAGATATAAGTATAACAGATAAAAATTTAATAAAATGAATTAATAGTTTATGTTTACAAAAAAATTGTGTATTATATACGCAGTTAATGTCGTGTGATAAGGTTAACTGGAAATTAATGTGTCTTTTACTTTTGCAGATGAATATGGTTGTGCTCGAGGTTTTAAGGTTGTATCCCCTGGCAACGGAGTTATTCAGGAAGGCAACAGAAGATGTGAAATTGGGGGGCTTGATGATTCCAAAAGACACACAGGTGGTGATTCTCATGTATTTCATACATAGGAGTAAAGCGTACTGGGGAGAAGATGCAGATGAATTCAATCCAACGAGGTTCATCAACGGAGTGTCCAAGGCGGCAAAACAACCCAATGTGTTACTTCCCTTTGGTCTTGGACCACGAGCTTGCGTCGGCCAGAATTTTGCTATGTTTGAGGTAAAAATGGTGCTCGCTTTGATGCTCCAAAGATTTTCATTCTCGCTCTCCCCAGATTACAAACACACGCCAATGAACCATCTCACTGTACAGCCGCAATATGGCCTTCCCATCATCATAAAGCCTCTATGACCGACAGAACGATCCTTGATGAAGTGGAGTTTATGGTTTTGGTTTGCATGCTCTCTGGCTTATTGGACGTTGTTATAAAAAAGTCTCATGCTCCATTCTCGTATATATTTTTTGAGTCTGAACACATGTCTATGTTGAATAAACATTAACTATCCTTTTTTTTATTGCGGAAGATGAAATGTAAGAGTCGGTAGTTGCATTTACAGGTGATAATGATTTTTTATTTTCAGTTTTAAAATGATAAATTATAGTCTATAAATAAATCATTATATTAATTATAATAACATAAAATAAAATAAAAAATTTCTCTTCAGAAGATAACTCTCCTCAATTATAATTTACAGTCAATAATAGTTTTTTGCAAATTGTTATCGGAGGGATGGGGAGTATAATCAAGAATGTTATGCTATCCCGATTAATGAAAGTAAACTAGTAGTATTCAAAAGAAAGCTCTTTTCGTTTCTGTGGATTATTGGGAGGTGATTCAAGAAGGTTTCGAAAAACCAGAATCTATCGAAAGATATACGGCAGCTCAAAGTAAGGCATTGAAAGAAACACGATCAAAAGATAAGACGGCATTGTACATGCTATTCCGAGCTGTTGATGAGTCGTGCTTTGAAAAGATTACGAGTACAAAAACTTCAAAAGAAGCATGAGACATCATGGAGAGTGCATACAAAGGAGCCGACCGAGTTAAACAAGTTCGCCTTTAAACTCTTTGCAATGAGTTGTAAGGCATGAAGATGAAGGAGTCAGAAGGTATATTCGATTACATTACGTGTGTTCAAACCGTGGTGAATCAACTCAGTCAAGATGGAGAAAAGTTATCTGATGTGCAGGTCGTGGAGAAGATTTCGAGATCATTAACAGATAGTTTCGAGAATGTGGTATGTGTCATAGATGAGTTAAAGGATCTAGCAACGTTTACGGTCAACAAGCTTTCCAGTTCCCTAATGACACATGAATATCGTAAGAAGAAGAAGGATAAGACACTTGAGTATGAACTTCAAACCAAAGCATCGTTCAATAACGAAAAGATATTCTATTCTCAAAACTTTCGAGGTAAATGGTGTGGCCGTTGTGATCCAGGAAATAGTCACGGTGGGAAAAGCCGCAGTCAAGAAGGATATCATGAAGATAATGGACAATCAAACCAACAAAATTGGCGTGGAAGAGGACGCGGTCGTGAAAGAGGCGGTCGGTCAGATTATTCCAATATCGAGTGTTACAAGTATGGCAAATATGATCACTATGCGAAGGATTGTAATTCTGATAAATGTTACAATTGTGGAAAGGTATGACATTTTGCAAAAGAATGTTGAGTCGAGAAAATGATGGAAAAGACAACCAACCTACTCATGGAAGATGAGGTGCAAGAAGACTTTCTCTTAATGGCATATAACAAAGTCAACACCGACAACAACATAGTGTGGTACCTCGACACGGTGACAAGCAATCATATGTGCCGGCATGAGCATTGTTTTAAAGAGAAGCGAAAGGTTGAAGTTGTATATGTATTGTTTGGAGATGGCTCAAAGGTTGAGGTTAAAGGCCAAGGTATAATTTTTAGGTACAAAAGAATGGTTTCATTATGTCAATCCAAGATGTGTATTACGTACCAGACCTCAAGAGCAATATTTTAAGTATGAGGTAACTCATTGAGAAAGGTTTTTCTGTTTTTATGAAAGACCGGATATTACTATTGTAAGACAAACAATGACGTTCAGTCGCACAAGTTGAAATGGGAAGAAATCGGATGTACAAACTAAATTTGAGAAGTGTACGAGAAAAATATTTGCAAGTCAATGTAGAAGACAAGGCGTCACTGTGGCTTCTCCGTTTTGGTTACCTACATCATGAATGCCTAAACAAGTTGGCAAAGAAGAACATGATGCACGGACTACCGTACATGGAATATGAGGGAAAATTTTGTGAAGAATGTGTGCTAGGTAGAGGTGTCAAACAGGTCGGCCTGGCCCGGCCCGGCCTGAGGCACGGCATGATTCGGTCGTGCCTGGGCCGACCCGACATTGAAATTTTCTGTGCCCGGGCTCGTGTCGTGCCCGACCATGGCAAAATAGTGTCGTGCCGTGCCGAGGCTAACCGGGCCTCGTGCCATGCCTGGCCAGGCACGTTACCGTGCCGAAATCAATTTTTTTTAAATTAGGGTTAATGGGTGCGAAACCCTAATTTTTTTTAAAATTAGGGTTTCAGGTGCGCCAAAATCCTAATTTTTTTTAATTAGGGTTTTGAGCATGCCGAAACCCTAATTTTTTTTTTAATTTAGGGTTCTGCCTGACCGGGCCGAACCCGGCGGATCGTGCCGCGGGCCTGTGCCAGCCTGAACCCCAACAAAATTGTGTCGGGCCTGAAAAAAATGGGTCGGGCTGGCCCGGCACGTTCCGTTTTACACATCTAGTACTCGAAAAGCATGCAAGAATGTCATTTCAAAACAAAGCAGAATATCGGGTAAAACAACCCCTCGAGTTGATTCATTCCGACATATGTGGACCAATCACCCCTGAATCTTTTAGCATCAATAGGTATTATATTTCATTTATTGATGATTTCTCACGAAAAACTTGTGTTTACTTTCTAAAAGAAAAATTTGAGGCATTTTAGGCATTCAAAATATTCAAAGTGCTGGTAGAAAAGGTAACCAATAGACACATCAAATCTGTATGATCCAATAGAGGTGGTGAATACACTTCAATGGTTTTTATGGAGTATTGTGAGGAGCAAGACATAAGGTGATTTATAACTACACCGTACTATCCACCGCAAAATGGTGTGGCTGATAGGAAGAAATGGACCATTCTCGACATGGTTCGGTCAATGCTCAAAAGCAAGAAAATACCGAATGAATTTTGGGCGGAAACCGTGCAATGCATCGTCTATGTTCAAAATCAATGTCCACATGTGTAGCTGTATGATCAAACACCACAAGAGACATGGAGCGGACAAAAACTGACAGTCTCTTATCTCAAAGTATTCGATAGTTTGGCCTATGCACACATGCCAGATCAGTGAAGAATAAAGTTCGAAGACAAAAACAAAAGATATATTTTTATTGGGCATGATGAAAAAACAAAAGGATACAAGCTATTCGATCCGATAAGCAAGAAGATTCTAGTAAGCCATGATGTACGAGTTCATGAAGCAAATGAATGAGATTGGAATAAAGCAACAGAGGATATCATCAAAGTTGGAGAATCATCAACTAATATATCAATAATCATACTGAAAAATTCTGAAACTATTTATGATGAAGATGAACCACGACAACCCAAAATGCGAAGTTTACAAGATTTGTATGATTCGACAAATGAGATACACCTTGTATGTCTTAGTGGATTCTGAAATTTTAAGTTTTGCACAGGCGGTGCAAGGCAAGAAGTGGCAAACTGCCATGGACGAGGAGATTAAAGTAATAGATCGCAATAATACATGACAGTTAGCGGAATTGCCGAAAGGAACTCAACTCATTGATGTCAAGTAGATATTTAAGAGAAAGATGAATGCTCAAGGAGAGATAGAATGGTATAAGGTGAGACTTATAGCAAAGGGTTACAAGCAAAAGGTGAGAATCGACTATGACAAGGTGTTTGCTTTCGTTGCAAGAATGGAGACAATCAGATTGCTCATTTCACAAGCGGCTCAATTCAAATGGCTGATATTACAAATGTATGTCAAGTTGGCATTCCTGAATGGTGTGCTTGAAGAAGAAATTTATATTAAACAACCACTCGAGTACATAAAAATCGGAGAAGAAAAGAAGGTGTTGAAATTGAAGAAACCACTTTATGGGTTGAAGCAAGCATCGCGGGCATCGAATACTCGTATCGATACATACTTCAAAGAGAATGGGTTCGAGCAATGTCCCTACTAACATGCCCTTTATGTGAAGAAAATTGGAGGTAATATGTTATTTGTTGCTCTTTATGTCGATGATCTCATTTTTATGGGGAATAATAATGTAATGATACAAAAGTTCAATAGTACAATGACATGGGAATTCGAGATGATAGATTTCGGCTTGATGAAGTTTTTCCTTAGTATGGAGATAAGACATTGAAAGATGGGTATCTTTGTATCCCAGGAGGAAGATACAAAGGAGATTTTGAAGAAGTACAAGATGGAGTCTTGCAATATAGTTTCAACACCAATGGAACCGGGTGCAAAACTTTCTAAGTTTGATGGAGGAGAATGAGTCGATGCAAGCAAATACCAGAGTTTAGTAGGAAGCCTCTGATATCTCACATGCACAAGACCGGACCTTGCATTAAGTATTGGCATTATAAGTCGGTTCATGGAAGAGCTAGTCTATTCACATTAGAAGACGTTAAAGCGAATCCTACGGTACATCAAAGGAATAATGTCACTTGGGTTATTCTATACAAATGCGGCAGATTGCAAGTTGGTCGGGGACTCGGACAGTGATTGGTGCAAAGACTTGGACAATCAGAAAAGCACATCGTGTTATATGTTTGTTATGGGTGACATGGCATTTACCTGGCTTTCAAAGAAGTAATCAATCGTGACACTCTCGACATGTGAAGTTGAATATGTTGCATCATCTTTGTGGGTACGTCATGCGATATGGCTCAGAAATTTGTTGGGCAAGATGGAGCAATAACAACTTGGTGCGACTGAGATACGAGTTGACAATAAATCAGCAATTGAGTTGAGCAAGAACCTAATGAATTATAAGAGAAGCAAGCATATTGACGTTCGCTTTCATTTCATCCAAGATCAAGTGAATGAATGAAATATAGAATTAGTATAAGTGACAAGTCGGGACCAAGTCACAAATATCTTTATGAAACAACTGCCTACGATACTACTCGACAACTACAAAAGATTGCTCAGCATGAAAGATGACAGAAGCATTTAAGTTTATGGAGGAGTCTTGTTGAATAAACATTAAATGTCTTTTTTTTATTGCGGAAAATGAAATGTCAAAAGTCAGTAGTTACTTTTACCGGTGATAATGATTTTTTATTTTCAATTTTAAATTGGCAAATTATAACATATAAATAAATCATTGTATTAATTATAAGAACATAGAATAAAAGAAAAAGTCTTTCTTCAGAAATAACTCTCCTCAGTTATAGTTTGCAGCCAACAATCTTTTATAAAGTTTATTGTATTTTTTTTTTCATTATGTTTATGGAGATGTTAATATGTATTATTACAACCATATCACAAATAAACTAAGAACTCAACTGGCCATTAAACTCATTAATAATTGATCATTAATATAATTTTGCTAACCATTTACACTACAATAATATTAATAAATGATCACTAATAATTGTTAACAATAATATTATTACATCAACAATTTGTAAAGGCACATTGTGTTGTCAACATATTCATGGAGAGATTTTTATCTCTAGATAAAGTCTTTGTGAGCACATTTGTTATCTGCTCATAGGTGATAAAATGCTGCAAATTAGTTGTACCTTCACCCATAAGAACTCTCATGAAATGAACATGAATATTGATATGTTTTGTTATTATAACATGCTAGTTGAATTTACCTCACCATTACCGCCTAGCAGTGTGACAACATTGCAATTGTACGGTTGTATACTCAATTTTAGGAGAAGACAAAGTTGCCACTACATTCTTCTTTGATATTAATCAAAATCATATCTCGCTTGAACTAAGAAAAATTATAGCCAATAAGTATGAGCTTTTCAATATGATCATATCATATCTCAAAATCATAAGTTCCATCAATGTATCGTCATAATCTTGTTGCCCTTTATTGCTCTGAGGTTTTTTTTTGTAGGACATTGCATGAATCTAGAGATCATTCATATTGCAAATGCTACATATGGTTGTGTATGCGTCGAATAAATTAGCCTCTAAACCACCTATCGAATATTTTTTCATTTGAATTCATAGGATAAGGTGCGACATTAAAATTCTACATATTGAACCTCTTAAAGTAAATCAACAAAACATATTCTCTATTTGAAATAAAATCCTCTTTTTTTTTTCACTTACAAACTAATAAATAAATATAATAATTATAGGTGTGACATCTCAAATTTCATGTCCATGTAACCTTTAAATTCACAAGTGTTAAATAATGTGGTATTGTTAAATAATGTGTTAGTTAAATAATAAGGTATAAATAATATTATCATTAATATTACTTATATTGTTATTTATTAATAAATCGTGGCATCATCACAATATTTTTTTTTCAATATTTTTTTATTTCGCTTTTGGTTCTTTTATTGGAATATGTGCATGGTGGTATGTAAGGATTTTATTTTGGATATGATTTTGTTTATTGCAAATGTTTTTTTTTCTATACATGTTTTTCTCTCTCACTTAGGATTTGAAACTCAAGACTCAATATCTAGTATCAAAACTATCAATTTGGAAATAATATGTCATAATCATTCTTCTTTTTTTATTCTCATCTATTTTCTTCTCATTCTCACTCACAAATCTAAAGGCAAGGAAGTAAGATTGAAGATTGTTGTTGATGTTAAATGTTGATTGTGTAATAGATTCTTTATATTTTGGGACTGAAACACTAGATATGAAGTGAAAATTAATGACCAGTGCAAGTCTCACTAATCTTAATCTCTAATCCTTTTCTATCTTGTTATTTGAAGGTGGAAACTATGAATCTTGATTTGTAAAAATGAAGATTCTATTTATGTCCCAATATTTTTAGGATTTGATTGAAGATGGCTTGGATGAACATGAAGCTACGACAACTCTAACTTCTACTAAAAAAAGGCAAAGGAACTGAAAACTAGATTCATTTAATCAGAAATCTAGTTTTTGAAATATCATATTTTGTGCTATATTCAATGTGCCATATTTATTAAATTTAGGTAATTACTACTCAGTCTATTAAGTCGTGTTTATGCCAACTAAGCGTCTGCTTTTATCTCTAAAACTATAAGGTATCCAATTATTTTTTGTAAGTTTTTTTTTCTTTTTTATCCTCCCTCTTCCCCAAAACCCAACTCATACTATCTCTCAGCCAACATATGTGTCATGGGGCACCAATGTCAAAGCAGGTAATGCCTCTGTTTCAACATCATGATATATAAAATTGATAGACAACCTGAAGAGCATATTCAATATCCCTGCAGATCAAACTCATGACTAAAGGGTAGAACTTTTATCTTCTTCGCTTACTAGACTACCATGCTATTAGTGGCTGTCCAGATATTTGTTAGTTGAGGACTTGGTCTAAAACAATATTCAATTACATTAGCAATATTTGACATTTATTCATTATTTTCATAATTTTCAGAATCATTAGTAAAAATGTTTAAATATTTCACCATAACTCATGAATATCATTCAAAAGAATTTTATATCTTTGGCATATTTCACATAATTTTCTAGAATCTATCATTATTATTATTTTTTAATAAAAACATGTTCTTTCCCAATTCCAAGGGGGTATATGAATATTAGTGCATTTATAACTTATTACAGTAGTATTTTTATAATTAATATCAAAGATATAACAATGATGTCAGAAACATGAAATGGAGAGTAAAAGGTCACCGAGTACATTGAGTCTCAAAGGAGGGGTGACAAGAAAATGTAAATGGCATTAGGGAGGAGATCATCTTGTATTATTAGAAATTTGTGATAATGTATATATAAGTAAGCTTATAGATCATCATATGAGTTACATTATGGTGGTATTAGTTGTATTCAAATAAACTCCATAATTAACAATAATACAATTGAAAAAGCTCTGGGGGGGTGTCAAATTGACAACCTATGTTTTTTTTATATTCCTAACTCTGTATGTCAATAACAAAAAATGATGAGACTTATTTTGATTAATTTAGTAGTTTCATATGTCATTAGATAATCAATATAAAATATGTATGCTATTCATAATTGTTCGTGTTATAAAAAAGTAAATATGATGAATAAAGAGATTAAAATTTTGGAGAGGTCTATCAAAAATTTACTTAAAATATTAATCACTACCACATAAAATAAACTAGTATTTATATTGATTTAATCTACAAGGAAGACATCTTTTTTCTTAGATAATTTATAGACAAATATAGAGAGAGAAAACCAAAATAGTCTTCATTTGGTATTTCTCTCGTTTAGTGGTAGGCAGTAGTCACCTCATAATTCTCCCCCCCCATCTCTTTTTTTTCTCTCTCTATGTCCCTCTGTGTCTTTCCTCCCTCCCTCCCTCTCTCTGTCCCGGTGCATCTTTCCTCTCTCTCTCTCTACTCTTCTGCATTCCCATTTCTTCAAAGATTAAATTTACTAAGGCATATAAAATTTTATGTTTTGATCTTATTCTTCCACTTGTTGAACAAAAAACCAAATAAAATGTGATTTTTTTTGATTGGTTCTAAAAACCAGTAAATAAAAATTCTTGACAAATTCTTAGAAATTTCAAAGTAAGAATGAAAGATATGTATCTATCTTGAGGATTTATTCAAGTTAGTGGAGCTATATTAATTTCAAAATAAGTGACATTAAAAATTTTATTTTAAACTTAATAAAGATAAATTACAAATTATGTGGTATGAAAATTTTGGGGAAAATTGTGTTTTGGGGCCTCAACAAAAATATTTAAGTTTTGGTACCCCCTTTTAAAAAGATTTAAAAAAAACATGGTTCAAAACTTAAAATATTTATGTCTTGGGTTCCAAAAATAAGAAACTCAATTTTGCCCACACTGTTACAACTTACATGTCAATGCCTTGGGGGGTTTGTTGCATTGTTTTCAAAAATATGAACTACTTTGTGATTTCGAAATAATTTCCATTTTTTAAAATTAAAAGTTACACATATGTGTGTATCAATACATATAAATATTTATAAATAAATAAATATATGTATGTGTTTGTAAACATACACACATATAGGTTTGTAAATAAACATGTAAATATACATTTACATATATAAACCTATAATTATACATACACACCTACATAAACACACACACACACACATATATGTGTGTGTGTGTGTGTGTCGATACATATACATATTTATAAATACACATTTTTATGTCTATAAACATACATACATCATCATAACAAAATTTTATCAAATAAATATTAGATCCTAATTTAACCTGACATTGTGAAAGAATTTGTGCAAGATGTTTGGAATGAAATCATGTGAAACCAAGGTCCACATGATAACCCTAGTGAATATCTAGGTTTCAAAACTTAATCCCACCCAATTATTATTTGCATTCATCTTGAATTTGCCCCTGGTTAGGAGTTGGCAATCACGTCTCCTATGCTTTTGCATTCACCTTGAATTTGCATCAATCTTTTTTCTTTTTTCTTTTTTCTTTAAAATCTTCTTTTATACTTCAGAGTTATATGCAATTTTTTAAGCTGGAAGTCATGACACTATCTTAAGATGGTATGTTTATGTCTAGATGAATTTTCTCTAGAGTATAAAAGTCACGGTGATAAAGTAAAGTCATGACACAAATATCTTTTCTGTAGAGTATAAAGTTATGGTTATAAGCATGTCATGACGAAAACAATCTCTCTAAAATGCAAAGTCATGAAAACTAGAATATTGTAGTTTTTGTTTTCCTCTATGGAGCACAAAGTTGTGATGATAGAAATGTAATGATTGAAGTAAATATTTTCTAAAACACAAAGTCATGGTAAAAAATATTAATGTGACTAAATATTACGTGGTATTTTTTGTTATGTATCAATTAAGTGGTAGTATTGAAAAATACTATGACTTATTATACCAGAGAGGTACATGACTACCATGACAAGAAAATAAAGTCATGAACATTGTTTTGTTTTAAAGATAGTATGATTGTAACTCCAAAAAAATATAATAGCTAGAAAGATAATGTTGCATAGTAAAAAGATCGTGATAACTCGGTAACAAAATTATGACATAAAATGATTGTTATAATTTGTTTTGTAGAACCACGTCTAATAAATGATATCACAACTATTCAAGAGGCTTGTGGAAAGTGTAACCAAGTCATGAAAAAATAAATGTCATGATTTTTCATTATTTTTCTCCCATCACAGTCATCAGTCCACCAAGTTCACCAATTTTACCCAAAACATCTTTGATATTCATGTCATTAAATAAAATTTATCTGTTTTAAGCTCAAATAAGTACAATTACTTCAAAAAGTTTATGCCAAACAATCCAAAATATTTGGCATGTAGAATGTCGAACAATAGATTATTAAAAACATATGTTAAATGATTGTTTAAATAATTCTATATCTCATGGGTGTGTAATTAGGATAAGTTAAGGTGTGTGTGTGTGTGTGTATTATATTTTTTATTCTTTATTAGGCATATGTGTATGTGAGGACCCTTGTATATATCCTAATTTTTGGCAATATATTTGGCTTGAAGGATGTATCATAATTATAATATGCATGTGTTTACAATGTGCATACATGAGTAGATATTTGCAATCATATATATTTTATATGCATTTGGGAATTTACACACACCCACATATGGTTGTGTATGCTTGTGTGAGTGAACATTTGTGCTTGTGAGAGCAAGCAAGTGTGCATGTGTATTTTATTGATATAGATCATATCAATCCATAAGGCTACTGCTTAGAATGAGATAAGTGAGAAGTTAATATCTCAAACTCGATGCCTACCACCCTTGAATGAAGATACTTGTCATTGCACCAAGGCATGACATCCATGTGTGTCATTGATGTATGTAGTACACAGATAAATATATATTTCCTTGTATGTATATAGGGGTAAATGGAACATGATATATGTCTTTATTTATTATGTATGTGTATAGTGTGTGTACATGTGTGCTTGCCTAAACTAATTCTAGTATGCATACAATAAAAATAGCATATCTAATGTACAAGGCTCTCATCACATAAGGTATGAAAGAGGTAATATTTCAGCAAGACTTCATGCTAATAAATAAGGGAGACCAAGTTTGAAGCATCCTGAAACCACTACTTACCACTCTTGGATGAAGGTGCTTACCATCGAATAAAGGCAAGACCTCTCTAGGAGACATACAATAATAATCATGAATCAAAGTGAATATAAACAATATTTAACATGCTTGTTAAATAGACTAAAAAACACAAAATTGACAAGAAGTTTTTAGTTTCCTGATGTATCCAGAATCCTACTACGCCAAGTTGGTAACTTCATCATAAGCTTGAATGGCAATAGCAATTTTTCAAAAATATCATAATTCCAAATTAAAACTTAAAAGTTTTTTTTATATTTTTTCAAACATATCGAATACATTGAAATTAATTAAATAATGTACAAATATACATGTATTTACATAAATTATATTTGAGCTATAAAAATTATGTAGAAAGAAATAAACACCATTTTCACTGTAATTTTGTAATTGTAATGCACAATGCACATTGTCATGAATAATTATGTACAAAATAAACATGTTACACAAACATTGTCGTTTAAAGACACATTGTCATAAATACACACACATTTTAAATATGAATGAAGTTGTTAATAGACACACATTTTAAATATGAATGAAGTTGTTAATGCACACACATCTGAATAAAAAAAGCACAATATCCACAATGACATGATCACAAAAACATTGTATTTTTAAAGTTCTTAAATGGTAACTTTCAAATTGAAATTGCTTGCATTCGTAAGATTTGTTAAGCAGAATCCCAAATAATTTTAATGTTCTTCAATGTGATTTAGTGAATAAACCTGGAGTACACCCATGAGTAGTGTTTCTATGGGTATACCTGAACCAAGTATACCCTTGCACACCAAGTATGCATAAACAATAACTTGAGCTTAAGCAATAATTTTACGTGTATCCAAACCATGCATACTATAACCATGCATACTCGAACCATGCATACTCGAACCATGCATACTCGAACCATGCATCTATGTGTTTCTATGGTTGTTTCCTATATAACTCGTAAATTTGAACATTTATAGCAACTAAGCTTCCTACTTTTAGAACCAATTCTTTTATTTTTAATCCCTTCAATATGAATAATTAAAAGAAAAAAACATGTTTTTTGCTTGTTGAAGATGCACATAGAAATTTGTCTTGGGTCTATCCAACTTGGGTAGACAAAATTTTACTTAGTCGTGTTCATGTTTAGTCATTTTAATAATAAAAAAATAATTATTATTTTAAGTTTGTTTTATTTGTTTAGTTACTATCATTTTTTTTTGTTTTTTGTTTTTTTGCATGTACTAAACATGGTGAACCAAGAATGTGTGTTAAAATCCCAAGATATGTTTTCAAAAAAATAATAAAATATGAAAAATGAAACATTCTCATTTTTTAAAAGAGGTTCGTGAGGTGGATATTGTGACCTTGTGAGGGTAACAAATCTTATTATTAATTGATATGATCCCAATACTATGTTGGAAAATTGTTTATTTTCTAATATAATCCTTTAAGTATATATATCATACAAATAGTAAATAGTCATAAGTCTAATATAATCTTACTATTGTTTGGGTTGAGTTAATAAACTTGAGTTTTTGAAAAGATACTTATAATCTAGGATTAACTCATTTCATTGTGCATGATGATATTCTTTTAGTATTTGGTCAATGTTGTGTTCAATTATTGAATGAATGATAGATTAGTGTGATGCTGCTCAAGTACCCTTTTGGCATACAAAATAGCCATCATCTTTGGATGTCCACTACCAAGGATGATCCTCTCCTAGTTATCCCCTTGGTATTTCACCATCAAAGCAACCTTTTGTTCCATTCATGTGTCATTCACACATTTACTCCTTTTACGTAAATTAACTAATAGTTTTGATTATTACTTCAAATATATACTCATAATAATTAACATATGTTTTTCCATTAATCATACCTATAGAAATCAAACAAGAAAAATTAACTTATAGGACCACTATCACCATATGGATCATCTCCTCTTGTGTGTGCCCTATGACTTATCATTATCTATCACTATTTTCCATGACCAACACATGGCTTCTACACTTTAGTAAAACTCATAGATTATATATTCTACTTAACTCTCACATCAATTGAGGTTAGTTCTTCTAAAATATACACAATGAATTCATTATAAGTATATTCATACTTTCGGCTTTGTAAGCATCATACTTGCAATAATTAAACTTATCTCAATTTTGGGTTTTCATACATAAGTTTAGTTCATGAATTGTTTCATTAGAAATACTTTCATTTCCTTATTATTGTGCTATGTGAGTGTATCCTATGACATACATGTTACTATCCACTATGGCTAACATGCATAAACCTATGATATATTGAAAACTATAAACTTTAGTTATGTATCATATTCATATCTATCAATATTCAAACCAATATTAACATAAATATCAACAATATAAAATTATGTAACTATAACACAAGTACATAACCAGATCTTATATCTCAATTTAGCCTAACATTATGACAAATTTTGTACAAGATATTTTTGGAAGCATCCCAATGAATTGAGGGTTCTCAATGCAAGTCCATATATAACTTTAAGTATCAAAACTTAAAGTCAATCAAGTATTGCCCATGTTAGCCATGAATTTGATCTTAATCAAGGGTTAGAATTGCATCACCTAAGGTTTGTTGTTGCACTTGGATTAAAATT
Organism: Sapria himalayana; assembly: GCA_029783825.1. Classification (NCBI taxonomy): domain Eukaryota; kingdom Viridiplantae; phylum Streptophyta; class Magnoliopsida; order Malpighiales; family Rafflesiaceae; genus Sapria; species Sapria himalayana. Next base: position 4,031,965 of record JAREIK010000801.1, on the reverse strand, counting down.
TAAATTTTCTTTTCTTTCTTCTAAGTGTTGCTTGAATACTTTAGGGATTATGTGCAATGCTTTTTGCTAGATGTCATAACATTAACTTGAGGTCTTGACTTTTATGTCTGATTGAATCTTTTTTAGAGTATAAAAATCATGAAAGTAATGAATGTCATGACTCAAGTTACTCTCCTATGGCGCATGAAGTAATGGTACTAGGAATGTCCATGACTAAGACTAATTATCTTTGGAACAAGTGGCATGACTTTAGGAATAGTTTTGATAAATATTTTCTCTTAATAAGAAAATATCACTGTGTTAGGAATTACTATGATTGACACAATTAATCACTATAATACAAAGTCATAACATTGTGAATGACTACAAATTTAATGATTTCTATCTAGAGCACAAAGTCATGTTACAGGAAAAGGCCGTAACTGGAAAAAAATATTGCAAAAAAAATTATTATGATTCAAAATAATTGATATTTTGGCTCTATAATGAATAAGTCAAGATGCTGGATTTTGTTGTAACTAATTATATCAAAGGGATACTTGGTTGCTATGATGTGAAAATAATATCATTGTTATTATGTGTTTTATATATAGTGTGACCATGACAATAGAAAAATATCATGATCATGAAATTAAGATACATAGTAAAAAAGATTATGTTAACTTGCTGGTAGAGTCATGGTGTATAAAGATTATCATGTCATATTTTGTAGATCTATGACCAAGAAAGGATGTCACAATTAATCAATAAGACAATGATTTAACCAAAATATTATGACTCTCCATTACTTTTATCTCCTCTTCAAGCCTTCACTCTATCAAGTCTATCAACTTTCCCCAAAATAGTTATGATTTTACTAATATTCATCATAATCTCTCAAAACATAAACGATTTGAATTCTCTCTAATAAAACTAAAAATACATGCAAACACTCAAATAAATGTACTCTTAATCACTCAAGAATTTGGTACATAAAGTGTTGAACAATAGTGCCAAATCTTATTGTTGGAGGAAACATGAATAAATTTGTGTTATATCCTTTAAAATTCATAGCATGATTTAGAATGTGATTTCTCACATTCAAATAATAGTGTGTCGGAATATTATTGTTTGATTGGAATACTTACTAACTTGTGTTGTAAAATATTAGAATTCTCTACCTGATATATGTGGTTGAAATTTCTTGTTTCAGGTTGTTTTGAGATAGAAATTTTTTCCACACTTAGTAGCTTCTCATTTTGGCTTCACACTTTTAAAAAAAATATCCATATTTTTTTTCCATGTTGCCCAAAATTTGTCTATTTTGGTCTCTACTTGATATAGTGATAGTTATTCTTTGCTAGCTTTTCAAAAAGATAATATATTTTTTCAAGTGATTTGTTCAAAATAGAATGACCCGAGGTCATATCAATGATACATATTAGCATATATTTCAACCTATTATAGAAAGTTTGAGCTTGGAAACATAATTCAAATCTATATTACAAACATCTTCTCAATAGCTTTTTGAATTAGTGCTAAGCATCATATAACATCTCTTGCTCTTATTACCTAAATTTACTTATCTATCCTCGTAGTTGAAAGGTGATTTGAGATTTGAGAAGAACATGTGCAAGCCTTCTTCACTAAGTTCTTCCTATCTCAAATCATATCTCAACTACAAGGACATATAAGTTAATTTAGATAAGAAGAGCAAAGGCATTATATGATGCTTATTATTGAATCAAAGAGCTTTTGAAAAGATGTCCACAATATGGATTTGAATTATAGTTCCAAGCTCAATCCATCTACAATGTGTTGAACTACATGAGAAGATATACCATTGATGCGGCCTTAGATAGTTCTATCATGAACAAGTCACTCGAGGAAGTGCATTATCTATTTGAAGAGCAAGTGAAGAATAACTACCAAACTCTAAATGATAGAGCATTCAAAAATAAACAAGTATAAATAATAAAGTTGAATAGATTAGCTGCCTTAGAAACAAAGATTGACGTGTATTTTAACAAATTAGGAGTTGAAAATAAAAAGTGGCTAAGTGAGGGAGACTTTTCTATTTCACAATAGCAAGAAACATGAAATTTTGACCCAATATATCAAGTAGAGGAAACTAATATTTTATAGAACAATGGGTATATATTTCGACCCAACAATAATACCCAACATACTACCATTCAAATGTGAGTAGTCCCAAAAGTATTTCATATAGGAGTTATGAGAATGTGTAGTAGAATATGAGCCAAATTTAGAATAATTTTAGGAATAACTCTATAAGTTATCAATTTCAAGAAATATCTAGCTCAATTTTCAATTACCCAAAAAAGTAGAAAAGTCATCACTATAATAGAACATACTTGTTTTACTCATGGAGACAAAGAAAAGAATTGATATTCTAGAAAACTAGATGAATATGAATGAAATGATGATAGAATACTTGAATATGACTATAAAGATAATTGATAATTAACTTTGATAACTAGTAATGTTGATGAAGAAAAAGTGCATGTATGGACTACTGAGCGATATTGAGGTAAATCCAAAGATGTGTCTATCTATTATGTTAGTCACAAATAGATAATTTGAAGAAAAATAAGCAGATATGGAAGTCAAAAAAGAACCTGAAATAGAAGAGAAAGCTATGACTAAAGAAGTCATAACTTTTTCAAAAGTTGCAACACAGCCCTACTTTTTTCAAAAGTTGCAACACAATCCAGAACCATGACATAAGATGCCACAACATTTTTCAAAATTGTGGCACCCATAGAATTCATTATCTGACTCATGATCCCAACCATGAAAAATGAAGAAGGGGGGAAGGAAGAAAAAATACAGATGACCTAAGCAATGATCAAAAAGATGTGTAAATGAAAGACTATGCAAATGGTAAATCTCTTCCTCATAATATTTTTTATCCACAACATTTTAGAAAGGAGAAAATGAAAAAATAGTTTGAGAGATTTCCCATTATTTTATGAAAGTTAGAAATTATTATTCTATTTTCTAAAGCATTATTACAAATACTAAATTATGTGAAGTTTCATAAAGGATGTAATGAGTAGCAAGAGAAAATTAAAGACTTATAAAATGGTGAATATGACCAATAAGTATAATGCTATCATCAAATGTAAACTATCAAAAAAGTTGAAGGATTCAAAATGTTTTAGAATTCCATGCATTATTTGGGAGCAAACTTTCCAGAAGGTGCTATGCCTTTAAATGACCAATTATTCAGTAAAGTTTTTGAATAATATCATTGAAGAAGTATTAGTAAATGTTAGTAAATTTATTTTTATGATAGATTTTGTTATGATAGATGTGAAGCAAGATCAATATGCTTCATTTCACTTGCGAAAACCATTATTAGCTAATGGGTGTGTATTAATTAATGTCAAGAAGGCAGAGTTTATACTTCATTAGGGTGAAGAACAAGTGAAGTTCAATCTCTACACAAGCATGTTGAATCTAGAATATGATACAGAAGATTATTTCAAAATAGATAGCCTCCTATGCATCATGATGTGGTAAAATATCAACTTTAGATAGAAAGATTTTTTAGAAGACTATTAGCTTGAAGAAGACAAGAAAGATGACAAATAAAATATGTTTTGGATTGAAGAAAGGACTAGAAATGATAATGAAAAAAATAAGGTTGTGTCGAAGTAACAACATTCTTCAAAGTTGTAACTTCTAAAGAATCCAATTTAGATTACTCCGAGGATGCTAAGGGAGAGACAAAACTAATGAAATTCACAATTTAAAGTCGTGGAGAAATTCTTGATGATATTTTTGATATTGTAGAAGAAGCATAAGCAAAAAACATTCCACAGCTGATGATTGGTTTATTGGAAGATAAAGACAAAGAAAAAGTAATAAGGATGGAATATACATATGCATATGAAGATGAATTAGATATAATAAAAAAAGTCATGACTTATGAAAAAGCTATGACTTTACATGCTAGATCAATGAAGAAAGTTGTGGCCGTAGGAAAAGTTGTGATAAAGGAAAAGAAGAGGCATAATGAGAAATTGATGACTCCTTCCAAAGCCACAACAAATGTGATTCGGAGAGAAATTTCACATGTGACTTCACAACTTGTTACGGTGCTACCAAAAGAGATTGTAGGCAATGATGCTGTAACTTCTTCCAAAGTTATAACATAGATGGAAGAATGCCTCAAAAAAATATTCTGGAAGATTACTAAAGGCAGGAGCAATCTGCAAGATAAAAAAAGAGAAAGATTATATGGAGAAGCTTCTATGGACTGCTAAGATTATTGACCAAATTTAAGATCCAATAAAGGTCTAGTTATGAATGTTGAAATGATGCATTATTTGCGAGGCAACCCAAGAATTTATATATATATTTTGATGAATAAACTCATACATTCTTGATTCATAAAAAAATGACTAAACCCAAGATTTAAGACCACAATCTCAAAAATAATTGTCCACCATGAAACTCAAACTTAGTCATGATAATACCTTGGTGATATTTATATTGTATTGAAAAAATAGAAAGAGACTCATTACTGAAGGATGGAGTTATACTTTTAGTGTAGAAGTTTAATCAGTAATCCACATATTCACTTTTTACGTGGTTTGAAATATATTTATAAGGTGTGTTTCCTTATATTTGTGCTATTATTGGAAATATTTCTCTAAATTCATATTATGAATGATTTTGACAATATTAGTAAAATAATTGCTAACTGGGGTGATAGTTAGTAGATTTGGTAGAGAAAATACTTGGTTAAGTGAGAGAAATAATGAAGGGTCATGATATTTCTCATGTCATGACTTGAATATATCTTCTATTATTTTATTGAGTTGTTATGATATCTTTTTTTGACCATAACTTTATAAAACTAATCATATTAATCTTTGTAAATGATGACTCTTCTACCAAGTCGATACAATCTTTCTACTATGCAACATAGCTTTTGCCACCATGATATTTTTTTAGAGTTATTGTCACACTATCTCTAAAATATATAAAGTCAATGATATAATTTTTATGTTATTGTTGCCAAGTACCCCACTAATATAATTAGTCATAGCAAATTCCATCACCATGACTTATTCATTATATAGAAAAAAATATGAAGTATTTTTGAGTTGTGTCATTATTTTTTATAGTGACATTTTATTCCATAAAGTATTTATTCTAGTCATGATTTTTTCCAGCACCATGACTTTGTGCTTTTGAAAGAAAATACCAAATTCAAGGTTATTCCTATCATCATACCTTTGTATTGTAGATAGTAAATACAATAGTCATGACTATTTCCTTTGCCTTAATATGTTTTTTATATAGAGAAAACATCTTTCACTATCATTCTAAATGCTGCAATACTTTCTTCTAGAGAGAATGAGTCTCAGGCATGACCATTCCCAATGTCATGACATCATGCTCAAAAAGAGAGTTACTTAAGTTGTGACATCCATCACCATCATGAATTTGGCAATCTAGAGAAAGTCTGATGAGAATAGAAAGGCACAACCTCAAGTCAATATTATGACTTCCAAATCAAAGTGTCGCATAGAATCATTGAAGTATTCAAGCAACACTCAAAAAAATAGAAAAAAAAATAAGAGGAAGAATTGGATTTTGAACCAAGAGCAACATTAAACTCTAGGTAATTTGATTGTAAACCCCAATTAAGGACAAATCAAAGTTGAATATAAGAAATACTTGATTGAGTTTAGATTTTGATACCAATTCTCACTTGGGCTTGCATTGGGAATACTCAATTCCATGAGATACCTCTCAAAAAATTTCGGATGAAATCTTTCTATATATGAAGATAAATTGAGATCTAAGGTTGTATTTTGTACTTGTGTGGGAAAAGAGGTGTCAAATAGGTCATGACATGAAAGAATGATCCATTTTTGGGTGGCCCAGTCATGTCACCATACCATGCAGGGCATGACCTAACATAGAGGTTGTGTTGTGCCCAACAAGGCATGACTGATAGTTTTCCCAACCCAGCACATCATGACCAGCATGATTCCAAGAAGACTATTGCTTGACGTGTCAGATTGTACTAGTTTTGTGGGTAGTTCCACCACAAGCATCTTCTATCAGCCACTGCCACTACCACCACACGCCACCACCACATCACCACCATAGAAAACCAATTACTTGGTTTTTTATGGCCCATGACCCATTTTCTATCCTATGTTATGGTCACCATGTTGGTGGACCTTGCCAACCATCCAGGCATGCAGGTCATGCCTAGCTCGGCATGAGGCATGGTAGCCTCTGGCCCAGTACACCATGAGCCATGCCTCAAGCTATCATTACCTAAGTCTAGGAATAATTCTAGACTATACCATGCAGCTGGGCCAAGCATGACTCAGTCTAGTTGTGCCTTGTGTCATTCCTAGGACACCCACATAACATTTATTTGGTTGATATTTGTGTTAATGTTATAATTTGGATGTTGATGGATGTGGGTGTGATATTGAATTAAAATATACAATTTTTACTATATCATAAGTTTATGCTTGTCAGTTATGATAGATAATGAAAGATATGTTATGAGACACTCTTACATAACATGGTAATAAAAAAATGACAACCCTTCTAACCTTGAGATAAACCTGTGTAAAAATTCAAGATAGAGATAAATGTAAACATTATAAGTATGATGCTTGTGAAGCCAAATGCACACACACTTATGAACAATCCATAATGTATATTCTACAAGAATTGACCACGAGTGATATGGAGTTAAGAAGAATAACCAAGTTTCACGATAATATGTAAGTCATAGGATACATACAAGAAGAGGTGATCCATATTTTGGTGGAAACCATGTGAGTCAATTTCCTTAGTATAATTTTCATAAGTAAAATTCATGAGAAGACATATCATATTTTATACTATGGTGAAACTCTCGTGTCTTAAAGAAAAAATAAGTCAAAAAATAGAAGAGCATATTTGATGTAATCATCAAGAATAGTTGATGATTTTTCTAAAAGGAGTAGATATGTGAATAGCTCATGAATAGAAAAAATATATGAATTCGATAGTTAAATGTTGAGGGGACAAATACGAGAGGATCATCATTGGTAGTGATAGTCTAAGGATGAAAATCACCTAGTATGGTACTTGGCCATCTTCATATTTTTTTTTACTATTCATTCAATATACAATATTGACAAACACTAAAAAAATATCATCATGTAGAAAAAAATTAGCCAACCCTAGAATTTAAGTATCTTCATAAAAACTCAAGTTTATCAACTCAACTCGAGCAATAGTTAATTTACTATTAATTTCTCGAACTACCAACACAATTCATGTGAGATTTATATCTAGACTTATATCTATTTTACTAATTATATAACCTATATACTTGTGGGACCATTTTGGATGAGTGATAATCTCCCAATGAAGTTTTAGGATCATGTCAATCAATAAAAAGATTTGTCACTCTTACAAAGTCACAACATAGTTTTATTGTGTCAGGGAATTTAGAGAGATTTCACACAACAACTACTCAACAAGTTTTTTTGTTTTATAAGTATGGAGCATTGCGAATCAAGAACATGGGATAAGGTCCCATGATATGTTTCAAAAAAAAACAACAAAATGCAAAAATGGAATTTTTCATTTTTTTTTTGCAAGAGAAGAATGAGGTGGATGGTAGTAATTCGAATAGAGAAGAGAGTACGATCCTATAGATCTTACTATTTACACATATTTGATGCTTATTCCTTCTAGAGATCATTCTAATCAAGGGAAATGAATTGAGAAGTTATCTGATGATTTTGAGCCATATGATTTACTTATTATTTCTAGGAAGTCTGTTGAGGAGGTGAGAGATCATATTCTCACTAAAACTAATTAAGACCTAGTCGTTCATGATGATACATCTTAGTATAAGCTGAGAAGATCATTCAAGCTTTACTTGTCATCCTCTAGATTCTATGATTTCATATTACTCATAGATACAAGTTAGCAAAAGACCTTTCAGAAAGTCATCTCTCTTGAGAATAAAGAGGAATGACTTCATTCTATGCAAGAAGAGATGAAGCCTCTTCATATCAATCATACTTATGATTTTTTATTCTTGCTTAAAAAAAGTGGGCTATGAAAAACAAATGGCTTTTTAGACTAAAACCCAATGATAATTATACTCACCATAATACAAGGCTTGTTAGTAGTCAAATGGTTTAATCAAAATAAATGAATCAATTTAGATGAGATATTTTATTACATAGTGAAGATATCTTCTATTTGAGTTATTTTAGATCTATCTATCAACTTGAACTTAGAATTGATCAACTCATTTTGAAGATTTAGTTTCTTCATTACAACCATCATAAGACTCTCTAAATGGATATGTGTTATGCCATTGTTATAGTGCCAAGACTTATTTGTGACACAACCACAAACCCTCATTGGGTAATTTATTTCATTCAATGGAGATCCACAAGTATACGAATTGTATAAGTAGTGTAAAGTGTATGTAAGCCCAAATATTGATTTCATAGTGATTGTATGAGCAATTTGACTAACTAATGGTGAACTAACTATTTATTAGGTTAAGGAGATAAACTTAGGTCTCAGATAGATACTAAGACATAATGGTTGGCTTATTTTCTTGTCTATGATAAGATTTATTTAATATTGGTATAATGTTATGATCAATTATCAAACAAAAGGTAGATTGATGTGGATTGTCACTACCAAGGATGGTCCTCTTGTAGTGGTACCTTAATCATTTTATCACTAAAATCATACTTAAACTATTCATGAGTCATCCAAACTTCAACTCATGTAGACAATATATTAATTACTCTTTACTGCTATATTAAATATGCATTTCTATTCTCTAACCTCAATGATCATAATAGATATGAAATAATATGATAATAATTATGGTTGAGTTTTTGACTTAATAAGTACTATACTAGTATCAATTAATATGTATATTTTTATTGATTTTACCTATAAAAGTCATATAAAAAATAATTTATAAGACTATCACCACCTTGTGAAATAACTCCATTTTTGTTTGCCTCATGACTAGAGGTGTCAAATGGGCTATGAGGCTTAGGCATGGCCCGGGACCTGGCCTGGTTTAGTAGTGCCCGACTCAGCATGACATGGTTTGGAACCATGCTACAGGCCGAGCCAAACCGACCCTTGGCAGGGTTCGTGCTTTGATGGGTCGAGCATGACCCATGTGCCTGGCCCGACATCACAGTAAACTTGCTTGAGGACCCAGTTGGATTTTTTTAAATCTAGCTGGAAACACCAAGTACAAATTGGCCCAACCTAGCAAGTCAAGGCACAACCTAGCAGGCCATCCCGGACCCAATTTGACACCTCTACCCAAGACTTGCCTATCACCATCCATCACAACCAACACATGACTTTCATGATATGCTAAAATTCCTAAGTTAGGTATTCTTTAAATTCACATATTATTTGAAAGCTATTTATTATAGAATATGAACAATAGAATTGTCATAAATTTGTTTATGTCTTAAACTTCATGAGCAATAAACTACACATAAAGATGTATCTCATGAGATGCTAGTAGAAGAGATTCACTTCCTTCGGATCAAATCTTGTGAGGGTGTTCCATGACTAACCTGTCACCATCTTCCAATGCCAACACTCATAAATCTATGTTAGAGTTTTACTTTAAATATCTATTATAATTATCATCCATATTCATTAATATTCAAATCATAACATTTTCATGAAAAATATTATAGAAATACTATCATTGCATACATATATAAATCAAACGTAGATCCCTATTTAGCATGATATTGGAGAAAAATTCATGAGAGATATTTAATACTTTATTTCATCGAATCAAGGATTCTCAATGATAGACGATATGAGGATCTATGTCTGAAATCTAGTTTCCAATTAATTTTTACTTGTGATTAGCTTGATTTTGTCACTAATTATGGTTTAAAATCATGCACCCTTAGAGTTTTTTTGTCCATGGCTTCGAATTATAAACTCCCTCTCCTTTTTTTTTTGAAAATCTCTAAGTCCCTCTTTTATATCAATAGGGTCCTATTGAGTTGCTATGCAGTTCTTTAAGATGGATATAGTGAATTTAGGTTGAAGTTGCAACTATAGTAGTTCTTTAAATCCCATCTAGAGCACATAGCCATTGTTGAAAGATAATATCATGATCGAGGTATTTTTTTTGTATTGCATATTCACGATAACAAAGAACATTATGATTAAGAAAGTTTCTCTATGGAGAACATTGTCATAGTGACAAAATTATTATGACTGAGATAATTCCTATCTGGACCACAAAAACATGATAGCATAGAATGTTGCAATAAGTGAATTTCTTTTATGGAATGCATAGTTGCATCAACAAAGAATGCCATGACTAAGAAGCTCCTCTCTGAAATAGAAAGTCACAATAGAAAAGTGTTTCATGACTAAAAATTGTTTAGTATTGTGTTATTTTGGCTCTATAACGAATATGTCATGATATTGGAAAAATATCATGATTTCTTGTACTAGTTTGGTACTTTCTTGCCACATCATATAAATAAGATTTGAATCAAACTTGTATTTTAAAGCTAATATAGTTTTGAATCCAAAACAATATCATGACCAAGAAGAATATGTATTACAATAAAAGAGTATGACAACCAAGTGGTAGAGTCAAGGTGTTCAACGATCACTATAACTTATTTTCAGATTTTCAACCAATAAATTATGTCATGCTCAACATGCATATGCTAGTATCACCAAGTCCAGATATTAGAAAAATCACAACTTTCCCATGTTGGTCTACCCTCCATCTCATAGAGTTTGGAAATTATACTCAATTTAGATTTGATTTTACTATTAATCATCTAATTCCATAAAAAACATAATTTAGTGAAATCCTTTCAATTTAAATCTTATATTCAATATGATCACTGCATCAAAAACAATATAAAAGAATCCTAAGGAGCATGTACTATGTACCATATTAACTCACACACAAAAATAATTTCTATTCCTCGAGCAAAGATCTTCCTCCTTCTCTTTCTCTCTATCTAAAACTCTTCTAAATAGAAAAAATAAAGAAGAGTATTACATCAAATAAGGAAAACAAACTCACACTATATCAACATGGAGAAGAAGGTTTATAGAGTGATCACTACTTGGCATCCAAATTCTTCAATGGGAATTGTGCTCATTAGGGCTAAAATCTTTACATGGTTGTTGAACTCGAACTCCCTTCTTGCTCATTGCTCATTTAATCATCCTAAAAATCATATGTATAAAGTATTTTTCCTCCTCTCAATTGAGATGAGTGAATCCCAAAAAAATCTCTATGCAAAGTACATATTTTTCTAGTTCACATTATACTCCTTCAAGTCCTTTATCTATTGTTTCTCTCAATACATCACGTTGTAGTTTATCTCTTCGTCTATATCTTTTATCATTATTTTTCATTCATTTATGAAGGTTTCATAGAGCTAACCAAAGGCTCCAATAATTTCCATTACTCTGGTCTATATTATTTTCATTGTTTCTTCCAAGATCTTTATAACCTCATAAGCAAACATTTTTAGGTGTATACAAATAAGTACTTCTTTTTGTTGAGATGCATATCCCACAATGCATCACTTTGTTCTACCTTGACTTTATCTTTCTCTTACTTTCTCTTTGCATATTCTTCCCATTTGTTGTCTCTTTTTACCAATTCTTCCACCAAGGAACTATACATCATCATTAGCTCATTCTTTAATTGAATATACATTATGTTAGCCTTAAATTTCATATTTTTAAGCAAGGTGAGGACTTCTTCCAAGTCTCTATTTTTCCAGATTCAAAGAATTTTGACCAAACAAATTTTCAATCATTGGAAAAGGGTACCTATTCTTGATAGTAACCCTATTCAACTTCTAATAATGATATAACCTCACTAAAAAGTAAAATAACTTGTGATTAGATTTAATGACCAAGATCATTCTACAATCAAATATGTGAGAAAATACCTCAACTTGTTGCTTATGCAAAGTAAGAACCTCAATATAATGATGTCACAATCAATTATTAAAGCTTGATTGATAAGTTATAGACGAATACCACATGATATTATTCAATAATCCTTGTATAGATGCTTTTTTTGAGTGGTTTGACATGTATTTACTATTTTGTTTGTAAGTATTTAAGAATTTATTGGAGAGATTTTACTAAATATATATTTTAATAGTACTTGATAAATATTAGTAAAATCATAGTTATATTGGGTAAAGTTGGTTGACATTATGAAGGTATTTAGTGTTCAAACAATTGAACATTCTTATGTATTTTGATGAATTATGATGATGTATAGGTAAGACAATTTAATAATTATAAATTGATATAATGACTTTGAAGTTTCGATTAATTTTGATGAATAATCAAGAAATCAATAATATTTTGGAGGTAATTAGCCGAGGGATACAATATAGAATCTCATATAGTTTTGGCTTCAATTCTTGGCCAGAACTTTATCTAATTAGTCATGGTAATATTTGTATGTCATTACCCTTTTGACTCATTAGCATAATCCTTTCGCTCTACAACACATTATTTATGATTACAATATTATTATGGAGTCATAACTATACTTATCTTATAAAATTTAAATAGTTACGATATTAATTTTATATCATAGCAATCAAGCACCATGCTAGTATTAAAAGTCATTGTCATGTCATATTACTGCAACTTTATCTTTAATATGTCACAATAATCTCAAGTTAGAGTGGTGACTTTTTTACAATATCATAAATTTTAAGCTATAAAAAATTTCATAGCCAAAACTATTCATACTAAAATTATAGAAATTATTTAGCACCATGAATTTTAAGACACGAATTGTTATGATGGACATTACTTGAGTATGGTCACCCAAGTGCACAACTCTTGTTCTCAAAGAAAGGAAAAGACATGACTTTTATGTTCATAGAAATTTCTAGTACCATGATATCTTTGCAATTCCATGGTGATATAATACATAAAAGAAGTGGAGACAAGTGTCATGGCCACTCATAGTGCCATGGACACTTGAGACATATGAAGGGCCAATTTTTATGTCATGGTCATTTTCTAGTGTCATGGCCATAGGATACTCATGAGAGGCATTCTCAGTGTCATGACCATATAATGATAAAGAGAGACCAATGTATATGTTGGGGGCATTACCTAGTGTTATGACTATATTAGGATATGAGATGTCATTCACAATACCATGACCTTTCTTAGCATCATGGCACTTCACGAAGTAAAAAAAGACAAATGCATGAAGCAGTAGCCACTTCATAATGTCGTAACTTTGTGTTACAAAGATATTATGCCCAAGTCATAGTCATTGATTAGTGTCATGACTATGTTTTATAGAATGATTAGGATATATTCTAGGGTCATGGCTATTTTCTTGAGTTGCTACCTCAAGCTTAAAAGATGAAGGTAAATGTTGTGGCTTTCTTCTGAAAGCCATGACTTCCTACTTAAAGTAATATATAATTTCTTGAATATAAAAGAGGAAGAAAGAGCAATTCTATATTTCTCCATTTCTTCTTCTTTCTCCATGCAATAAGCAAAGCCTTGATGCAACTAGACTTACAAAATCCCTAGGATCTCCACAAGCAAGCAAGGGATGCAAAACTCAATGTTAATCCTTGGAGTTGATTCCCCCACCCCCTACACACACACACTATAAATGTAGATTCAATAATTTCTATTAAAATAGTATGTGGTCTAAGATTTGTATATCTTAATTTTTGTGATGCGACAATGATTTTACATTAATGGATGTGTTTTAATTTATGTTGTGTTATGTATATTAATGGATGTGTAATTAAATAGAACATTGAACTGGGATTTCAACTATTAGTAGGTTTGTGCAAGATTGTCATAGTATATGGTGATATGCAAACCATGAGGCTCACTCATGCATATAGTAGAAAGGAGGTGATACTCCTTTTGACTATGATGAATGAAATAAACCTATATATTAAAACTTAAAATTTGAGTATGAAAGTCACATCATCACTGAGGATAGGGTTAGACAATTCTTATTATATGCATTTGTATGTTGCGACTCATAAGGTGGTGACAAACTTATGAGTTACTTTCACTCACATAGTTCCCATCAGTGAAACTTGAAGAAATCATACAATTATTATATGTGTATGATGCTTACAAAGTCAAAGGTTCAAATGCTTATAAACCATATCAATTCTTGGTCTTTATGATATTAGAGCATAGAGAATAAGAGTGTACATATGAAGTAATCATTAAGAATGATTGATGAGTTACATAAAAGGTATAGAATTATGAATAACACTCAAATAAAAGAAAATTTGTCTCGATGGTGATAAACTAAGGGGATGGTTATGGGAGTATCACCATTAGGATGGGCATAATGATGATAATCACTTTATATGTCATTATGGAAAGAAGTTATTACACAACATCCTAACCTTCATTATGTGTCCAAACATTGTATAATATGCGCTAATTTGAATATACATCACATAAATCTATTGAATAAATCTATGAATCTAAAATTGATTTAACAATCCAAATATCCAATCTACTAGAATTGTATTGTCTCACTATTGAATAACCAAATTACCAATATAATTTCTATGAGATTATATATTTAGATGAAAATCCTTTTTATTACTTGTATGGCTCATGTACTTACATATCTATATTGGTTAGTTATTTTTGCCAATGAGCATTTTGCATACCATCTAACCAGTAAAATTAGATGGCATAATAAAGTTATAATAAGTTTTTAGCACCAAAAAACTAGGGATTATTCAGATTGGTTAGTTAACATGAGTTGACATAATTATTCTTGTAAAAAGATAATTTATTTTTATTAATATATATTGCATTGAGTTTGATAAAATTTTCTGAATCTAAATGCTAAGTCTTATTAACTTATTTGGAAAGTGGATAGTAGTATTTGATATTTTGTTTGTATCTTTTTTGTAGCCACTAATCTACAAAAAAAAATGTTTAATTAATATTTTTTATGAAAACTTAAAGAAAATCATAAAGGATCTATATGAGAAGAATAAAGTAGTTCAAATATATTTTGAGAAGTGTGAGACAGAAGTGAGCGAGAACATCCCAAATTAATAGTACAAGGAGACTTATTATGCTCAATGCAATGAATTTAATCATGAATTTTATGGAAGCCAGTATCAACACTATCAGCAAGAAGAGAGTTCTAGAAATTGGGCATGTGAAAGCAAAGAGAAGCATACATTTTAAGAATCTCACCCATCATCTAAATTTTCATTCATAGCTAAGCCTAAAAAAAGTTGAATGAATTGAGAAGTATCAATGCCACTATGAAAGAGAAGGAGAGACACTAGAGGAGAAATATAAATTTATTGATTTGGTTAAGTCCAAAAAAAGTGATGCATCAAAAATCTCTATGGCTAATATTAAGATTGTTGTTGATGAGAATTTAGTAGAGAAATTTAAAGTTCAACAATTCAAGAAGAAAAAGATGAATTGAATGAAGAAAACTTTGTGGATAATATGAAGATATTTGTGGTAGAGAATTTAGAAGAGGAAATTAAAGATATAATCTCAATCACTTAAAAAGAAGAAGATGGAGCAAGAGACGAAATCTTCATGGTTAATATACAGATAGTTGTGGTAGATAATCTAGAAGAGTAAATTGAAGATATAACCTCAATTGTTCAAGAAGAAGAATATGAAGTGAATAATGAAGTTTTGGTGATTGATATGGAGAAAGCAGAGGAGAAGTATCATCAAAAAGATGAAAAAAATGGAGATATTTTGCAATGTTGAGGCTAGAAAAGAATAAAGAAGAGAAGTTCCACCTAGACCATCATCATGGGTGAGGGTATCAAGATAATCTTTTATCTAATATTCACTACTGATACCAAAAGTACAAGACGAAATGAGGTAGGGTAGTATACTAAAAAGCTAGTATAAATAATAGAGGTGTTTGGTGTAATAAAGGAAATTTTGAAAGTCTAGCTACCGATATTAAATATAATGCTGCTTGGGAGGCAACCCAAAAGTATTTTTTGTTATTGTGCTACTTATTTGATGATGTATGTTTGTTATGAGAATAAATATTGCATGTAAATAGTCACACTTAAACCTTTCACACAAACAAATTACATATTCAAACCATCTATGATTTTGAAATTCTTTAGTTCACAACCACAATCATTTTTCTTTCACCATGACTTTGGTGTAATAAAAGAAATACTATCAAAAGTTTAATGAAGAAATCATGATAGTTTTTTAGTGTTATGACTTTAGTATTATAGAAAGAAAAGTATCATAGGAGCTATATGGAAATACTAAAACTTTGACCCAATGCCACAACTTTGAAGAAACTACATGACATAATATAGTGACTATTTATTTATAGAAGAAAAACAAATTAGTAGAGTTTCATCCTTCAGTAACTAGGTCATCACTAAAAATATATAATCCTCAAACTTCCTAGACAAAATTCACTATGCCTTTACAGATTCCATGATAACTAAAACCTTAAATCCTTTAAAGTTTGTTAATTCAACAATAGAAAAGAGAAGATATTCAAAGAAAAATATTATATAAATGAGCCATAAGGAGAAATAAAAGTGATTAAAACCATGCACCACATAAATACCACCCAAAGTCATGGCACTTCAGTGTCTTGTGTTACAAAAATTGGGTAAAGATGGATGAATTCTATGTTGTACAAAAGGGCTTTATTAGAGAGATATGATTTAGTGAATTTATTCCTTCTTTTAGTAATAATATCAAAAAAAAATATTATTTTGTATTCATTGAGAATGAGAGAATGCTTCACTTTTAAAAAAAATTTATACAAATTTGAAGGATAAGTGAGGAAAAATATGATATGTCAGAGATATTTGGGTGCATTTTGATAGATGAATAATTAATGAACTATTTGGATTCTCAAGCACTATGGAAAGCATGGATTTTAAATCACTTTGGATAGCATGCACTTGAATATTTTATGAGGAAAGTACTCATGGAGGTGAGTAAAGTTTTGTTGTATTTCATTTGCTTATTCATATTACCAACTCTCCATCTTTGGATGATCATTTTGGAGAAAGTTATTTTGCTATATGTCATCCTCATTGTGTAGCATTTTGTGTCATGACCATTTTTCAGCATTGTGGAGATAGGATACACACGAGAGAACATCTCAGTGTCATTTATACCCACCCCCCTTCTAGGGAAGATTTGAGAATTTCTATTAAAATAGCATATGGTTTAGGGTTTGTGTAACTTGGTTTATGTGATGTGATAATGGTTTTATATTAATAGATATCTTTTGATTTATATTGTGTTATGGATATTAGTGGATGTGTGATTAAATGTAACATGAACTAGGGTTTTAATTGTCGCTAGGTTTGTGCAAGATTTTCATGGTGGATAATAATATGTAAATAATGAGGCTCACTCACACATATGATAGGAAATAAGTAGTATCTCGTATGATAATGAAGCATGAGATAACTATACATTAAAACCCAATATATGAGTATGTTAATCATTGCGAGTATGACACATATAAAATTAAAAGTTAGAATACTTTTACATGCCAATATATTATACATCTTAGAAGAACTAGTTCTCGATAGGGATGAATATTATATAAAATATTTTTCAAAGGGTTTGAACTTTAGTATGAGAGTCACATTATCACTGAAAATGATGATGATAGGTAATTCTTAGGATATGTTTGAGTATGTTGTGACTCATAAGGTGGTGATAGCTTTTATGAGTTGTTCTCACTACTATAGTTTCTACTAGTGAAACTTTGAGAAAGTATATGTCAATTATATGATTATAGTATTTATGAAGTCAAATATAAAAATATTTATAAATAATGTCAATTCTATCTTTATAATACTAGGGGCCATAGGATATGAGTGTGCATATAAAGAAATAGCCAAGGACAATTGATGAGTTGCCTAAAAGATATGAGATTGTGAGTGACTTTTAAGCAAAGATGATTTGTTGTCTCTATGGTGAAGTACTGAGAGGATAACTATGAGAGCACCACTATTAGGATGGGCTCAATGGTGATAATCACTTTTATGTCATTAAGAAAATGAGTCATTGAATAACACCCTAACCTTCATTCTATGTCTAAACATAATATAACTCAAATTAATTTGAATATATATCATATAAACTAAATGACTAAATCCAAGTATCTAGGATTGATTCAGCAATTGGAATATCAATTTTGCTAAAATTGAGTTATCTTGCTATTCAAAATCAAACTACTAATCTAATTTTTATGAGATTGATATCTAGATGAAATCACTCTTTACTACTTATACAACCAATATGATTATGAATCTATATTAATGAAATACTCTTGCCAATGAGTTTTTGGTCACTTCCTAACCAACAAAATTATGTGGTATAACAAAGTTGAAATAGAAAGGATGGCTTGAAAGGCTAAGTAATGATGGAGAGTTATGATATTTCCTATATCACAACCTAGGTGTACTTTTCATTATCTTATTGAGCAGTCGTAGTGTTATTTCTTGGTAGAAACTTTACAAAAATAATCATAGTGATTTTTGTTCATTTGTACTCTACCATTGAGTTAACACTATCATTTTATCAGCAACACAATATTCATGACAATGATATTTTGTTAGAATTGTGACTGCACTATCTTTAAAATATATCCATGATCCCAACTTTATTTTTATGTTGTGGTAGCTAAGTACCCTACTGATACAATTAGTCATGATAATTTGTAGTGCCATGACTTATTCAATATAGAATGAAAATACTAATTGTAGTGAGTTATGATAATATTTTCCACAACAACATTAATTTATAGTACCATGACTTAGTCACAATCATTCTTGACAATGTTACATTTTGCTACAGAGAGAAAAATCAAACTACGACCATTCCTAATACCTTAACTTTGTATTCTAGATAGAATTTGTCTTAGTCATAGCCTTACTAACACTATAACATCATACTCTAGAGGTGAATTACTCGAGTCATGACATTAATTATCATCATGACTTTAGTTCTCCAAAGAAGATTCAATGAGACAATATTGTCCTAGAGTCAAGCAAACACCACAACTTCTAGCTTAAATTAATGCATAAATTTCTAAAGTATAAAATCTACACTTAGAGAAGTTAACAAAAAAAGTGGTGTGGGGAATTATATTTCGAGTGAAGGGAATACAATCACTTTAGGTGGCATAATTCAAGCCCTAATTAGGAGCAAATCTAAGGTGAACATGAGTAGTTTTTATTTGTGATTAGGTTTCTATATTTAGATCATTAATTGGGAATTCATTGTAAATCTTTAATTCTATGAATGCCCATCATAATATCTCATGCAAATTCTTCCCCAATATTAGGCTAAATTGAGATATAGGATTAGTTTTACATATATATGTAAAGATGATTTGAGTTTATAAAGTTATATTTGTGGTAATTTTATGGTTTGGATATTAATGAATATGGGTATTATTTACAACTAAAATTTAAGATTCTCATTGTATCATAGGTTTATGCATGTTATTCATGGTAGGTAATGATAAGTATGTCATGAAGCTTACTCATGTTATTCCCCAATACTCATGTTTATATGACCGATTATAGATATTCTAGAAGAATTGGCCTTCAAATGATGTGTGATTTTAATAGAACATTTAACCTAAGAGTTTCACTATAATGTGAAAGTCATGTGTTGGCTATGATAGATGGTAACAAGATTTTTATGGAATCTATGCAAGTGGAGGATACTCATATGGTGGTGAAACCCTTTCAGTCATTTCTTCTTGTGTGACTTCATATGTAAGATTCAAGAGAAAATGTATGTTAATTATCGTGGGTTTGATGCTTACATAGTTGAAAGTGAAAATCTATTTAGTATTACATTATTTAATGTATTTGTGACATTATATATTAGAGAATAAAATTGCACACTCAAAGTAATCATCAAGGAAAATTGATAAATTACCTAAAATGAGTAGATATATAAATGATATGTGAATGAAATAACATGTGATTTCTATGGTAAAATACTAAGGGTACAATTATGAAGAGATTATCTTTGGTACTGACAATTTAAGAATGATAGTCACCTTGAAAGCCAAAAGGACATATAGGTATTCACATTAATCTATCCTTTGTCTAACAGACAAAAAAAATATTGCCCAAATACTAAAAAAAATATCATCATATATAAGGATGTGAGCAAACCATAGAATCAAAGTACCTTTCTAAAAATTAAAGTTTAACTGCTAATAATGAGCAGCAGTTAGTTTACTATTAGTTAATCAAACTACCTATACAATCCCTATGTGATTGATATCTCGGGTTAAGTCTATATTTCTAATT
Source organism: Sapria himalayana (assembly GCA_029783825.1). Taxonomy (NCBI): domain Eukaryota; kingdom Viridiplantae; phylum Streptophyta; class Magnoliopsida; order Malpighiales; family Rafflesiaceae; genus Sapria; species Sapria himalayana. Next base: position 4,011,575 of record JAREIK010000801.1, on the reverse strand, counting down.
GTATGACTCATATATGTCTAGAACTACATTAGATGAGAGTAGAGGTGTCAAACGGGATGGGTCGGCACGGCCCGACCCATTTTTTTAGGGCACGAACATGCTGCCGGGCCGGGCTGGGCACTGCATGGTTCCTGTACCGTGCCATGCCCGGCCCGGCATGGTTTAAAAACATCAGGGCCCGACACGGCCCGTAGGCACGGCAGGCCGTGCCGTGCCGGGTCGGGAGTCGGGACCACGGGTCAGGATCCAATCAGACCCGACCCGCGGTATTATTTTCGGAAGGGGGCGGGTCACGCCCACGCGTGCCTGCGTGAAACCGGCACGGAAAGAACCCGTGCCGGCGTGCTGTGCCGGGCCAGGCACGAAACGGCTCAGGCCAGCCACGGCACGACTCGTGCCTAACCCGGGCACGGCACGGGCCCAGGCATGGTTTAAAAACGTGCCGGGCCGGCCAAGGCACGGCCGAACCGTGCCATGCCTCGTGTCGGGCCGGGCCGGTCCGATCCGGTTGACACCTCTAGATGAGAGATACTCACCTAACAAGCTTTTTAGAATGTGTCATAAAGAAAAGTTTTGGCACTATAACAAAGTCACATGTTTTTGGCACTATTATCATGAATTATTAATTTGATTAATTAATTTGAGTTGACAAAACTATCCTTGTAAAAAAATATTTCTATATCTAGTTATTTAGATATAATTATTGCTTTGTATTTGTAGTATATTTGTGTTTTGTTTTTCTTTATTTTTTTTGTTCATTTTATAGCAATCATTAGTATATGAGAAAAGATTATAGTACTAAGTTAATACCTCTAGACCTAAGAATTTAAATAAACATGAATGTACTTTTAAGATAGAGAGCTGAGAGAGAGAGAAAGCATATGAAGGGAACTAGCATCAATAAAGACCACCAAGATGGTGAAAGATAATTTATCCAACAACCTAATCCTTATTGTACCCAAGGTAATTATTGGTGGATTATTAATCTAGGAATTAGATGCAACTTGTACGAGTGAATTACTTCGAATCTAAATCGAGTTTGATAACTATGGTATAATAACATCAATATAGTGAAATAGTTCATATGATCCAAATAATCACATCATAACTTTAATGGAGTTGTGACATTGCGGAGATGAACAGAGTTAGCTTATAAACTATAAGTTTATGAATCTTTCCTTTTTATTTGAGACAAAGCCCATAGCTAGTTTTAGTGGTTATCTAGATGGTCAATTGAGATTTGGGAAGAAGTTATGCAAGCCTTTATGACTAAGTTATTCTTGTCTCAAACCACCTCTCTACTAAGAGAGGTGAGAAGTTTCAATATCTAGATGGTCCATAATTAGATCAATTTCATGACTTTAATATTTTTGTGTGAGCATGCTTATGCATGAAAATAGTCCATAATTAGATCAATTTCATGACTTTAATAATTAGATCAATTTCATTAGTAAACTAATGAACATGCTTATGCATTTTTGGTACTATTAAATGATGTGTGAGCATGAAAATAGTCCATAATTAGATCAATTTCATGACTTTAATATTTTTGTGGATTTTGATAAATAGTCATAAAATTTATATGTTTATTTTTGTGACTTCTCACATGGTTTCAAGCTCAAATTATCTACATGGGGTAAACTACTTGATGATGTGTATGATTGATGTAGCCTCACATGGTGCTATTATGAATCGGTCACCATGGGAAGCACATTATCTATTTGAAGAGCTAGCACAGAATAACCACAAAACTCTAAATATTCATGTATTTGGAAGCAAGTAAGCTAGAGTATTAGAGTTAGATAGACAAACTATACTTAAATTTAAGGTTGATGTATTTTTCAACAAATTTAGAGCCCGAGAAGAAAAATAATTAATTATGGGAGAAATTTTTATTACGCAACAATAGAAAATAGTAAATTTCAACCTAGTATATCAAGTAGAGAAAGTTAACATTTTATAGAACAAAAGATGTGTATTCTAACAAAACAATAATTCCTCAAAACACTATCATCTGAATGTGCGAAAACATTTAAACTTGTCATGTGCAAGTTGTGAGAATATACAGCAGAATGTGGATTGATTTCAAAAGAATTTTAGAAATAACTCAATGGGTTATCAAATGAAAAGAGCATCAAACTATAAAATCATCCAAAAACACAATATAATAGCTATCACTTAAATATTTTATATTTATCTTGCACATGGAGACAAAAAATAAATGATTTTTAGCATAACTAGATGGACCAAATTGAAATTAGAATATAACACATGAATGTAGAAATAAAAATTTTTGAGAATCAACTTTGACAACTAGCATTATATATGAAAGAAAAGAGTATGAATGGAATACTAAGCAATACTAATAAAATCCAAATAAGCACATATCCATCACACTTAGAAGTGGCAAGGATTTAGAAGGGTAACAAACAAAAGAGAAAACTAAAAGGGAAGAAGCTATAATAGTGGAGGAAGCTATGGCTGAAGAAGTCCTAATTTTTTCCAAAGTCACAACATGGCCCACCGACATGAAACTTGATGGCATGTCATTTTCCAAAGTTGTGGTATCCACATAACTCAATTCCCAACTCACACCCCTAGCCATAACAACTGAAGAAGTGGAAAGAAAGAAGGAGATAGAGATTGCCATAAGCAATGATCAGAATGATGTGCAAGAGAAAGACTATACATATGATAAATATCTCCCACTTAACCATCCTTTTCCAAAGTATTTTAAAAGAGAGAACTGAGAAGTCAAATGAATAATTTAAGAGATTTCTCAAATATCATTTAGAAGTTGGATATCAATATTGTATTTAATGAAGTCTTATCTCATATATCGAATCATGTAAAATTTATAAAGAATATATTGAGTAGAAAAAGGAAGTTGGAGAAATATGGAATAATGAATATAATCGATAAGTATAATGTTATTATCTAATGTAAACTCCAAAGAAAATTGAATGATACAAAAAATTTTATGATTCCAAATATTATTGGAGAGCATACTTTTCGAAATATATTATATGACTTGGGATTAAGTATTAATTTGATGTCATTGTGCATAGTATATAGGTTGAACATGTACAAGATTACTTCGACTACTCTCTTAGTACAAATAGCTAATTATTCAATCAAATTTCTGAAGGGCGTTATTGAAATTGTATAAGAAGATTGATAAATTTATTTTTCCGATAGATTTTGTTTTGTTAGATATGAAGGTATACCAATATGCTATATTGGTCTTGGGATAGTCATTCTTAGCCATTAGACATGTGTTGATCAATGTCAAAAAAAATGAATTCACACTTCATGTGGGCAAAGAATAAGTGAAGTTGAATATATCTACAAAGGCTAGTAGAATCCAGATGATGATGAGGAAGATTGCTAGAATAGATAGGCTTCTACACACAGCCATGATATAGGACATAGTCTTTAGATTTAATGATTTTGTAGAAGATTATTGATTTGAAGAAGATGAAAAAGATAACAAATTGGATAAACTTTAGATTCAAGAAAATAGTAAAAATGATAATGAAGAAGAAGACTGCGATGAAGTTGTGATACTTCTAAGTCATGACATATGTGGGATCCAAGTTATACTACTCTAAAGATGCAAAGAAAGAAATAGAAATGCAAAAAATCTTAATTCAACAACATTGAAAAATTATTGAAAAGATTTTTAAGATTGTAGAAAAAGTAAATTTAGTACGTAAACTAATGAACATGCTTATGCATTTTTGGTACTATTAAATGATGTGTGAGCATGAAAATAGTCCATAATTAGATCAATTTCATGACTTTAATATTTTTGTAGAAAAAGCCTTTAATATTTTTAAGAAGTTATGCAAGCCTTTATTCATGACTTTAATATCTAGATGGTCTATTATATGTTTATTTTTGTGGATTTTAGAAGTATTTGATGACATGGCAATTTATGGGTCAGTGAGAAATTTCAATATCTATTCTTGGCCAAAATATTGAGCCGTCAACTAGGTTGGGTGGTCTGGGCATAACCCATGGCATGGCATGGTTCAACCATGCTTGGCCCGGTATGGCATGGTCTGGAATCGTGCCTTGTTCAGGACCATGCTGGTCCATGGAATGGCTCGTGTTGTGATAGGCTAGTATGAGTCATGTCTTGTACCAGCCCAATGCATGACCCACATGCCTAGCCAAGTGGCATGATCAACAACCCATGGCCTAGGACCATCAATGGCCAGGTCATGGGTCATAGGTCAAGTCCTATCATGTGACTGTTTGATGAGGTAGTTTATTTTAAAAAAAATAGGTCACTTAAGTCAAATATCACTTATGTATCTATTTGCAATTGGGTGGTCATGCCTATATTCGACCCTTATTAGTCGTTGCATTTTCATGTAATAGTCTTTGACAGGGACAACTACATGCAAGACCTGCCACTATCCTTGTCAGCTATTTAGTAAAAATAAAAATAAAAATTATATGTAACAGTATAGTGGTTGTCTGATTGATTCCAATAGCTATTGTGGGTAGAATCTAATGGTTATCATAAGTCTTGCCAATATTATATAAAAAAAATATATTTTTTAATAATTTTGAATTTTTTTTCTCGATAATATTGAAGAATAAAGTTAGAATTTGCATTTTAAATTTCTTTTCCTCTCTTAGACTCATTTAGTCTTTCTCATTTCTAACTTTCTCTCTAGTCTATTATTTGAAATATAAAGTGATCTATGGTATGGTACTAGTTTTTTTGTTATTTATTTGTTTGAGAGTTTTTTTTTCTAATACTTTCATAATTTATTTAAAAAATAAAATTAGTTAAAAAATATCACATAGTAAATTTAATGATAATGAATATGATATTGACTGTATGTAGATAATAATGATAACCATGAAAGAAGGTTAGAGGCCAAAATTATATTTTCTTCAACGACCTCTACGCAAGCCCATATGCCACTTAAAAAATAAAAAACTAGGCAAACATTAGTAGTATGAATGTACTTTAAAATAATAGAAATAAAATTTTATAAGTACCGATGAAGAATCGACATAATACATATATTGAAAAAAGATATAAACATGTAGGAGTGTGTGAGGAATTGGGCACCTAAAGAGGCATGCCAATCAATACACCACAAAATATGGTGCATTAAATATGAGACAAACCTCACTTAGTAGTGAGGTCTTTCATGCGATATCTATTTCAACTTCGTTGACTCCCTTCATATCCCATAATGATTTTGGAAGCGAATGCATGACAAAATTGATTATGGTCATGGGTCTCTCGATTAGATTTTCAGTAGATCATATGACAGACAGTATTATGCATACCTACTTCCATCAAACTTATTAAAGGATTCATATGTCCAAATATAGGGATGACATAATAAAATATTAGAAGTTAGAATAATAAATAATAATTAATGAATTTATAAAATTTAGTAGAGGGTGTCCGTGATATCTGATATATGGACTAGTCATGATGATATATTATTTGCATATCTAATCACCCACAACGTAGACTCTAAATGTTATATTAATAAAAAAATTTAGAATTTTCTGAGATTTTTCATCCTCATAATTTCCCTAACATATATGAGTGTATGACATAGATCTTTAAAAAATATGAAATTCAAAATAAAATATTTTGTAATACTTTCGATAATGCTTTTAATAATGGGGTAGCTATTATTAAGTTTGTTATGAGTATTAGAGATAAGTCATTAGGTAAGATATTTCGCATTAAGTGAATGTGTCATGTGATAAATCTCATAGTTAAAGGTATCAAATGGGTCGTGTCATGCTGGCATGACCCATTTTTGGGTGGCCTAATTGAGCCACTGTGCTGTGCCAAGATGGCTTGACATGGGAGTTGTGTCATGCCCGACATGGTATGACTAATAGTCTACATGGCCTAGCATGACACAACCAGGATCATTCCAAGTTGACTCATGCCTAATGTGTCGAGTCATCTCTAGTTATGTCGGATCATGTTGATTTTGTGGGCAATGCCACCATAGGCACCATATACTAGCCATTGCCACTATCACCATACACTGATGAGCAACCATGGTCTCGTGATGAGTCTATGATCACAAGTAGTTGGGACTTTTGTCCCCGTGGCATCCGCCATGTTAATGTGGTGAGTTTCATTAAAAAAATTCACCACGTGGACATAATGGATAAATATAAAAAAAATTTAAAAATAAGGCTTTTTTTTAAATGGGTCTGGGTAAGGGCAAGTCACATAAATCTATTTACCTAGTTTTCTATGACCCAAGGCCTATTCCCACTCCTGGGTCACAGTCACAATGCTAGTGAAGCATGCTAATAAGCTAGGAATGTGGGTCGTGCCTAGCCCAGCATGAGGCATGGCAACCTCTAGCCCAACACAACATGATTCACACCTAGGGCCAGCACAACCCAGGTCCAAGCAAAGTTTTTGATCCTATAGTGTTGGGCCAAGCATGATGTATTCGGGTCATGCATGATGTATTCGGGTCATGCATCATGCCTTATCTATGCCGCCCAACCCATTTGACACTTCTACTCATAGTTTAGGTGAGAATGAAAGTTATCTTTTCCATATTTCGAGGTGTCAAAAGAGTCGTGCCATGCCGGTACGACCCAATTTTTGGTGGCCCAGTCAAGCCACTATGATGTGCCGGGCATGACCTAGTATGGCAGTCATGTCATGCCTAGCACAACACGACTTGATATTGGCTAGCCTGACATGGCCCATCTAACCTGAGTCTAGGCAGATTCTGGTAGGGTCATGCTTGGTTGTGCTACGCCATGTCGAACCATGGTGGGTCATGCCCGAAGGCTGCCAGGCTAGGTCGACCAATGATCGGTTAAGGTTTAATGATTTTAATTTTTTTTATACAAATTTAAAATTTTAAGATACCCATTATGAGTTATGACATTATATTATTTATTTATTTCACATAAATAATAAAAAAAGAAATTAATTAGCATAAATGACAAAGTTTCATAATCAAAAATATCAAAAAACACATCCATCAATATTCAATCATCATCCATTCCAATCTAAATAAAATAAAATAAAATAACACACTGGTCAATCTGTCAAGAAAAGGTGAATCTCAAAGGTTTGTTGAAGCATTGTGGTCATATAGAATGACATTTAAGACATCCATATGGATGTCTCCCTATAGAATTGTTTTTGGAAAGAGTTGTCATTTGCCACTCAAAATTGAACATCAAGCATGTTGGGTGTTTAGTATGTAAAATACCAAATAATACTTGGCATTTTGTGTGATTTTTATGTTGTGTTTGCATAAAAAAGAAGACTGTATTTATAATTATTCACAAAAACTAAGATTTAAAGTATACTTAGCAAAAGAGTACTTTAAGTATACTCCACATCATTCAATTTAAAGTAATTTGAACAAGTTTCAAAATATCCAAGTGGCTTTTTTAGATTTAATTATGTTTATTAGACATAGTTGGCTGTTCAAATCTTCATAGATACAATCTACTATTTTAGGTTCAGCTAAAGCTTGTTGGATTATCTCATTGAGTATATTTTAAATTGTCTTGCTCTTTCACTTATAACAGGTCCAGTAATTACAATCATGGATGCAGGGTATATTATTCTTTATTGAGTTTCTGCAATTACATCACAACCCTTTTAATTCATGATAGAGAAACCAATCCAAATTTCCATAGAAGAATGATTTAGGAAAAATTGCCTCCAACACCCAAGATCAACACAATAATTACAATTGGAAAAAAATATCATGAATTTTGAAAAAGCATGGAAAAGCTTTTTGGAGAAACTAGAGTCTAACAGTGATGAAAATCAGAAAAGAATAAAGATTTTAAGTAGAAACTAGACAATATGCAACAATTGATTTCTAACCTTACTAATTTGCTCAGAGCAAAAAAAAATAGAGAATTCCATGCTCAAACACATGTTAATCTTGTGGGTATTCATAAAGTTGATTCCTTGTGTGGGAGATCAATCATAGTAGATGAATTTAGAGTTATTCTTAATTTTGAGGAACAAGAAATAATTTGGAGAAATATATAGCTAAAACACAAGCTGAAATAGGAAACAAGAGAGAATATTTGACATGGAGAAACAGGGAGAGAATCACTTGACATGGAAAATCACTTAAAAAATTTTGCCAAACACTTGAACTGAATTTAAGAAGAAAGAAATTCTAGTTGCATAGAAATAATGAAGATTGGCTGAAGAAAAGATAATCAATAATTTGTGAAGTTTCATTAACTATTAAGAAGATCTAGGGTGTGCCAAAAAAACTAAAAGAGAAAGAAGACTTCACAAAATAGAGATTTCCAAAGTGGTACACAAAAAAAAAAATTCAATGTCAAAATTGTTTAGGAAAGAGCACTATGAGGAAAAAATGTAAGAAGATCGGACATATTTCCATGACTATGGAAATCTGGATATAGAAATAATGAAAGATAATTTAAATGAAAAGTAGTCATCTTGAAGATTTCTCAAGCTATATAGATTCACAATAAATCTTTTGAGACTAGCTCAATCTATCAAACCCATTTTATTTTCTTTTTTTTTTTTTGCTAGTATTTCCTTACAAAAATGAAAAATATATATAATTTATATAATATATACAAGCAATTGCCAAATAGTTTTGGAATGATAAATATGGATTTTCCTTGTGTTTTTATATTGTAGACATTGAAGTTGAAGAGTAAAAAACTATTATGAAAGGTTTGACTTTGGCATTGCTTTACCAAAATTCATAGGATGTTTTCTCGTACAAAACATTATGAAGCATCCTTTGTGAATTGTTATAAAAGAATATATATATATATATATAAAATAAAGAGAATTGCTAATGGAGTTTTGGAGTGATATGTATAGATTTTTCATGTGTTTTTATTTGAAAATAGTAATATTGATAAAAAAAATGTTGTATAAAGTATATTGTATGCTTGTAAATTTTCATAAGGAATGGTGAATATTCAATGGAATAGTTTATTAAACCCTCCAAATACATGAGCCATGTCAAGAAAATCCCATATTTTCTTCTTTCCAAAACAAGTAGAAAATATATTATTGATCACATCCCTACACAAAATATACTACAAAGATTGTACATGGTTCGGCAACTTTAATCCATTGGTTTTTACTAGCAATCTCTGATTTTTTTTTGCTTCTAGCTCCTCCTGGTAATTAAGGCACTCTAGCCACTCATTCTTAAGTATAAAATCAGGCCTATCTTTTACATTCTTTAATTTATGGACAGAGTCTAAATACTGTTCGATAACTTTGCTCTCCTATAATGACTTTATTTGTCCATTAAATTGGGGCACCCATGAACACTGATTCAATATATAAAAAATACACAAAAAAATATATTAATAATAAGGACATCATTCTTTTATGCTTGAATAGTAACCAACATAATATTTAAACTAATTAGATAATTAATTTGCAATGCTTTTGTTTCTTTGTCTATACTTGAATGTCATCAAAGTTAGCCTTTTTTGTCGATTCAGAAACTTTCTTTCATGAGGATGTTTTGGAATCAACCATTTTCTTAAAAGATTGTAATAATAGCCAAACACTTGTGAGATAGAATGAAATGTTAAAAATAAACACAAAACATTGAAAACAAGTAATTCATAACTATATATAAAAACAAAACCACTAATAGGGACATCATATTTTTTTATTAAAGTAATATGTACATATATCTTATACCTCCCACCCACAATCTCTATTACTAACTTAATACTGTCTGTAGAGGAGGCATCAACATTTGATGATGTCGATGGTGTTGTAAAGGGGGAACAACATCTGATGGTATAGAATGTGATGTAGATGATGGTGATGGATTAGAAGTGTGTGGAGGAGGGACAATGGGTGGTGGCCTTATTTATGATAATGGTGATGGTGTAGCTGTCAATGATAGTGATGGTGATGATGTTGGTGATGTTTGGTTAGAGTGGGTATGAGATGGTACTGATTGTACAATAAGACATAAATTACTAGATGAATCTCATCTATGTCTGCATCCACGTCCACGTCCACGTCCACCTCCACCATGCTCATATCCTTTATATGCCATCTACTGTACAAAAAGTATATACATAGAACATAAATTAGAGATATAATGAAAATAAAGATTGATACTGTATGATGAACAACCATGAATTTTAAAATAACACACACCAATGGATTACAACAAAATATAGAAAGTCTTTGAAACCATAATATTCTAATATAATTATAATAGTTTAATTAATGATATCACTATCATCCTCTAATGGATCTTCTGCCATTTTTTCTGATTCTAATGGAAGTTTCAACTCATCTTCAGATAGAACATGATCATCTTCAATTTCTATTAGGCCACCATTTGAGTCACATAAATTTTTTAGATCTTCATCTACATGCACATGCTCAATATTATTTATGTCATCTTCTTGAAATGCTGGTGTAATAGCTAAGTTTGTACTTCTTTGTTGAGATGTTGGTACTTTAATATTTCATCAAACTTTGATTTTGCAAATTACCCACTAGTCACTCTTATCATGAGATAAACTTGGATATGTAAAATAATATACTTGAATGGCTTGAACTATTATAATAAATGGCTCATATTTATAAAATATGTGTTTATGGTTAATATCCACTAGCTTATAATCCAAATGAATCTTTCTACCCATAATTCATGTAGGATCAAACCACTCGCATTTTAATAATACAATTCTATTCTTTTTGAGTCTAGGATACTCCAAATCAAAAACTTATTCTAGTTGACAATAAGAATCACTCTCATCTACACTATATCTTGAGCCTTTTAAGCATACACCACTATTCATAGTTACTTTAGAAGAATCATGCTCTATTGTGTGAAAATTATATCCATTAACAAAATACCCAGGATAGGTTGTCACATATCTAAACATGCCCTTACTTAGATTATGTATGAATGTGTTGTAATCTTCATTTGAAGGATCATTTGTTTGTTGCATAAATTCAACAAATGATGCTAAAAAATATAAGATACTAATAAATCAAATTATTCAAAAAATTAAGGCTTAATAATTCTCACATAGTTCTTGAACTAATTCGCAAATTCAGTTTCTAGCATAAAATAGACCTCATGGCTGGGAATGGTTGCTTGCTTATGTTTTAACTACTCAACATAAACACTGCACAAATATAAATAGAGGGACAACAAAGAATATCAATTTTTAATTATTCCTATTTAAGACAAAATTATCTAATGATTAAACCTGCAACCATTTTGGGTATACATACTCAATATATGGTGCAACCTCCTCATAATTAAGTAAAACGTAGTCTCGTGTCGCTTTGTACTCTTCATCTATCATACATCTTTTCTTTGCTCTTCCAATTGCTCTTCCAGGGTGCTTGAAGATAGATAACTTGTCCTCAAAGATTCATCTCCTACCAGCACATGATCATCATCATTCCGAGGCACATTTCTATGCTTTGTATTGACATGATCCACAATATAATAAGAACAAAAAGATGATACATCTTCTACTAAATATACATTGCAAATTGAACCTTTAACTTTTGAATTGTTTCTAATATTCAATTTCAACTTACGAAGATACCTACAACTATTAATTCAGGTTTCAATTAAATCAAATTACAATATAAATTTATTCTTGAAATAATACAACACACCTACTTATATTTATTTACCTCTCAAAAGGATACATTCACTTGTATTGCTCTGGCCTAGCTTTTCTTTGCTTCATAAGCCAAATAGACTGGCAAATACTCCATTGAGTCAAAAAAACTCGGTGGGAATATCCATTCAAGCTTATAAAGAATGAGAGGTATGTCATTCTCCAGTCTCACCATGTCATCTATTTTAATTGTGATTGTGGTTAGTTATTTGAAGAACAAACTAAGTTCGGTAAGGACCTTCCAAATATTTAGGAGAAGTATTTCATAAAATATAATTGGTATTAATCTCTGCATTAATACATGATAGTCATGACTTTTTATTCCAAATAACTTAAGCTTCTTCATATCTACACATCTATCCATATTTGACACATATCCATCAGGGAATTTCAAAATTTTAACCCATTCATATCTACACATCTGCATTAATAACTTAAGCTTCTTATCAAGTGTGTAACAAGCTTTAAGGTATTTTCTTGTAACCTCATTCCATTTCAATTTAGGACAATGATAGTAATCATTCAACTCTTGTATTGATTTTAAAGTATCCTTTATTTTTCCATATATATTTAGGACAGTGTTGAAAACATTGTCAAACACATTTTTTTCAATTTGAATTACATCCAAGTTATGACAAATTAAATTGGACCTCTAATAGGGCAAGTCCAAAAAAATACTATGTTTTTTCTAGCCAAATGTTTTGCATATTGATCCATTAGTTCTAGTAGCATCCATTTTAGTTCTTCTTCAGACCCAAACTCTGAATCTCTGTCAAGATATCATCTCCTAAATGAACTACTGGTGGAACTATCATCACTCTTTTTATTTTTTTGTAATGCAGTTCTATTTCTATGAAATGGATGATTTGTAAGTAGAAATTCATGATGGTTATCAAACCATGACTGTTTACCCCTGAGTTTGAGAGTAAAAGTATCAGAGTTGTCCATGCAATATGAGCATGCTAACCATCCTATTGTACTCCAACCAAAAAACATTAAATATGCAAGAAAATCACTTACCATCTACATAAGTGCCGCCCGCATGATGAAAATTCGCTTCTCTGAGATGTCATATGTATTCACTCTAACATTTCACAAATAATTCAACTCTGCTATAATAGGCTGTAAGAAAATATTCAACATGTCTTTCAGATTTTTTGGCCCTAGAACTAATATTGACATAAACATATATTACTCCATCATATACAACCATGGAGGAAAATTATAAGGTGTCACTATCATTGGCCATGTAGATTACTATTATTTAGATTGGCCAAATAGTTGAAAACCATCAGTGCAGAGACCCAATCTCACATTTTGATTTTTAGTAGCGAAATCTTAATGTATATGATTAAAATTCTTCCAAGCAAGTGAATCTGATGAATGATGCATCACCCCTTGTTCAACCTTATGCCCAGAATGTCACCTCATATCATGTGCTATAGCAATTGATGCAAATAGTTTCTATAATCGAGAAATTAAAGGGAAGTAATACATCTTCTTATATGCAACTTTCATCTTCTGTTGCATTTCTGCAATACGATGTATCTTCTTAAACTGAGGACGATCACAAAAATTAGTAATGTATAGTAACTTCTTAGTGTTGTAAAAGTTGTTAGTGACCAAATTATTATCTGGAAGAATTTCTTTAATTAGTTTTGTTACATTATTAAATAATTTCTCAGATTTATGATTTCCTTCTTCATGCTCATAAGTCGAGCCACAAGTGACAATTGGAATGTGTTTTACAACCAGGCCACAACTCATTATCTGCAGCTTTAAACATATCATAAAATTTTTGAGCTTCAAGATTAGGTGGTTCATCCATGTAATCCATATTGAAGTCCGCACTAGTAGCTTCCATGACCTTTTGTACATCCACTGATGATCTGAACTCATTTTGTATTGTTATATTTGCAAAGAATTATGCTCAATCATATCATTCATTCATTCAAACTATGATTTTAAGTTTCTTTTAATTAATTTCTATTAATTCTAATTATTACATGTCATCCTTATCACTCCATATATTCATTTCAAAGGTAAGAACTTATCTATATCCCACAATAATACATAGTTGTATCCATACATACATATAAATTTCAGCAGCATTTTTCCCTAGTTCTCCGAGTGCACGATATTGAATATCCATATACGCACTCAAAGAACGAGAGGGATAAATGATATTGAATAATCCTATTGTTCTATATATATATATATGCCTTGTACTTTAATTTTTAAATATTTGTTTAGTCAATAAAAAAATGAAAAACTATTTTTAAATTTTTATTTTTTTTTAATTTTATTAACTAATTAATCTTTTACTTTTATTTTCTAATCTTGTACTTTAATTTTTTCTTTTTCTAATCTTATTAAATATTAACTAATTTTTAAACATTTTTGTTAAGATATCCAAGAGGTAATTTGATTCTCAAGCATTAACTATCCTAAGACATTTTATTTTTGTATATAACATTAACCATGAATTAAATATCTAAGACTAATATTTTTGCACATACTTGGTAGATATATTACTTAATAAAAAAAATCATTTTTACAGTATTTTTTTATTACTTGATATATTATTATTAACTGCTGCTTGGATATTTGATTTCTTGTTGCTTAGCTTACTAATAATTGAACATAATTTTTCAATCAACCTACATCTATGTTCTAGGACCATTTGAGTTTGCCATTTGAGTTTAAATAATAATACTGAATAAAAATCACTATTAATTAAAGAAAATCTCTTACAAATGAATATGCAGAGATAGCATATTGTGAATATCAAGGCAATATGTTTGTAGAATCTACATGAAGAAACAAAGCATTTATTAGGATGCTAAAGGTGAAAAGATATCATGCTATTGCTAGATGAAGGGAGCATTTATCTTCCATTGTACCAATCAAAGCTACACACAAAAGACAAAAATTAGGAAAACACAAGAACCAAGTGAAAGGACAAGAAAGGAAAGCAAAAAAGAAAGGAATTACAAGTTTGAAGGATTAAGCTTCTCACTTCTCAATGAAGATCAAAGATCAAGATTTCAATCATTTTTCCTCATACTAAAAACCAGAAAAATAAGGACCAATGAAACTCAAGTAGAATTGAAAAACAAATTAAACTTACCACAAGAAAATGGAGGAATTGAAATAGGTCTACTCGAAAATTCAGCAACTATGATCCAACTCAATCTTCGAATTTAAAAATAAATAGGAAAGAAAAAATAAATGGAATGAATATCCAATTCCCAGAACTCTTGGCAAATGAATTCATGAAAAATTTAGACATGAACAATAATAGATTTGGACTAAAAAACATATCATAGAAATTATTAAAGTAGAAAACATAGATGTGAAGCAGCCTACAATTACAGATTCCTAGCATTACAGATATGGATTGATTAGAGATATGAACAATTGCATACATGAACATTAATTTATTTTGTGCAAAAGAGCTATCAAAAGATAGTTTGCTAAAGAAAATTGACTGAGATTAGAAGAATGAGAATTAAGTAAAACTAGTTGACTACAGAGCTCTTAGTAATTATGTTACATCCTACATTAACTTTACTAACAGTATATAGATTAGAAATGGATGAATATAATCTAGTAAAACTAAGTCTTAATATTCAAGAAACACATGACTAAAACATCGAGAGTGAAGGCAAAAGATATACATAAATAAATAGTTAATTGAAGTAGCAACCTAAGGACACACCATCATACGAACTAAAGAACTGCCAAAAAAATAGTAGTGCAAAAGAAACTATTTAAAATAAAAAAACACCAAAAAATTACACAAGCATGGTAAAAAGACAATTGAGTGGAAAATAAAAGACCACAATAAGGATTTATTGTGAATACAAGTTTCTGAAAAGAATTACAGCTAATGGTTAAAGTAACCAGAAAAATTATTAATTTAGCAATTTTAATTTAATTTATCCTAATATTTTAGCAATTTACATAAAGATTATTTAAAAACACACCAATTCAAACTTAAATGATACAAAAGATGACAACTTATTAATTTAACAAAAATTATAGATATGACCATCACTTATATACTTTTTTCGATCAGATATTTAATTGAGAAATTAGTTTTTTGTATTGAAAGACATTTTTTTTTCTATGTTGGTTGTTAGCTCACATAATATGTTATTTTCAAGTTAATCTTTTATAAGCAGACTGAACACATAAAAGTATATAATTTTATCAAAGAAAAGATTATGAAAGACATATTTTTTTTCTATATTGGTTGTTAGCTCACATAATATGTTATTTTCAATTTAATCTTTTATAAGCAGACTGAACACATAAAAGTATATAATTTTATCAAAGAAAAGATTATAAAAAAAGTTACATTTTGGCAAGAGCAGCCTGAGAGGGCTATTTTTCACAATGCCTAAATAATCAACAAGCAAATCAACCAACACAGCAATATTTCTTTTTTTTAAAAGATTCTAAAACAGATTAATTAATTTCATTAAACAATAACATGACTATAATTACAAAAAAAATTATAAAATCATAAATCTACTCATATTATAATGTTGACAAAAACAAAATGTTGCAAATGTATATATGACAAAAAATACAAAGATACACAAAAATACAAACAAAAAATTATACATACATACATACATACATATATATATGTGTGTGTGTGTGTGTGTGTGTGTGTGTGTCATATATCAAGAGTATCATCAACTACACAAAAATATTTATTAACATATGCTAAATCTAAAATAGATGTAAAAAATAAAAAAATAAAAGGAAAAGAAAAAAAAAGAAAAAAAAACAAATAAAAATATATGAAATAAAACTTAATCATATTAGGCTTGAATGATAACCCTTTACTTTTGTTTATCATTAATTTTTTATTGCTACATTGTTGAGTTTAATAAAAAATAAACTACTAGAATAACATTAAATCTAAAATATCATACCAATTTTAAAGATATTTCTTCACATGGAGATTTAGATGCAATAAACAATTTTAATTAATTAAAATACTTTATTTTGATATATTAATTCTCAGTAATAATCTCAGAATCAGCATTAGAACTTGAATCACATTTTTGAAAGTCATTATTAAATGTCATGTTCCATCTTGTTTGATTTTTTTTAATTTCATTTAGTTGTACAATATTATTTTTGATAATTTCTAATTTTTTTTTTGTGTGACAAAGTAATTGACAAGTTAATTGTGTACTGAAGTATATTAATACACATGTTTCATTTTAAATAATAAATCATATGCATATAAAGCAAACATAGAGTGAACTAAATAAGCAACTTTACATGCACCACACATCTATTACTTTGGATATATATATTATATGCACAATTTTTTAAAAACAGAAGGGTATACTCTATTACTAATCAAATTATCTATCATATTAATGAAGTGAATATTCTATAATAATGACATAATTATTTATTATAAATGTATACATGAAAGAATTCACCTTGCATGGCCAGTGTTCTTTGAGAATGCATGGTGTCTAATAAAACACATTGAGAAAGTTTTGTACTATGTTTGTTACCCTGCTTACAATAATATATAGTCTTACTTGGGTTCTTAGTCTTCTACACCCTCCATTTCTCCATCAAGTGTAAGTTGTTTCTAAATACCAATATTATAGATTTGTAAAGCATATTGTGAGAGAGCATGTAAATATTTTCTATAAAGTTTAGATAGATATAATAATGAAAGTGTAGTGAATTTTTTTCAATAGCACTTTTAAACCATAACTAATATCAGCCCAATTAAATTAATTAAAGCATTTACAATCTAAACAAAATAGAATTGCTATGGAATTTATTGAGTATCTAATAAAAAACCAGAAAATTTGATTTATTAAGAAAAATAACTGAACAGAATTCATCATCATCCACCAACAAAAATTACAGCCTCAACAAATTATCAGCATGAGCAATGACAGCAAAGTGAAAGGTAATGGTTAAGCTGTACATTCTTTTTTGAAGAAAATAAAAGAGTTTCATATTATAACCACAGAAACCCGATTAGTAGATAAATTTCTACAGGTTCTTCATATTCTTCCTCTCTACAAGACAAAAATTCAAAAATATAAAAATCCATAAATTAAGTATAAGTCATAACTTGAATTTAAAAAATTACAGTATCTTGCTCTTCTTCTCATCTTGTTACTATTTTCTTTGTCCTCTTTTACTATTCTTCTTCAAATTTCAAAGCTAATACACTTTCTATTGATTTTAAATCCATTAAACCTTAAAAAAATTAATCATTAAAAGAAAAAAGTTCACACTACCGATTTATTGTTAACACACAATAAATAAATAAAAAAGCACCATTTAGCTCACTGCCAATTTAAAATTTGCAAAACTTATTACTAATTTCTCATGAAATTATAATGAAAATAAACAAAGGAACATGCAAAGAGAGAGATAGAGAGAGAGTTGTTGTTTGTTTGGTATGGTGCTTCGAAACGACGTTGCAATGAAGTTGTGTTCTGAGAGATGAATGGTTTTTAGAAGTGAACAAACCTAATTAGGCAGAGATTGCCAGAAGGGTGATTAAAAAAATATATATTATTTCATAAATAAATAAAATTATGGTTGAAACTTTATGAAAATTGTATGGTTATTTTTTTAATATTATTTATAAATTAATGAAATAAATTTCAGAAATAAAAAAATTAATTAATGGTTATAACAATGGAGAAAAAAAATAATATTACTAATAAACATGAAAACTATAAACTGGTAATCAAATTTTCATATTATTTCATTTTTAAAAGAAATATATTATTTCATATAACCATAAATAAATTGTATAAATGTATAAACATACAAAATTTATAACATCTCAATATTATAAAAAATAAATAACCAAGTTAATAATGAATAAGTAACATATCAATAACATTTCATATTTTTTATAAATAATGGATAAATTTATAATATTAATTCATAAATTAAAAAAATAATATGAAATTATAAAATAGTATTTCATATATATATATATATATATGTTTATAAAATTTTTTTGAATTCAATATATTTTGATGAATATAATATGAAATAAATTTATAGGGATAAATATTCATATTATTTGATATAATTCATAATTTATAAAAATCCTAAAATAACTTAAAGTGAGATCATAAAAAAAATATATTTATTATTTTAATAATAACAGAATATAAAAAGCTAATATTAAATATTTTGCTCAATTATTTAATTCTTATAAATTTGAGTATGGGAAGAAAAATTGAATTAATATCAACTTAGGGTCAACTTGGTAGTGCTTTTCAAAAATGTTAATAGGGCTAAAAATAATTTTAAGTGTTTTTAGGACTAAAAAATATTATTAGTAATATTTTTAAAAACTTTTTTTAAGCCCTAAAAAAAATACCTGAAGCATTCTTTTAATATGTACTTGGAGATAATTTTTTTATAACTCTCAAAAGTTTTTGGATGTAATTAAAACATCTATTCATTTATCCTTAAATATCAATATTTTTTAAATTTTATGAAAAAATATGATTTTTTTATTCAAATTATATAAATATTTTAGTAAATATTTTTTGAAAAGATTCCTATAACCATTAAAAAAATTTTTAAAGTTTTATTAATATAAATATTTACTTGTTTATTCATTAATTCATATTTTTTGTAAAAATTTTTTTATAATTATAAAAATAATGATTTTTGGTTTTTATTAATACAAATATTTGTGTATGTTCATTTATTAATTCAAATATTTTGTATTAATGTATTTATTAATACAAATAATTAAATATCTTTATTAATTAATTCAAAAAATATTTTGTAAATATTTTTAAATTTTATAATCATTAATATAGATATTTTAGTCTTTATTAATATAAATTTTTATTCGTATATATATATATATATATATATATATCTATATTGTAATTATTTATTTATAATATCCTATTTTTATAATTAGATGAGGAGAATGTGACTTTCAATGATCCATCATCCATAGATCATGACACACCTTTAATATACAAAATTACATCAAATATTAAAATAAAAAATAATACAGTATATACTTAATAATGGGAAAATAATCCCGAGTTAAATAGCCAGGGAAAGATCCATTGCTAAATGCATATTTTTTGTGAAAAATAACAATTTAAGGACTAATCCATTGATATAAATATAAATTTGTAAAAAAATATTTCTATTTCATTATTTAGCGGTAGTTTTTTTCTCAAGCTAATTAGCTAGGAAAAATCTATCTCTAAAGTTGTTGCTAAATTTCCTGCCAATCATTGGGCCAAAATCTACGACAAAATTTGCCAGGGATATTTTTCCATTGAAAATTTGTCTCTAATCCATCACAAATTTGTTATTAAATCTAGAATTAAATATCTCTTGTTATTCCATTGCTAATCCCTCACAAATTAGCTAGGGATTATTTCCCTAGCTATATTTCCATAACTAAATTGATAAGTTCTTTTAGTTAAGTACCCAACATATACAATATTATATAATATGTCTTGTTATATGTGAGTACATAATATTAATATTATGTACTCACATATAACTAGACATTTAGATACACACATATATACATGTATTTACATGTGTGTGTTTGTGTGTTTATAATGTTATATTTCATATGTATGAATGTATATACCTTTGTATATGCATATATATAAAAATACTTGTGTATATATGTGTGTGTGTGTGTGTGTATAAAGTTATATTTCATATGTATATGAATGTATAACCCATTGTTTATTCAAATATATATATATATATAATGTGTGTGTATAGAATATATATATATATAAACAAAAGTATCATTATATATATGCATTTATAGTGGGTTATACATTCATATATATGCATATAAAGTGGATATATATACATATGAAAATATGACCCACTACATTATGCACATATATAAATATATAAAGATACATGTGCATGTGTCTGTGAGTGAGTGAGTGTGTAAGTTATATTTCACATGTATGAATGTACAAACCATAGTATTATATGCATATATATATATACACACACACACACACACACTTTTGTACATACACTTTAAGAAAAGATGAAATCAAAAAGGCTCGATTCTATTTCTAATTTCGTCACTATGGTTGAATAGCGATGGATTTAAATACGGATTAGTTTTGTTTCTATAATGCTCCTCTCTAAAATTTAGAAACTAATTACACAATGATGTTTTTATAAATAGTGATGGAAAAAATCCATCTATATTTATTACAATGAAAAAATGATCTTTGATTCCGTCACTAATTTTACAATGTATAAATCAAGAACATATAATTCATTTCTAAATGAGTGATGAATCATCAAACAAACGCAAGAATCTGATCCTATTTTAAAAGGGATTTAGAAATTGAAATATCCCTTTCTATTGTCTACAACATGAACAAGATCCATTTATGTAGTTTCTATATACTATATAAATATACAATTACATATAGAAACTATATGACCTACAACCAAATAAATACATCCACATATTATTACTTAAAAGACATTCACATAACATCCACCATAGAATAAAATATCAGATAACAAACATAAATGTCCATAAATTTCAATACATAATTTATAACTTAATTAAAAAAATATTAACAAAAAAACCATAAATTCTAATTAAAAACATACGTTGCAAAAAATTAATAACACAAAACAACTACGAGTCCTTCTCCTAATGAGTATTGTCCTCCATAGATTTGGATGGATCCTTTTTAGAATGATTAAAAATGGACGATTTCTCTACTAACTTGCACATTACTTTCTTTATTTTCAAAATCTTCTATTGCATTTCATCCTCTATTTTCTATCTTTCAGCCTTTCATTTTCTTCAATACATAAATTTCCTTTTAATTTTTTAATTCTTTTATTGCATCTCCTCACTTTTTCTTTGCAATGTATCCTTAATATCCTAAATATTTTCATGTAACCTCTCATCAAACATGTTAATTGGAAAATGATGATAAATAACTCCAAATAGAACTAGGATAAAATATTGTGCATGGATACCAAGATTGTACACTCATCATTTTGTCGGCTTTACTGCAAAAGCCTGAAGGTAAATATGCATAACATCAATCTCTTACACCTCTATAGAAAGATCTGTCAATTGAGAAGCAAAGACAACCATATTTTTCATTTCCTACAATAGTTAAAATGCAACATAACTCATCAATTACTATATTAAAATACATTTTATACTAGCACAAGAAACTATCCTCTCACTACTACAAAATATTTTTAAAAAAAAGTTAATAATATTATTTACTAAGTTCATACAGAATAAATTATTAGTTATGATAAAAAATATATATGAGTTTGCATTTTATTTATAGTTAATGCCAAATAATCAATTGTTAAAATTTTTTACTTTTATTTATTTGTAATTGTCAAATGAAACTACAAGTACAAAATGAGAAACTCACATTCACTACTAGAAAAATTGATTTTAGCTACTAAAAAAAAGTAGTAGCTAAACTATTTATTTTAGTAGCTACGTTTCTTTAGCTACTAAATAGCTGCACTAGGACATAGTAGCAAAATTCCTTGTAGCTAAGCTAATCTTAGCTACTACTAGTAGCTATTAGCTACTGTTTTAGCTACCACAAAATGTCATAGCTAATTAGCTTCTAAAAATAATAGTAGCTAAAATTAAAAATGTAGTAGCTAATTTAGGTAAGGAGGCGACTATATATAACTACTACTTAGCTACTATTTTATGTACTAGGTAAATAGCTACCAACAATAGTAGTAGCTAATGTAAAGAATGTAGTAGCTAAAGCAGTGAATATGACGATTATTTATAGCTACTAATTAGCTACTCACAATAATAGTAGCTAAAATTGAGCATACATTAGTTACTAAAACAATATATAACTACTACTTAGCTACTACATGACGTAGTAGCTATTTAGTGACTGAACTAGGTAGTATCTAAATATTATAGCTATATAACTACTAACATATTAGATATATAGAAGTAGCTATTTAGCGACTCAAAAAATGTAGTAGCTAATAAGGTGAAACTAAATTAGTAGCTAAACAGTAATAGCTACTTAGTGACTAAACTAAGGTAGTAACTAAATTTATAATTAAATTAATTATTAAATTATTAGAACCTTAAAACAAATAATAAAAAAAATTATTATTAAATAAAAATTATAAGATCCTATTGCCGCAAAAACTAACATCCACCAAATAACATAAACCAAAATAACATGTACTAAATCCCATGTTCTAGATATCTATATAATAGACTAAAAAAGTTCAATAACAGGAATGTTCACATATCACCAATGGGGGGATCATCTGTGGTGGGGTCATTTGTAGGGGGGTCATCCACATGTGGAGCTGTAGCTGATGAGGAGACCTGTGTCGATTGAGTTAAAGCCCTCAGTAGAGCCTTAACCTCATCAAGTTGATCTTGTAGAACTTTAACCTTAGTATCAACTTTCTCTCGCACCTCCTATCGAACCTCGTCCTTGAGCTGCTCACGTAGCTCGTGATCATTCCTGGATGAGCATGCAGTGGAATGGTAAGATGGGCCACTCGTTTATACTGAAGATCGGTCACCTAATCCATATATGAGTCGCTGGCATTTTTTATCAGCTACCACAACTCGTAAGTATGCTGCATCTTCATCCATAGATGTTGTGTTCTCTCTTGAACCTTCATCTATTTGTACAATCCGTTGCATTTCTTGATGCACAGCTTCCTACAAGATTTGAATAGATATTCAGACAATATATGAATGTATAATTAAATTTTTTTTAATATAATATACTTTTAATTTATTTACCCCGATTTGGCGAGCCCTCTCGTCAACCCATAAATGAGTGGTCTTAGAAGTGTACAATTGCTGATGAATCTGGAAAAGGAATGGCTTCTTCCCGGTCTCTTTCTCCTATATAGAAATATTAGTAAAATTAGAAGATATATTTGTTATGATCTTACAAATCAAAATAAAATTAAAGTAAGAGTTCTAAGTACTTACAATCCTCCTAGCATGCTCTGAAAATGAAATGGAACCCCCAGTGTGTCTTGAAGGTCCTGTGCCTGGTCCAGCCTTCTCAGTTCAGCGGTTCAGAGACATTCGTTCTGATCGCGCCCAAAACTCGGCAGTACCCCATGCTTCATTCCACCTTGCCCAGATCGACTTCGTAACATGCACCGGTCTCCCATGTTTCCTCCACTTATTCAAATTATATGTATACCTAGACTTGGCAAGCACCTCCCAAGTTGCCTTGATGATACCCTCCATCTCGACATCCCATGAGAAATATTTCTATAAAGAAAGTTAATAGTTACTCATATAAGTACGAAATAAATGTTAAATTAATTAATAATTATATTTCTAAGGAAATTTCGACAGAGTTTCCTCTGTACTGGCAATAATCCAACCTAATAAAACAAACATATTAAGTACTTGCAATATAATAAGACACTTATATAATACTCATCAACTAATCCAACAACATCTCAACCAACAAACACAACACTTCATATATTCAATTTGTCATGTAGACATTTTACATATAAAGGCTATAAGTGAGTGACTTATACCTTGAACTCTTCCCAATAAAAGCACTTTATCTCTTTTGTGATGGTGCTCCATTTATACCCTTCAATGTCAACTCGCTCCTTGAAAATTGAGGTGATGCGAGACAAGCATCGGTAAGACTCGACAAACCTAAAAGCATGCAAATATCAATTTTCACACATAAAAAAAAATTTAACAATAATCTAAAATATTTCAATATATTATGTTCATTTACCTCCCATTCTCCACAATCAACTGAGTCCTACCAGATGATGATGTCACAAGTGTAGACATGGTCGATGGTGTAGACCCAACTAGTAGTGAAGGCGTGGTCGCAGCTTGTGTCGACGAAGTCGAATGGAAAAGCAGCTTTATTTATTTTTTAATGTTTAAAATAATTTGAAGACAAAACATTAAAATATATATTTTTTTTTCTTAAATGTATATATTTTAGAGGCAATGGAGAATGGGAGAGAGAGAGAGGAATGAGGATGACATGAGCAGCGGGAGGGTTTCTTGTAGGAACCTTGAAAACTATTTTTTGTGCTAAAAAACTATAAAAACAAGAAGAATATGAAAAACATATTTGGGGCATGTTTGGTTATGGTTCTTGAAAACTATTTTTTATTTTGAAAAACAAGAAGAACAAAGAAAATACAAAAAATATGTTTGATTCCTATTGTTTTTTGTTCAGAAAAACATGGAGAACACATAAAATATCAAGCCTATTTTTTATGGTTTTTGAAAACTAGTTTTTGTTATGAAGAATAAGGAGATCAAGATAAACACAAAAAACACATTTGGTTATTGGTTTTATTTTGTTGTTATGAAAAACATAGAGAACAAGAGAACACCTTTTTGTTTTCAAGAACAGTTTTCCAAAAACATAAATCAATGTCCTGTTTGGTTCTTGTTTTTGTACATTGATGTTGAGAACAGTTTTTGAATACACAAAAAACACCATTTTGGTGTTATTAAAAAATTCTTCTTGTTATCTTAATTTAGTGGTTTTTCTATTTTTTAGAACAAAAAAAATGGAATAACATATGTTTTTCATGTTTTCCGTATTTTTAAAAATAGAAAACAATTTTTAAAAACATTAGAAAACACAATTTTTGTGTTTTTTTAAATCAATCTTGTTATCTAAATTAATGTCTTTTGTGTTATCTATGTTTTCCCAAAAAAAAAAAACTAATTAAGAATAAAATATGTTTTTTGTGTTTTTAACTTAAAAAGTTTTCAAAACAAGGATTAAATAGTCCTTGGGAATAGTTTAAAGTAAATATCACGACAAACACAACCATATGGATTGTACAAATGAGCATCTTTAAACGAATGGAGACAATGGAGGATGGGGGGAAGAGATTGAAAGCTGGAGCTACCCTTCCCAACCACACCGTATGGATTGTACAAATGGTGTTTGAATTTTAGCTTTTTGTGGAGGGTACCTCCAACACAACCATAGCACTACTTCCTACCTATTCTCTTCTCTGATCTTAAAGTCTCGGTGTTTCACTTTCCACGACCTCATTCATTATCCCCCCCCCCCCCCCCTCCACCTTTCTCGATTTCTACCCTTTTCTTCCATATCTTCTTCTACTATATTTCTCTGCAACTTTATCTTTTTATGGTCTTCATATCTATTTTTTTTTACGAAGACCCTATTGGAGATAAAGTAGAGACCTTTCCCATTTTGAAAGTTTTTTTAAAATCTTCTCCCTTAAAAATTATTTCAACAGACTCGTTGAATGTTTTGCAAACTCAAGGAGGTAGACACCTTATAAAACCGTGAACATTTTGAGGAACAGCACTGCTCCACTCTTCCCCAAAATAATAATTTTCGTTTTTTTTTTGAATGCAAATCAATCTTTTTTTTTACAGATGGGGCCCTACATGTCTTGGGAGTATTAAGAGAAAGATTAAGGAAGGTGGGGTGGGGTAAATCTTTTCCTCTTCCCGCACCAAAAATATTGATTTTCCTCCATTTTCTCGACATCCAAACAGACAAGTAATCAAACATTCAAACAAAAATATACCTTGTCAAACGTTCAAGTGGTCGTCACTGCCTTGATCGAGTTGTTCTTCACGCTCTTTGTAGACGGAAGTCGAGTTGTTCTTGGTAGGGGAAAACCGGCCAACACAATCACGAACTGAATAACAGAGCAAAAAAAAGGTAGCGCAATTAAATTTCCCTTTACTTGCAAGAACTTATGAGGAGTACCAATAAAATATAGAGCAAAAATATAAATCAATGGCACACAAGAAACGCAATTTTTAACGTGGAAAACCCCTTAAGGTAAGGGTAAAAAAAAACCACGGATCGTCCAGACCAAAGAAATAGCTCCACTATGATCAATAGAGGTACAAGAGAGTTTCCAATAAGTGCACCAAAAAATGTGCTATACCCAGCAATCCAATTAAACACCAATGCTTCCGATGCGCAATAAGAAGAAACAAGAAAGAACCCAAAAGCAGAACATAAATTGTGAAGCACTTATCTCCCTGCTCAATTATCGTATCGACGATCTAACCGTATAGAATGAAGTATCACATTTACTGAACCTTCTGTCCAAAAATCAGCCCGATCCAACAGTGAACGAATCTGCAGATGTAATCTGAAAAACGAGATCTGGTGGATGTTCGAAAATCACAAAGACTTTCCTTCTCCTCACTTATCTCCCTGCTCAGATATCATAACGGCAATCTAACCGTACAGAATTAAGTATCACGTTTTCTGAACCTGAAGTCCAAAAATCAGCCTGATCCAACGGTGAACGAATCTGCAGTTGTAATCTGAAAAAACGAGATCTGGTGGATGTTCGAAAATCACAAAGACTTTCCTTCTCCTCACTTATCTCCCTTCTCATATATCGCAATGACAATCCAACCGTACATAATGAAGTATCACGTTTGCTGAATCTGTTGTCCAAAAATCAACCCGATCCAATGGTGAACGAATCTGTAGTTGTAATCTGAAAAACGAGATCTGGTGGATTCGCGAAAATCATAAAGGTTTTTTTTTTCTCTCTTTCTTTTGCTGCTATATTTATCACAAAAATGAACACACTCACTTCTGCCCTAATTTGACCCCTCTCCACTTAAATAAGAGAGACAGATTGGCCCTCACAATTTGTGCTTTTACTCCACATAGGAAGGGATCCCAAAACCCAACAGTTCTTCACGCTCTTGATGGGATATTTTTCAGATAGGGTTTCTCTTTTGACAGAATAGCCCTAAGTTGTGTTTTTCAGATTCTTCACGTTTTATATTTTTCAGTCTGCAGAATAGCCCATTCCCTTGGCCCATATCCATGTCCCTATCCAAAACTTTACCAAAATTTTGAATTTTCCCTGTCAAAAGAGGACCCAAAATCAATTGGGTTTTAAAACACGTGTCCCACTTACATCTCCCATTTACCAGTAACAAAATTTTATTTCAAAAAGAAATAAATCATTGATTTAAAAAAAACAAATAAAACAATAATGATAATAATAGGGATAAATAGAGTGGACTGGGCTTAAGGATTAGAATGGCCCATAAAAATGGCAGGGCTTGTGTGTGTGTTAAATCATTTCATTCCTTTCAAATCAGAGTCTAATTTTCTTAATTTATTTTGTCAAAATAAAAAACAAACTCAATAACATTTAAAAAAAACACACTTTAGTGATGGCTTATTCTATGATTATTCCGAAAATATTGATTCCATTCAACTACCAAAAGCATTGAACTTCAAATTTTCTTAAGTGAAATGGGGTGCAGCATTCATTCCCAGAACAAAGAATAATGCCTAACTTTTCTAATAAATGGGGAATAACATACTTTTTTAGTTTTTCATTACACCTCATTTTATTATGCTTTAAGAAAGTAATAATATCGTTAAAAAAAGTTTTTTTTTTAAATTTCTTTTAACATAATAATTATCAAATATTTTTAAGCATTAAAAAATTGTTAAAAAAGCGTCATATTGAACTCAAATCCTTCAAGTTAGAGTCTTTATGAAAGTCAATTGTTTAATATGGTATTAGAACTTGGTTTGATAGATGTTTATTTGAAAGTTAATAAATGATTCTATTTAGTTTGTTCGGGAAAGAGGATGTTAAGAAAAAAGGGGACCCAAAATAAATTGATACTTTTTATTTTAAAAGCTCTGGGAAAAAACTGATGAATGTGCTTATTATTTTTAATACTTTTTTAAAGCTCAAATCTAGATTTGGTTTAACTTGGGACTACGACTCAGGTAATTTAGAGCTTAAATGTTTTTAGTTTATAAAATTTATTATAAAATGTAAAATTAAATAATCATACTAATTCTAATTATTTTATTAATCATTGTTTCTCACACTTTCTACATGTTTCTATGTATCCTTCACTGATACCACCAAAGTATTATTCCATTTGTTTTTTTTTTTGCAAAAACAAAATAAAATAATAATATATTAGAATGCATTAATTTTAAGAGTATATCATATTATACCAAATTGAAAAATAAGTAAATACTTGAAAGATATACTTCAAATTCTTTCCAATAAAATTCTTTCATATTTGGGGGTACTTTGCTCTACTTTATACCATCTACAATAATTTCTCTTTAAAAATCTTTTCATTTGTACGAGAAGCATAAGGAATCAACTTGTAAGTAATATAAATCATCATGTGCATATACATACATACAAAATACATATTTTTTGCTACTACTAAGTTAAGATTTATTTTTAATATTATAAATGATGATATTCAATAAGTAGATATATCATACTTTGTTATTATTATAAAATACCAGAATTAAAAAATTGTAATATATTTATAATTTCATTCACATATTATTTTAATTTTAATTTGAAAATGAAAAATATAAAAAATGATAATGGATAGATGTAATAAATTTAAGAAAGCTACATATTGATTATTGTCAACGGTGGGATGAAAGAAGATTTTATTATTACTTGGCATACAAATTAATGATTGTGAATAGAACTATTAGTATCTTTTGGTAAAAAATAAGACGAAGATAGAATATTTGTGGTAGTAAATCTATGTATGTCATGATGAGGTGATGCCAAAGTTTCCTCCATATGTATAGGAGAATGCAGAAAGATATTTATAGTGTTGTTGTCATTGAATACATGTAGATTTTCTCTTCCATGAACTATTAGTTGATTTCTTCTACCCCTCCACACACATTGAGATCTTCAGTAACTTGAATGGTTATCTTTCATACCTAAATATAGTTACATAAACATTGAAATATATAGAGGCAATAAAAATATTATATGGAAATATCATAATAACCAAACATAATGACAAACACATTGATATTAGAAAAAGTAATTAAAATATTTTATTTTAACAACCACTTTTTAATGATTACAAAATGAGAATGAGAAAATAACAAGGTAATTAATGAATTTCTAGTAATCATCAAAAATTTCTAAGAAATCATCTCTGTTTACATTAGTAAAATGTAAATCAAGTAACTATATAAATTTTTTAATTAGCTTCTAATTTATTTTTAATTTTACAATTGTTCATTATGTTTCACTATTCTAATTGCATACCCTCATAATCTTTTTTTTATTTTTATTGTTATTACAAATTAACTTTTAGTATTTGTTTTAATAATTATAAATTATTTATTGCTAAGGTTGTGCCATTAATATGAGTTATTTTTTTTTGAAATTATTTAATTTCATGTAATTCTTGTAAGGAAACAAAATGCAAAGTAATTGTATTGATCTTAACTAAATGTCAATATTAAAATACACAAAATTCATAATTCAATTAAGTTACAAAAATATTTTACAAATCAAAGTATGAGGAAAAAATGTAAAATAATATAAAATATATATAACCTATCAATTATATTTATAATTATTGAGCAAAACAATAAGATAGAACCCAATATCAATGTTAAAAAATGAAAGGAAATTATACATACTATAAAAGCACACAAATATAGCTATTTCTAAATATAATACATTCGGGATAAAATAAAAATCATAATTTTATATCTCAATTATGGATGAAATATGCATCGATCAATATATGGAGTATAGGCAATCCACAAATGATTCAAAAAAATTTAAATCAAAACCAAAAATCCTCGTAACCCTAAGTATGTTAAGTTTCAAAATATTCTTCGGAAATTAATTATCATATTTTAGTATTAAAAATTATTTTTGTCTCTGAAATAGTGAGGGATATGAATGTCATTTTTTCATTTAGTGATGGAATTAATATCTCTCGTAAAAATTAGAAATGAATACGTATTCCATTTCTCATTTAGCGACGTAATTAATATCCCTCACAACAAGTAGAAATGGATATGCATTCCATTTCTAATTATGAATGGATACAAAAGTTTTTGTCACTAATTGCCACATAAGCATAACCAAATTCCACTTTGTGTTGCAATTAGCGATGGATTAAATTAACTTAAATAATTTCATCACTAAATAGTGACTTAACATTTTCCCATTTTTTTATTTTCTAGTTTTGTAAATTTTGTTTCTAATCCATTTCAAATTCATTCATAATTTTAGAAATGAATTTGGCATTTCTAAGTTCCATTTCTAAATCCATCTTTTTTTGTAGTTATATATATATATATATATATATATCAGTAGTATATATGTCTGTTATATACTGGTGTCTATATTAACATATGTATGGATGTATAACCCACTGCATATGTATATACTCTACTACATATTTACATGCACATATACTATAGGCATGTATGTAAATGTATCTACATATATATAGACACAATAGTATATATGCCTATATATAATTATGTACTATAGTATATATAAAGATATGTAGGAATGTATAAACCACTCTATATAGTTATATACATATATTTACATGTATATATTTATCTATACTATAGTAGATATATATATATACTTGTGTGTATGTATATATATATATATATATATATATATATATATGTACTTGTGTGTGAGTGTGTGTGTGTGTGTGTGTGCCTATATGTACTGCTACCTAATCTACTTCCAACTTTAATTAAAGTTTGGGCATGTCTTGGATCAACTTAAATTGATTGCACTACTACTAGTACCTTGTTCTCACATTGCTTAATAATATACAAGACTAGAAACTAGATGTACCAAAGGTTCATAGATGATCTTCTTAATCCAAAGTTTATTTATGAGGTTTAGAAAATTTTGGAATTTGCTTTGCTTCATTGATAATGGACTAATGGGAAAGAAAATAAAGCATACATGTCAGAAATCCAAGTGTCAGAATCACCAATTTCTTGATATGTAGATAATTAATACCATCTAGTTAGATATAACTTCATAACATATTATTTTGTTTGGAATAGGCATGGGGAAGTATATAAAGTGATATATGAGCATCATTGCATGGATTCTATAGGTCCTTCTAATCAAATGAATAATTATCATACAATGGTTATAAATGATTCTGGTCATTCTTTCAATCAAAATTATGAATATAAGTAGAATCCTATTCCAATGGCCCAATAATTTTTTGATATGCTTGATGCTACTAATAATTCATTATAGAAATGATATGAAAATCTTTCAAAGTTATCAGTGGTGGCTAGAATGCTAAATATCAATGTTGAGCACCAATTGTCTGAATATGCATTTGATGCGATTTCTAAACTAATGAAATATATTTTTCCCAAGAATAATCTAATCACTAAATGTTTTTATGAAACAAAGTGTATGGTTTGTGGGTTAGGTTTGCTGGTGAAGAAGATATATTATTATCCAAATGGATGCATGATTTATTTGGGGGAAGATTTCAACAAGACTCAGTGTAGGTTATGTGACCATCCACATTTAAAGAAAAATAACAATGCTAATGATAAAAGAAAAATAACAATGCTAATGATAAAAGAAAAAAGAAAACTATATTAATTTTTGTTGAAGAATCTGCTTCTCAGATTATATTTATCTAAAGCCACTATCAATGACTTGAGGTGGAATGTAGAACATGTAGTCAAAATGATGTTTTGGAACATTTTTACAATTCGATTCCTTTGAAATTCTTCAATGATGGTCAACATAATTTTGTAATATAAATTAGAAATGTGCATGTCGGTCTTTGCATAGATAAGTTTCAATCTTTTAACCAATATGGGCAATGTACATACAATTATTATTATTTCAAGATATATTCATATTCTTAACTATTATTATTTCAAGACATCAGAATCCTAAAGACAAGTTAGATATGTATTTACAACTATTGATACACGAGTTGAATCTATTATGGGATTATGAGATCGAAGCAATGTACTATACATTTCTTGAAATCAAAATTTTAAGCTGCTGTTAGTATTGATGTAGACTATTTGCAACTTTTCTGCATATTCAATATTATCTGGATGGTCAATAGTTGGACATTTTACTCGTCCTTATTGTATGGAGGAATTATATTCCTTCAAACTATATAGGAGTAATAAGTAATCTTAGTTTGATAATCATAAAAAATTCTTAAAATCTAATCATCTATTTAGAAGTAATAATAATGCATTTCTACAAAACAAAATTGTTATGACTGGCAACTCCAATTATATCCCGTTTAGAGACATTCAACATAATTAATGATTTGGGTTTGAAGAAGGTAACATTAGTTGAAGCTTATGATATTAAAATAAAAGATTAGTCAATCACGTGGTTTGAGAAAATGCATCATATTATAGGATTTGCTATTTTGGAGATCTAATCTAATTCAACACAACTTTGATGTAATTTATATTGAGAAAATTACATTTGATATCATGTTTAATATAGTATTGAATATACTTGGTAAAATAAAAGACACTCTTAAGTCAAGGCAAGAACCAGATACCTATTGTCAATGGCCAAAACTTGATATATTGGCTTCAATGTGCATATACCCTAAGGCTTTCTACACCCTAGACATTTGGGCTTAAAATAAATTGTGTGATTGGTTAGTAAAATTGAAAATTTTGGATAGTTACATGTCTAACATGGGTATATATATGCTTAACTAACGTTTGAGGTTGTTTGGAATAAAAAGTAATGAGTGTCTTGTCTTTATGAAAAGATTAATACTGAATACGTTTAGGGAACTACTTTTTGTTAATGTGTGGAAGGCTATGACCGAGTTTAGTTTATTTTTTAAAAAGTTTAATAGTAACAATAATTACAAATGAAGACATGACTAGACTTGAATCAAACATCCCAATTATTTTATATAAGTTTTAAAAAATATTTCATTCTAGTTTTTTTGATTCATTTAATGTTTTATATAATTAGTTCACTTTCCATTTGAGGCAAGCATTGCAGGGTTAGTACAATTCTATTGGATATATCTATCTAAGAGGTTAAAACCTGACTTTAAAATCATAATAGTCAATTCCTTGAAATAGTGCATATGTCTTACTTAACATATCATTTTATAGGTATCTTTGGAAATTGAAACTCAATATCAAGAATAAGGCACATGTGAAAAGCTTGATATGTGATACATATGTAGTTGAGGGAGCATCAAAGTTTGGTTCATATACAAATAAAAGCTAGGATCGTTCATCAAAATTATGTAGGCTGTGATAATTATATTCAATCGAATGATCCTTTAAACTTATCAATTTTAAAATATAGTGATAGACCACTTGGTCACTCCAAATGAGACATATGACTGAATGAGAATAAAAGATAACTGATTCCTACATTTTGTTTAACTATGAAAAAGTAGGACCATATGACAAGTTCATTTTTTATGATTTAAACAACTTTATTACATGATATTGTTTATATCTCAATTATATTTTGACTAACATTATTGAAATTGTATCAATTAATAGGATATAGATTGAAATATTGCAATACATCAATCCAAACATAAGAAATACAAAAATTGATGCCAAACTTGAAATAAACTTTGCTATTTGGTTCAAAGCATGTGCAAGCACTCTTTTTCTTATCACATCAATTAAAGTTAATATTATTAACATGTATGACATACATATATCCTATTGCTCTGAGAAGAAGATCCAAAATTTGATCTTCATATTAACTACATACAATATCTTGCAAAAGGTTTATTTGGAATTGTTAAAATATATAATGATTCTTTGTTAAACAAATACAATTTTCACATAATTTCACATAATGCAACTAAAACATCAATAAATACTGGGGCTTGTATCCAAGGTCAAAATTATAGCTATAATACGAATGATTGGCATGGTCAGTTAATAGTAGTGAAAAAGGAATATATTAATTGGCCAATTTAGTTTATAGTTCTCTTCATGTGGGATTAATTTGATCCTACTCCTAATATGTTTATAAGAGTTCATGAGCAATATAACATTATTGAGATAAATCTTAGAAGATGGAGTGATAAGTACAACTCCTTTGGCCTTGTAATTCAAGCAACTCAAGTATATTTTTGTTCATACCCAAATTTGTGAAAAGACAAAGTTAATTCATAATTCATATCAAAAATCAAATTAAGAGGAGGATTTTGTGTGATGCCAATAAGCTTTTAAAATACAACAAATGTGCACAAATTTCTTCCATTTCAAGAGGAGTTAATTAAAATTTATTTTGTAGATATTACTAAAGAAGATCAACAATGGCCATTAAATGATCTAGTAGGTGGCTTAGAAGATATTATGGAAAAGACAAATGAAGTAGAATAAGAAAAACAAAAAGAAAACTAGAAAAAAGATGAACAAGAAGAATTGCAATAAAAGTCTTGGGTTTTCTCACTTATTTGGAGAAGCACAACTAGGACCATGTGGTTTCAGAGCCCATGGAGAAAAAGTGACTTTTTTTTTCATTTGATTACTTCATTTTTCAATCCATTTAGGGATTGTTGTGAGTGGGAATCGGGAGTAGCTTGAAAAAAAAAATAGAGAGCAATTTTTTTGTATTTTTCTTCTCCAACAAATCTTCATCAAATGCTTCGATAAAAGGTTTTCTTGGTCTGATTGAGCTAAAAATTTGCAGGAAGATTTATGACTCTAGTTTCTTCAAATCTGAACAATGGGATTTGAATTTGGCTCACTAGTATGGAAAATCTGGGTGGAAATAGTGAATTCGGAAATTGGTTATGTTAATTTTATGCATGTTTCAATTTGAGCTCAATTTATTTTTTTCCTAAAAGATTCACACAAAGAAGGAGAGTAGGTTGATTTTACAATTTAAGCTTATTTAAGTTTGCATTGATATTGTGATTTATCTAACAAAGTAGTATTTGAGGTGTGGTTATTACTATTAAATTTTTTGTATTGGATAATAGAAGCAAATTTGAGTAGAATGATTACTTTGAATGGTTCTAATTATCACACTTGGAAAGGAAAAAATAAATATATCCTTTATGTCAAACAGTTTCATTTACTGGTGATTGCCTATGAGAACCCATAATAGTTTTCTGAAAAAAAAAATAGACTTTTTACATCGACAAGTCTGTGGTTATATAAAGCAATGGGTAGATGATAATGTCTTAAATCATATTAGTAGGGAAACACATGCATTAACACTTTAGAATACACTTGAGGAGTTGTATGCTCGGAAGATAAAATATAATAAAATGTTTATCATAAAGCATTTGATGGATTTAATGTATCAAGATGGAACTCCATTGATATATCACTTGAATACATTCATGGAATAATCAATCTGTTAGCTGGGATGGATATCAAGTTTCATGATGAGATTTAGGGATTCTGTTTATTTGGTACATTTTCGGACTCATGAAAAACATTTAGAATGTTATTAAGTAACTCAACTCCAAATGGTGTAATCAACATGGATTATGCTATGAGAATTGGTTTAAATAAAGAAATGAGATGAAAATCACATGGGTCTTCTCAGTAGTTAAAGATTTTGATTACAGAAAAATGAGGGAGGAGTAAAAGCATAGATTTCAAGAACAAAGAAAAGGAAGAAGCAAGTCCAATAGGCTTTCTAACATTGAGTCTCATCACTGTGGCATGAAAAGGCAGATCAAGAAATATCGTAGACAGCTGAAATGGGATAACAAGAAGAAAGACAAAGAATAAGAGGGTTATGTTAACAAGAAAAATGATCAAGTTACCACTACTAGTACATAATACTTTCTCATTATTTATGATGAAGATGTTGCCAATGTTGCATGTCACTAGATCAATTGGGTTATTGATAGTGGAACCTCCATTCACGCTACATCTTGAGAGAACTACTTTTCATCTTATATAATAGGTGATTTTGGGACAATGAAGTTGGGTAATGATGGCTTGGTTAATGTCATTGGTATTGAAGATGTGTATTTGGAAATGAACAATGGCATGAGGCTACTTCTTAGAGGGGTAAAGCATATTCTTGAAATTCATTTGAACTTGATCTCTACAAGTAAACTTGATGGTTAAAAAAATATTGCAATATTTTAAGTAATGATCAATGGAAACTTACTAAAGGTTCTATGGTTGTTGCTCATGGAAACAAGCTTTCTAGATTGTATATACCATAGGCAAGACTCTCCAAAGGAATTATTAATGCTATGTAAAATAAGCTCACTATGGAATTGTGGCATAAGAGCCTTGCTCACATAAGTGAGAAAGGATTGAAAGTATTGACTAAAAATAACCTTATTTTTTGGAATGAATAATGCTCATTTAAGAAGATGCACATAATGTTTGGTATGAAAGTAGAATAGAGTTTCTTTCAAGAGTACCCCACCTTCAAGAAAACAAGGCATACTTGATTTGATACATTTAGATATTGTTGTCCTATGAAGACTAGAAATTTGGGTGGTGCTAGTTATTTTGTGGCCTTCAAAGATGATTGTTCATGAAAATTATGGGTGTGCACTTTGAAGAGTAACAATCAGCTTTTAGATATGTTTAAATAGTTTCAAGCCTTAGTTGAGAGATAATCAAGGAAAAAATTATGATGCACCAGGATAGATAATGGTGGAGAGTATTTAGGTCCTTTTGATGAGTATTATAGACATAAGGGCATTTGACATCAAAAGACACCTCCCAAGACTCAATTAAATGGGTTGGCCGAGAATGAACATGACATTGGTTGAAAGAGTAAGATGTCTTCTTTCACAGGTTCAGTTGCCGAGATCTTTCTGGGGGAGGGGGGGGGGGCTTTGATGTACCAAATAAATTTTGGACTAGAAAAGATGTTTTTTATGATCATCTTTGCATTTTTGGTTGCAAGACATTTGTGTATATATCAAAAGATGAAAGATCCAATCTTGATGTGAAGACACAATAATTTATCTTCATTGGTTAAGGTCTAGATGAATTTGGCTATAGATTTTATGATCTAGTTGAGAAGAAACTAGTAAGGAGTTGTGATGTTATATTCATTAAAGATCAAACTATACAAGATGTTGATAAGATAAAAAATGGAGTCCATCAGTATAGCAATGGTTTGACTAATCTAGATTCGATTCCTTTATTAGTATAGATGTACCAAAATGTTAAAGATGACCAACATGATTTAGATGATGCATATGCTCTTATGTAGGTTCTAACAAATCACTATACTGCTAATTAGTTTCCAAAACAAGAAATTCCACTCAATAGGTCTACTTGAAACTGACATCCTTCCACATGGTATGATACAGACGAGTATGTGTTATTAACAGATGAGGGAGAACCTCAATGTAATGCAGAAGTAATGGAAGAGAAAAAGAGAGCACACTAGGTTGGTGCTATGGAAGATGAGATACAATCACTATATGATAATCTTACATTTGAGTTGGTAAAGCTTTTTAAGGATAAGAGAGTTTTAAAGAACAAGTGGGTCTATAAGGTGAAGCAAGAAGAACATAGTTCAAAACCATGATACAAAGCTAGATTGGTCATCAAAGGATTCAATTGGAAAAAATGTTTTGATTTTGATGATATTTCCTCTCCTATTGTGAAGATGTCTTCTATACTTGTTGTTCTAGATCTAGTAGCAAGCTCGAATTTAGAAATTGAGCAAATGGATGTGAAAACTATCTTTTGTCATGGTGAGTTGGAGAAAGAATTTATATGGAGCAGCCATAGGGGTTTGAGGTAAAAGGAAAAGCGGATCATGTATGCTAGTTAAAGAAAAGCATCAACGAGTTAAAGCAAGCACCTAGACAATGATATAAGAAGTTTGAGTTATTTATGGGGGAGCATGGCTACAAGAAGACTACTTTTGATCAGTGTTTTTGTGCAGAAATTTTTTGATGATGATTTTATTATTTTATTGCTCTATGTTGATGACATGTTAATTGTTGGCAAAATTTCTTCAATGATTGATAATTTGAAGAAGCTGTTAAGTAAGTTCTTTTCCATGAAGGACTTGGGGCTAGCAAATAAGTTATTGGTATTCAAATTTGTTGAGACAAGAAAGGAAATAAGTTGTACATGTAACATGAAAGGTACATTAACAAGGTACTTGAAAGGTTCCCTATGGATAAAGCTAAAGTGGTTTCTTCTCCTTTACCTAACCACTTTAAGTTGAGATCAAGTCAAGGCTCTTAAACAAATAAAGAGAAGGAAGATATGAAAAAGGTTCCATATGCTTTAGTAGTAGGAAGCTTAATATATGCAATGGCATGTATGAGGTCATGCATAGCTCACGCAGTTAGAGTTCCTATTCATTTTCTTCTGAATCCATGAAGAGAGCATTGGGATGCAGTAAAGTGGATTATGAGATATCTTTGAGATACTTCCAAATAGATGAAGATTCTCATAAGTCTACTTCAGGTTATCTATTACCTTTCTTTGGTGGAGCAGTTTATTGGTAGTCAAGATTGCAGAAGTGAGTCTCACTTTCTATAGTAGAGGAAAAGTTTATTGCAGCAATAGAAGTTTATAAAGAGTTGTTGTGGATGAAGTAGTTCTTGAGAAAACTTGGTTTCAAGTAGCAAAAATATGTGTTGTTTTGTGAGAATCAAAGTTCTATTCACCTAGCGAAGAACTCAACGTTTTACTCAAGATCAAAGGATATTGATTTGAGGTATCATTGGATAAAAGATAGCCTTGACAATAAGTTGCTTGAACTTGAGAAAATCCATATAGATGAGAAAGGATATGACATGCTGAAAAAAGCAGTGTGAAGAAAGAAAATTTAAAGTTTGTTGTTCAATTGTCGGGATGACAGATCCCTCCACCTAATCAAGAAAGTGATGGGCAAGTTGGGTTTTTTCTTATATTTGGAGAAGCCCAACTAGGCCCATGTGGTTTCATAGCCCATGATGAAAGATGGGCAATATTTTCCATTTGATTGCTTCATTAAACAATCCATTTAGGGATTGTTGTGAGTGGGAATCAGGAGTAGCAATAAAGAAGAACAAATATTAGTTTTTCTTCATTGTTCATCTCCAAACAAACTTCTGTTTCGATGGAAGTTTGTTTGTGGTTTGATTGAGCTGAAATTTTGTAGGAAGGTCCATGACTCAAGCTTCTTCAATTTAAATGGTGGGATTCAAACTTGGCTCGCCTGTTTGGAAAATTTGGGTTGTAAATAGTGACTACTTAAATCGGTTGTGTTGATTTTGTGCATGTTTCAATTTGAGCTCTATTTATTTGTTTCCTAATAGATTCACACAAAGAAGGAGACCAGGTTGATTCCATTGTTTAGAGCTTGTTTAAGTTTGCATTGATATTGTGATTCTCCTAACAAAAAGTTTATCTGATTTAAACTTAAAGGTTCAATATCATTTACATGATATGAATGAATCTGATAGTTAATAAAGTAGTAAAGTTGAATAATATTATCATACAAGTGTTCAATTATTAATTAAATATTTTGTTGAATTTTTTTTTCAGAATGGGGGGTCAAGCTCGAGGTAGGGGTCAATGTCATGAAACTACTTTTATATATATATTATCAACATCAATTACTACACCACTAGGAACAATATTAGTTGGCCTAGGCACATATACATGTTTTATCACACAGACTTGTCCCTCTAGCTCTCTTAGCTCATTTATAAAGATGTCTAGAATATTCAACTTTCTAGGATTAGCCCTCCAATCAAAAACACCTTACATGTTCTACTCTTCAGAATTAGGCCTCTAATCATAACCACATCAAACATCCCACTCTCCAAGAATAAGCCTCCAGTCACAATTAACTCAAACATCCTACTCTCTAGGATTAGACCTCCATTCACAACCAACTTCAACATCCCACTCTCTAAGATTAGGCCTCCAACCATAACCACTTAAAACATCTCAATTTTTAGGATTAACCCTATGACTACAACCACCTCAAATATTTCACTCTCTATGATTAGGCATTCAATCAGAACTAGCTCTAATATCGAACGATTAGGCCTCCACTATTACCACCTTAAACATCCCCACTATTCAAGATTAGCCTTCACATATGAACAACCTCAAACATCCAACTCTTTAGGATTAAGCCACTAGTTATAACTACGTTGAACATCCAACAGTCTAAGATTAGGTCTCTCATCACAATAGCATACTTCAATGACAAATGATTTAGATTTTGATAATTGATATGCCATATCTTTTTAGGATATAATACATCAAGTTGGATAATTTTGGAAGCAATGCCACTAAAGGTTTAAAATATTGGGGTGAATTTTAAGTAAGTAAATGTTAGGTTACTAAAATTTATGTATGTTGTTCATTTAGATTTTAATTGAAATGAATTTGCTTCCAAATGATATTTTAGATACTTCAACAATGATTTTGTTGAAAATATTTTGTCAAAGTATATTAAAAAATATCATATAATGCGAATATGAGTTAACATAAATTGCTGGAATTTATTGATAATTGGTGAATATCTTTTGAGAAACATTGCATGTAGTTTTTTGATAATGCGTTTTATATAGAACACTTTTTACAATTTGTTTATGTCCATGCATGTTGGCTAAATTTTTATATTACGTAAATACTATGAGTGAGAGGATGTTTGGAAAAAGATCATTAAGAAATTGTGGGACCAGCACTTGGGTAAGATGTGACTCTTAATGCTTCATGTTACATTACTATCAATGAAAATGATGATTGGATTTGATATTCAATGAAATATTCTAATTTCCTGAAATGAAGGAGGGTGCTCTATAATGCAAGGTATGACTCTTTCATGAGACCCATATTAGGAGAAGAAGTGGGGGTGGGTACTACAAAAAAGCTATTTTACATCTTAACTAAATAAGAAATTGCTAGTTTCATATGACATATACTTTCAGGTAATATAAATGAGCTCCTTACTATGGAATAACAAGATGAATTTGAAAATCAGGTTCATTTGTCAAAAGAAGATGAGGATCATATTTTTTTTGCAAGTTATTGAGGCTTCATCACATGGAAAATACATGTATGGTACAATTCAAAATAAAACATCCAGCTTTGCATTTAATAACATTACATCCTCATGACCCCTCTACATCTCATCAATAGATTAGAAAGCTCGAGTCAACACAATCTCAGTTGCAAAATGAAGTATGCGAACTATAATGCAATATTCAACCCTCTTGTGAGTGGAGACTTCATATAGATTAGATGGTGAACTATGTGATAGATAGATCATGGAGGAGAGAGAGGGAGGCAGAGAGAGAGAGAGAGAGAGAGAGAATATGTGAGGATTCGAGCTAGTCTTGAGCATGCTTCAACACAATGGGATCAAGGGAACCAAATGTTTGCTCTAAAGCACATCATATTTTATAACATGTAATACATTATATGTTTGACATTTGGGCCTCAATTGTTGATTTTTAATGTTTAATATTTTGTTTTTAAAATATAATGCATACATTTATTTGAATGTATCAACTATAAAAATTTATATAACATTTAAAATTATTAATATACAAGCACAAATTTATTTTTAATGTAATATTAATTAATCATTTTGCATTAATATACATTTTGTTATTAACACATGTGATCAATATTTTAAGATACACAGTAATCAACCAACAACCATAAAAGTGGTCAAATATTTACAAATATATTAGTATTTGTCCCATATTTATTTTGATCATTTATTTATGATCACTTTGTTGTGGTCGCTATTTAATTATAATATTTGGTAGGTCTTGTGGCCCAATAAGTATGACTATTATTATAACAAATGGTTGGTTCCACATGATCTCAGTCATTGGGTAGTCCCTGAGTGTTAACTGATTGGTCAAGCTCTTACTTGGCATACTATAAGTCATGATCCATGTGTAAAATCATGAATCTTGATAGAAAAATCAGATAATATTAATATGCCCGATAGTGGAGGCAGGGCAACCAGTTAATACTCAGAGGGGGTGCCCATGGACTAAGGTCAAGTGGGGCACACCATTTGTTACAATTATCATGTGGTCACTCTATATAATGACCACTTGTATGTGATAAGACTTTCTAATGGTTGTAATTTTTACTTGGTCGATCTATTGAATAAACACAATTTCTAGTGGTTGTAATCTATGACTACTCGACTAGTAATTTCTAAATGTGATAAGACTTTCTAAGAACACAAAATTTGTGGTGAATGAGTGGTCACTATACATCATTTACAACTACTTGGTGGCTACTTTTTGAGGTTGTAATTTTGTAGTTATTTA
Source organism: Sapria himalayana (assembly GCA_029783825.1). NCBI lineage: Eukaryota > Viridiplantae > Streptophyta > Magnoliopsida > Malpighiales > Rafflesiaceae > Sapria > Sapria himalayana. Next base: position 3,968,803 of record JAREIK010000801.1, on the reverse strand, counting down.
TAGTGATGTATGGTTTGTTTGTGTGTGTCTTTAAATACACACACACACACACACACCAATATATATATATATATACCTATATAGCATAAATATACAAAATTATATATAAATAATTCTATATTTGTATGCTATATATTTTATAGGTATATACATATGTATATATATGTTATATAATTTTATATAAACACACACACTCACACATATCAGTTTTATATTTTAAAAATTGTATTTTGAATTTGAAATTTAATTTTGAAATTTTTTGGTAATTTTTTAATTCAAAAACTATCAAAAATGTTTCTTTACAAAGCTGAAGTATCAATGCAATGACAAAATTGGATTTTAAATTTTTAGTACTTCAAAAATTTAATATTTTACATGTTGATGCATTTTTTATTAAATATTAAATATTTAGTTTTTTTGTAAATATTTTATATATGATGCACTTAAAAATAAATTTCCCAAAAAATAGTAGCTTTTCAAACATTATTTTTTCTCGTTTTTTAATATAATAAACATAACAATCTATTATAATACAACAAACACGAATTATACTGATTCAAATTAATACTATTACACTTAAACAAAGGAACCTTATGTCAGTAAAAATTTATAATTAGCTAAATATAACAATTAGCCATTCATACATGCATAATTGATCATTAAATAAATTAACAACTCATCATTATCATTGATAAATGAAGATTAACTCAATTTAAAAAGAATCACAATTAGAAAAAGTAAACATAACTAACAAATTGAATACATTGGAGCATGAAATATCATTATTCATAAACACTTGTATCTTCAAATTTGTAAACTACAAACTTTCTTTTAAACTAGATTAATTGTCTCAAGATTAATTTTTTTATCAACACATCTAGTATTTCTTATTGATGATCCAATGTTTAAAATCAACTATGATTTATAATAAGATATCTTATGAATTAAAATAGAAAAAAGAAGTAAAAGATATAGAATAAGAAGAAGATGTTGATGATAAAAATGATGAGGAAGTTGAAAAAGTAGATGAGGAAGTTGTAGAAGTAGATGAGGAGGAAGAAGAAGAAAAAGAAGAAAATGACATAGCATGTAGTAGTAAAAGAAGAAGAAAAAGAAAAGGAAGAGAAGAAGAAGAAGAACAAGAACAAGAAGAAGAAAATGAAGAAGAAGAAGAAGAAGAAAATGAAGAAGAAGAAAAAAAAAAATGAGGAAGAAGAAGAAGAAGAAGCAAAAGAAAAGGAAGATGAAGAAGAAGAAGAAGCAGAAGAAAAGGAAGAAGAAGAAGAAGAAGAAGAAGAAGAAGAAGAAGAAAAAGAAGAAGAAGCAGAAGAAAAGGAAGAAGAAGAATGAGAAGAAAAAAAATAGGAAGAAGAAGAAAAAGAAAAATAAGAGGAAGATGAGGAGGAGGAAGAAGCAGAGGAAGAAGAAGAGGAAGAAAAAGCAGAGGAAGAAGAAGAAGAAGATGATGATGATGATGATGATGATGATGAACAAGAAGAAGATGATGATGAAGTAGAAGTAGAAGAAGAAGAAAAAAAAGAGAACGAAGAAGAAGAAGAAGATGATGATGAATAATAAGAAGAGGAAGAAGAAGATGAATAATAAGAAGAGGAAGAAGAAGATGAATAATAAGAAGAGGAAGAAGAAGATGAAGAAGAAGAGGAAGAAGAAGAAGATGATGATGATGATGATGAAAGAGAGGAAGAAGAGGAAGAGGAAGAGGAAGAAGAAGAAGAAGAAAAAGAGAAAGAGAAAGAAGAAGAAGAAGAGAAAGAAGAAGAGAAAGAGGAAGAAGAGAAAGAGAAAGAGAAAAAAAGGAATAGGAAGAATAGAAAGAGAAAAAGGAGGAGGAGGAGGAAGAAGAACAAGAGAAAGAGAAAAAAGAAGAAGAATAGGAAGAATAAGTAGTAGTAGTAGATGAAGAAGAAGAAGTATAAGAGGAATAATAAGAAGAGGAAGAAGAAAATGAAAAGGAATAATAATAAGAAGAACAAGAGTAAGAAGAAAAAGAAGAGGATGAAGAATAAGAAGTAGAAGAAGAATATGAAGAATAAGAAGTAGTAGTAGTAGTAGAAAAGGAAGAAGAAGAAGAAGAAGAAGAGGAAGATGAAGAAGAATAAAAAGAAGAAGAAGAAGAAGAGGAATAAAAAGAATAAGAGAAAGAAGAATAATAATAATAATAATAATAATAGAAAGAAGAAGAAGCCGAAGAAGAGGAAGAAGAAGGAGAGGAAGAAGAAGAAGAATATGTGGAAGAAGAAGATGAAGAAGAAGAAGAGGAAGAAGAGGAGGAGGAAGATGAATAAGAAAAGGAAAAAGAAGAAGATGATGAAGAAGAAGTAGAAGAAGTAGAAAAATAAAAGAAAAAGAAAAAGAAGAAGAGGAAGAAGATGATGATGTGGAAGAAGAAGAATAAGAGGAAGAAGAGGAGGAAGAGGAGGAAAAGAATAAGAATGAAAAGAAGAAGAAAAATGAAAAGAAGAAGAGGAGGAGGAGGAAGAAGAAGAATAATAGTAAGATGAAGAAGAATATGAAGAATAAGAAGAAGAGAAAAAGGAAGAAGAAGAATAGAAAGTAGAAGAAGAAGAAGACGAAGAAGAAGAAGAGGAAGAAGAAGAAGAAGAGGAAGAAGAAAAAGAAGAAAAAGAAGAAAAAGAAAAATAAAAGGAAGAGGAAGAAGAAAAAAAAGGAGGAGGAGGAAGAAGAGTAGAAAGAAGAAGAATAATAAGAAGAAGAAGAGGAAGAAGAAAAAGAAGAGGAAGAAGAAGAACAACAAGAAAATGAGGAAAAAGAATAATAGAAGGAAGAAGAATGAGAAGAGTAAGAAGAAGTAGAAGAGAAAGATGATAAAGAAAAAGAAGATGATGATGATAATGAAGAGGGATAAAAAGAACAAGAAGTAAAGGAAGAAGACGAAGAAGAAGAATAAGTGGAAGAAGAAGCAGATGAAGTGAAAGAATAGGAAGAAGAAGAAAAAGATGATGGTGATGATGGTGATGATGATGATGATGATGAAGAGAAAGGAGGAGCAGAAAAATAAGAAAAATAAGAAGAAAAAGTAGAAGAAGAAGAAGAAGAGGAAGAAGAATAAGAAAAAGAGGGAGAAGAAAAAGTGGGAGAAGAGGAAGAAGAAAAATAAGAAAAGAAAGATTAGGAAGAAAAAAAATGATGAAGAATAGAAAAAGAAAGAAGAAGAATAATCAGAAAAAAAAAGATGAAGAAGAGGAAGAAGAAAAAGAAGAAGTATAAGAAAGAAAAAGCAGACTTAGAAGAGTAAGAAGAAGAAGAAAATAAGAAGATGAAAAAGAAGAAGAAGAGGAAGAAGATAAAAGAAGATCAATAAGATGCAGAAGAGGAAGATAATAAAGAAGAAGATGATGATGATTATAAATAAGAGGAACACGAAGAAGAAGAAGAAGAGAAGAGGAGGAGGAGGAGGAGGAAAAAGAAGAAGATGAGGAGGAGGAAAAATAAGAAGATTAGGAGGAAGAAGAAAAAAAAGAAGAGGAAGAATAAAAAGAGAAGAAAGTTGGAGGAGAAGAAGAAGAAGAAGAAGAAGAAGAGAAGAAGAGAGGAGGAGGAGGGAGGAGGAGGAGGAAGAAGAAGAAGAAGAAGAAACAAAGAATAAGGATGAAAAAAGAAGAAGAAAAATAATAGGAAGAAGAAGAAGAAGAAAAATAAGAAGAGAAGAACAAAGAAGAAGAAGAATAAGAATAAGAAGAAGAAGAAGAGAAAGAGAAAGGAGAAAAAGATAAAGAAGAAGAATAAGAAGAAGAAGATAAAGATGATAAAGAAGAAGAAGAAGAAGAAGAGGAAAAAGTAGAAGAAGAAGGAGGAGGAGGAGGAGAAGTAGAATAAAAAGAAGAAGAAGAAGAAAAATAAGAGGATGAAGGCAGAGATGATGATGAAGAAGAAGAGGAAGAAGATGAGGTTGAATAAGAAAAAGAAGTGGAAGAAAAAGTAGAAGAAGAAGCAAAAGAAGAAGAAGCGGGAGAAGAAGAAAAAGAAGAAGAAGAAGAGGAGGAGGAAGAAGAATAAGTAGAAGAAAACGAATAAGAAGAAGAGTAAGAAGAGGAAGATGAAAAGAAAGAAGAAGAGAAGAAGAGGAAGAAGATGATGAAGAAGAACAAGAAGATGAAGTGGAACATGAATAAGAAGAGGAAGATAAAGAAAAATAGGAAGAAAAAGAAGAACAAGTGGAAGATGAAGAAGAAGAAGAGGAGCAGGAGGAGGAAGAAGAAGAAGAAGAAGTCGAAGAAAAAGTAGATGAGGAAGAAGAAAAAAAAGAAATAGGAAGAAGAAGAATAAGAAGAGGAAGAAGAAGAAGAAGAAGAAGAGGAAGAAGAAGAAGAAGAGGAAGAAGAAGAAGAAGAAGAAGAAGAAGAGGAAGAAGAAAACAAGAGGATGAAGAAGAAAAAGTTGAAAAAGATGAAGAAGAGGAAGAAGAAGAATAGCAGTAAGATGAAGAAGAATAGGAAGAATAAGAAGAAGAGAAAAAGGAAGAAGAAGAATAGAAAGTAGAAGATGATGATGATGAAGACGAAGAAGAAGGAGAGGAAGAAGAATAAGAAGAGGAAGAAGTAGAAGAAGATGATGATGAATACGAAGAAGAATGAGAGGAAGATGAATAAGAAGATGAAGAAGAAGAAGAAGAAGAAGAAGAAAAAGAAAAAGAAAAGGAAGAGGAAGAGGAAGAAGAAAAAAAGGAAGAAGAAGAAGAAGAATAGAAAAAAGAAGAAGAAGACCAAGAAGAAGAAAAAGAATAGGAAAAAGAATAATAGGAGGAAGAAGAATAAAAAGAGTAAGAAGAAGTAGTAGAGGAAGATCATAAAGAAAAAAAAGATGATGATGATGATAATGAAGAGGGATAAAAAGAACAAGAAGTAAAGGAAGAAGACAAAGAAGAAGAAGAAGAAGAAGAAGAAGAAGAAGTGGAAGAAGAAGAAGAAGAAGAAGAAGTGGAAGAAGAAGAAGTGGAAGAAGAAGCAGATGAAGTGAAAGAATAGGAAGAAGAAGAAAAATATGATGGTGATGATGATATAGAGAAAGGAGGAGCAGAAAAAGAAGAAAAATAAGAAGAAGAAAAAGAAGAAGAAGAGGAAGAAGAATAAGAAAAAGAGGGAGAAGAAAAAGTGGGAGAAGAAGAATAATAAGAAAAGTAAGAAAAGAAAGATTAGGAAGAAGATTATGATGATGAAGAAGAGAAAAAGAAAGAAGAAGAATAATAATAAAAAAAAGATGAAGAAGAGGAAGAAGAAAAAGAAGAAATATAAGAAAGAAGAAGAAGACTAAGAAGAGTAAGAAGAAGAAGAAAATAAGAAGATGAAAAAAGAAGAAGAAGAAGATAAAAGAAGATCAATAAGATGTAGAAGAGGAAGATGATAAAGAATAAGAAGATGATGATTATAAAGAAGGTAATTAGATACCTATCAACACATGATAGGTAGACTCATATGATTTTTACTATTATTAAATATCAAGATTCTTATTATTGTTATATAATAGGATTAAATAGTAATTGGTATCTAATTACCAAGATTTCTCACTCCTATTTCATGGACCACCCTATAATTTCTACTAACTAAATGGAGAAGTCATCATCTCCAAATAAGGTATCAATGTCCATACTTGGAGCCTAGCTACTACTACTACCATACCTAATATCATAATATGTAAATAACTCAGTCAACTTCTTATGAATGAACCCTTTAGATTGGTGTTCTTGGTTCATGCATGAGGATACGTATGTCAAAATATTTTCTATCACTTTCACCTTAATCTTAGATTCCATGCAGGCATCCAAACAATAAAAAGATGGAATAGTAGACCAATACTTTAAGTAATTAGTTTCCATCCCAATAGCTATGTCACAAAATATCACAACATCTTTAAAATTTCTAAACATGTTACTAATATTACATATGCACCCGAGTGCAATACAAATAGTGAGTGTATAAACTGATAAATACATGTTCGTCGTGTCATAAAAAATCTTTAGAAATTTAATAAATGAAATTTCTATATCCTAGTCTATATCGCTAAAAATAAGTTTGTCACTCTTACTATTGACATAGTTAGATATCACATGTTCGTATTAAAAACACATGATTCCAACATCAAGTATGTTTAATTCCAATGGTGTCTCATATCCATTTGAAATTTCATCTTCTTTAGACCGATAAAAAAATAGAGACTATCAAGCTCCTGATATTTGCTAGGCATCATAAGATATTTTAGTGAGTTAAGTATTTTTTAAAGAGGTGGCAACAACCTTCATCCATGCTTGTACTATCAAGTTAATGATGTGACACATGCATCAAACATGAAAAATCTTTCTTAATGGTCCATCTCTAATTGTCCTAACAAATATGTTAATGGCTGCTCTATTGTTAGATACATTATCAAATGTGATACTTTATATTTTATTTTGAATATTATTTTCTTTAATGATTCTCATCATGCACTCATATATGACCGAACTATCATGAGGATGAGGATTCTCTAAAAATCTTAATATCTTTTTATTTAGTATTCATTTATAATCTATATTGTGAGTGATTAGTATAAAATATATCATCATGATTAGTATAGATATCATACATTACAGACATCTTGTCACTATATTTTCTAAATTCATTAGTTATTATTTATTTTTTAACTTATAATAATTTAGTATGTCATTTCTAGATGTGGACCATGGAATCCTATGATATACATGCTATAAATAGATATATATGATACTGACTATCCTTGTATCCTCTAAAAATATAATTGGAAGACTCATCATGGGTCAGACGTGGTCCAATCGGACAACACGTGAAACCCTAGCCTGAGTTCCGAGGCACAGTACACAACCATGCCATTAGACCTTGCTTTCGGGCCAGGCATCCAGGTCATGCCTAGCTCAACACGAGGCCCGGCACACCCTGGCCCAGCACAGCATGAGCCATGTCTCAAGTTGGCACGGCACATGTCTGGGCATAATTTTGGACTGTGTCATAGTGGCTAGACATGGCTCAGCCAGACCAAGCCTTGGGTCATGTCGGGGCTACCCGACCCACTTGCCACCTCTACCTGAATTAGTGTGCATAATAACTCTAATCTAATAGGAATAGATAGGATCTTACTAGCTCATTTATGTATGACAGTCTTAATTTTTAATAATAACAGAAAGACGTGAGGATATCAGTCTACTTGATGAGAGAGAAACTCCCAAAAAAGTAAATAGTAATAAACCCATTGAAAAGCCCATGTTGGTTGTTATATTTATTTTAATATCATTCAAAACTCCTCTAAAGAAGATGTTCGATTTGGAGGAGTTAATTTGGAGTCCAAAAGTTTGTGCAAATTCACATGGCACTTCTAAAATGATGCTGGTTGAGAGAGTGTCCTCAATAGTGAAAATGATGAGATCATCACCATACATCAGATGTGTTCTCTTTAGTATGAACATTGTAAATGCTAAGAATGGCTGTGTCATTTTGCTTCCCTATGTATGAGTCTTAATAGGCACTCTGTGAATATTGCAAAAAGGTATGGGAAGAATGGATCTTCCTATCTAAGCTCCATTTGTCCTTTAAAAAATCTATTGAGTTGCCCATTAGTGGATAATGAAAATGTAGGAGTGGATATACATTCATAAATTATATTTATGAACTTATCTCCTAAGTTAAGTGCTTCAATGATTTCTCTTAGAAATCCCTAGTCGACTATGTCAAATACTTTTTGCGGGTCAATTTTAAAAAATCAACTAGGAGATATTGCTTTCCTAGCATATATTTATATACTACTTTGAGCAAGGAGAAAATTATGCAAGATTAATCTTCCTTTAACATATATCAAATAGCCTAGATTGATGATGTCTCCTAATATTAACTACAATCTTGATGCAACCAATTTTGATATCAGTTTATAAATGACATTGCAATACAAAATTGGTTTGAAATCTGTAATAGTATAGGTATGAGTAGTTTTTGGGATTAATGTGATATAAGCATGATTAATTTGCTTTAAGCATTTCCGATCATGAAAGAAAACATGGACAACCTCAAATATATCTTTACCCATAAGATCCCATATGTGTTTGAAGAATTCAGTTGTAAATCTGTCAGGACCTAGGGATTTGTTGTTTCCCAAATCAAATAGAGTTTTCTTTATCTCCACATTTGAGAAAGATAAGTACAAACAACTCTGGTGATTATCTTGTAGCCTCCATTCATCAGAAATAACTTTCCGCTTGATTTGAACTCTACTCTTGGTGGATCCAAAAAGTCACGTTGTTGTAAAAATTCTGTATTGATCTCTTCTTGTGATGTGGACAATTTTTCATCCTTTTTGACAATTGAGACAATCTGACTCTTCTAAAAATCTCAAATTCATTAGACCATAAAAAAAATTGGTGTATCAATCAGATTTCTTTATATATCTGATATTAGCTTTTGTTTAGCAACAATAACTTTGATCCTTTTATTTTCTCATCTTTATTTATTATTAAGTTTTTTCATTAAGTAGGGCTAGGTGATAAGAAGAGTGAATGATTGCTTCCTAAAGTGTATGAAGTTCTTTCCTCATAATAGATACACTTGTGTTTATATGTACGAAGTTCAATTCATTTAGCTTCTTTCTAGGATCCTTCCTCATTTTAAGTTTCTTTACCAAAAAGAGCATGCTTGATCACTTTATAGGAATGCTCTAGGATCCTTGTATTGTGGGCATAAAATCCACATGGGTGAACCACATATTACAAAATTTAAATGGAATTTTCAGTGTCTTTTCCCCCTTCTTCTATGGATAATAAGGCCCAACATTAATTGGAAAGAATTTTCAGGGGGGAAGAAATGAACATGGCAGTCTAATTGTAGATTTGTTCATTCATTATTCATCATGACTTTTTCTAGTTTGATGAAATAATTGTACTCATAGTTTGCAATAGGTTTCCCTATAGTGTTATCATGCCTCAAGAAAATAGAGTTGAAATCTCCCACTATCACTGATGAGATAATTTCAGACACTCTCTCCACCATTAGATTATCCCAAAGACATATTTTGGTCACAATAAAATGTAAACCATCTACAAAGGATAAGTTGAAATTTACCCATTTCTCCCTATCTAGTGCTCGAAGAAAGATGTGTTGAGCTAAAGAAGATAATATCTTTATCTCTATAGTTGACTCATCCCATAGCACTAATATTTGCCTGTTCACATGGTGGGAAAAGTTATCCAGAAAATAATTTTCTAAAGTTAGTCTTCTGCAACCAAGAATACTTTTGCTCATTCAATTTAGTTTCGATGAATCAAAAAATATCAATGTAGTGAGTATTAATAAGCCTTAAAATCTTTTTGTGCTTTATGGGGCAATTAAAACCCTTTATGTTCTAGCTTGCAAGCAGCATGTGTTTGTTTTAATAAAAACATCCAATTTAGGCATATCATACAATTCCATATTAATTGTAACATACAAGTCCACGTTCATATAATTTCTATCAAAGATAATTTCTTCAGGTGTCTAGGTAAGACATATCTTGAAAGGCTTGGGAAGATGCCTACCGTAAACTTTATTTCCAAGATGTTGTTGGGTTATCACATTTGACATTCCCAAGAGATATATCATGCACAGCTTCATCATCCCCTAAGGTGCTTAGTAGAAGGGTATAGGCAAGTTTGACCGTGTTTTGGAGTATTCCATTACCTGAAAATAGGCTACCCATAGGGGCCTTGTTCTTCTTGAATGTTTAGGAAGGGTTTAATTGATTCGGAAAATTATTTTTATGTTTATCATTATTTTCAAATATAATATCTTAAGACAATTTGTGTTTTGGACTTAAGAATCTAGTGTAACATGCATTTTTTATGTTTTCCAAATTTATTATCTTCCTGATTCATGACCTGGAGGACCAAGAATTGGAGATTTTGTGGAGGTTTTGAAGTAGAATCCTAAATTGGTATGCTTTCGTGGTAGTTTGAATGCCTGAAAATGCTTGATTAAATTTCGAGGAATCCATTTCAGCCAAGTCATACAAATTTCTAGAAAATGAACCATGAGTTTCGAAAGAAATCTTACCATATATGATTTTTTTTGTTACCTCCATCATCAATTATATATCTTGTCGCATCGAAATCATACTTTGAGAAAGTTGTGATTATCCTACTATAGTTAGCAGGTGGAGGTTGGCCTTGAAGTTCCTGGAAATTCACATAAAGTGCTAGATCATGTCTGACATTAGTGGCTATTTAAGTCTTCTTGGCATCACAAATGTGGGAGTTTTTCAGTGTGCCTTTATATTATCATCTTTTATATTCCCAAATCATGCAAAAAATAAATTTTTTGTGGACTTAAAATAAAATCCAAGTGTTATTTATGAATTGTGCATCCAAAATATGAGAAAACCTTTTAGCTTTGCATGGATCTAGTTGAAATTGAAATGGAAATTACTAAGAATGAGGAGGAGAGAGGGGGGATCATATAGTAAAATAGCTTTTCTAGTAAAAAACTGCTATTAATTTTAAACAAAATAGTAAATATAGTATCGAATATCTCTCTTCATTAGTTGATGTTCTATTTGTTGCTACAAATGAATGTCTTTAAAACCAAAAACTTATAATGTTTTATTATTTCTCATATTTACTATGTAATAATTATCAAGTGTATACCTAGTAAAGAAGTCAATATGCGACTGTTTTCCATTTAACATATTAACTTTCTTGGGTAATTTGGTGAGTGTATATTTATGTCTTTGCACTTATTTTAGTATTTATTTAAAAGATTTCACTAAATTCTTATTTAGAGAGAAATTGATAAATATTAATAAAATCATAGTGATTTTAAGTGGAATTAATTGACTAGGTGGAATGAAAACTTTGAGAGGAGAGAAGAGATAGAGAGTCATGATAATTCATTTGTCATGATTTGGATACATATTCCATAATATTTTTTATATAGTTGCAGAATTATTTGTTGTCTATACCTCGATAAAAAATAGTCATGGTATTCTTTACACATAATGACTTTACCATTGAGTTGACATAATAATTTCAATGTGCAGCACTATCATTATTACTATGATATTTTATTGGAGTCATAGTCATGTTATCTCTAAAATACTTAATGATTGTAATATTAATTTTTCATTATGACAACCAAGTACCCCATTAGTACAAATTATCATAATAATTTATAGAGTCATGACTTATTCAATACATAACCAAAATTTCAAGTATTTTGAGTTATGATATTATTTTCCACTACAAATTTTTATTCCAGTGAGCACTTACTCTAGTCCTGGTAATTCCAATATCATGACACTTCGCTTAGAAAACCAATAAAAAAAACCATAGCCAATTCTATCTCTATAACATTATTTTATAGAGAGTAATTTCTTAGTCATGAAAATCCTAGCACCATGACACTTTGCTCAAAAAGCAACCACAAAATCCATAACTGAGTCAAAGCAATCCTAGCAATGCAACATCAGTGCCACAAAGAAGATTTGAAAATATACTAAAGTCATGACCAAAAATCTGTCCCATGATTTCCAACTTAAAATATCGCACAAATCCCCAAATTATAAAAGTAAAACTTAGGTCAAATCCATACATGCAAATTACCCTAACCAATATAATTTTGACTTCCATTCAAGTCAAATCCACACGTGCCAATTACTCTAACCAATATAATTCTGGCTTTCATTTAGGTCAAATCCAAAGCTAACACAAGTAATATTTGATTGGAATTAGAATTCTTCACTTAAATTTTTACTTGGAGGTTCATTGGTAAGTCACAAATCTACGAGATGTCTCTCAGTATATCTTGCATAATTTTTTACCCAATGTCCATCAAAAGTGAGATATAGGGTTTTTAAATATATTTGTGTTGTGATGAATTAATGAATTTATGAGTTTATGTTTGTGTTTATATTTATGTTTATGTTTGTATTTGAATATTGATGGATATGGATTCGAATTAGAACTAAAATGTATGGTTTTATGAATGCATAGGGTTTATACATATTGGTCATGGTGAATTGTGACAAGTAAGTCATAGGACACACTCACTTGATATAATAAAAAAAATTATAGCCTTTTTATTCATAATGCATGTGATAAACTAATGTGTGAAGACCCAACGTTGAGGTAAGTTTAATCACTATGGGTATAGTACTTACAAAGTCAAAAGTAATGTATTTAAGACTAATCTATTGTATACTTTCTAGATGAACTAAGCTTAGAGTAAATATGGGAATTAAGTAGAATGTTTAACATATGAGTTTCACCATAGTATAGGAGTTATGTGTCAGATATGATGGACAATGATAGGTATGTCATATGAAACACACAAGTGGGAGAAACTAGTATAGTGATGAAAACCCTATAAGTTTTTCTCTCTTGCATGACTTCTTTATTTGAGATTCATGGGAAGATATATGTGACTTGTTAGGAGTATAGTATTTATGAAGCTGAAAATACAAACATATTTACTATCATATTATTTCATGGCTTTAAGATAATTAGACATTAAAGAATAGAAGTGCATACTCAAAAAAATCTTTGAGGGAAGTTGATGTAGTACCTAAAAGATGCAGATATGAGAATAACCTAAACATAGAATGTCATGTTACTTTGGTATTAAAATACCAAGGAAATAACTATGAGAAGACCATCATTGGTAGTGATAGTACAATGATGATGGCCACCTTATTTTTTCACAAAATCTTTCATCCAACAACTAGATACGACATTGACCAAATACTAGAGAAAAATTATTACACACAAAGATGTAAGTCAACCCTAAAGTCTAGATATCTTTATGAAGACCAAGTACATCTATTCAACTAAAGTAGTAGTTAGTTCATTATTGGTTGATTGAGCTATCTACATAATCCATGTGAGATAGATATCTTGACTCACTACAAGAACAATCCCATATAGCTAGGGACAATTCCCTAGCTAAATGGGCATTTTCCATCGCTAAACGGGATATAGTGACAGATTACCGACGGATCGGTTTCATATCTAAAGTGCTCCTTGCTAAAATTTAGTGAGGGAAAGAGTCCCTAGCTAAAAATTTAGCGATAAAAAAATCTCTCGCTAAAAAAGATAAATTCCCTAACTAAATTAGCAATCTAAATGAGATTTTTCGTCGCTAAACGAAAATAATGATGGAAGATTCCCAAGCTAAAATGCTGGTCGCTAAATTTTAGTAACAGAAATGGTCCCTAGATAAATAAATTTAGCGACTGATAAATCCATAGCTAAAATAAAGATTTCCCTAGCTAAATTAGCTAGGAAAAATTTCCTAGCTAAATTAGCAAGGGATTTTCCCTAGCTAATTTTAATTTCAATACTATTTTCAAAATTTAATTTATTTTAAAATTTTTTAATTAAATAATTTAATATTTTTATATCAAATTGAATAAAAAATGAAACTATAAATAATTTATAATAAACAAAAAATAAAATCATTTAATAACTTATTATAATTCAATATTTTAAATAATTAAAACAAAAAAATAAAAAAATTTTATTACATATTATTCATCAGTGTATCTACCAATAGTGCATAAAGTATAATATATTCATTCATTGATATTACTTTCTCTCCCTCTGCTCCTCCGATCACCATTTTTCTACTACGACAAAGCTGTCCGAGTTACAGCATGTAATATCTAGTGAAAAATCTCATCACTTATACAAGCTTTGTATGAGGAATAATGCGGTATCATATCTGTAAGAAATTTAAACCACTCAGTCAAATTAAAATAAAAAAAATTATGTTTGGATAAATATATAATCTTGCAGCATATATGTAAATATATATTAGCATTTCACTCGTACATATATTACTACAGTATATGTACATAAAAACTACAGTATTATGTGTACATATAAACTAAGTACAAATATACTAAGTATATATGTACATAAAATATTGCAGTATTATATGTACATATAAATTGACTTTATTCATATGTATATAATGCATTTGTTATTGTTGATGTTACTCCCATTGCCACTGCCAATGTTGTCCCTGCTGATGTCGCTGCCAATACCACTGCTAATATTGCCTATGCCACCGCAGCCTATGTTGTCGCAAATGTCATCACTGCTACCGCCACTGCAGGCACCATTAGCCACTACGACCGCTACCGCCTCTACTGCTGCTTCTAGTGCTGCTGCTCCTACCACCATTGCCACCACTTCTGCTACCTCCACTGACGCCGCTCCCGCCTATGCCACTGCCGCCGCTGTTGCTATCGCCACTACCGCTGCTACTGCTAGTGATAATATGTTTTTACATACCTATAATAGGCTAAAACACTACCCAAAAAATTTGTAGACACACAAACATATTGATAGATATATAAAAATAATTATTATAGACATGAACAAACACAAATTAAAGTTGATTGTCATACAGCTTAAACTAAAATTTAATTAAATAATTTAATATTTTTATATTAAATTTAATAAAAACAGAAACTATAAATGAAATTGTTAAATTAAACAAAACAATTTCATTTAATAACTTATTATAATACAATATTTTAAATAACTAAAACAAATAAATAACAAAATTATATTACATCTTATTAATCAATATATCTACCGATTGTGCATAAAGTATAATCTATAGATGCATTGATGTTGATTTCTCTCTCTTTGCTCCTCCGATCACCAACTTTCTACAACAAAAAAGCTAACCGAGTCACGGTGCTTCATATCTATTGAAAAATCCCTTCAATTATACAAGCTTCGTATGGGAAACAATGTGGTACCACATCTGTAAGAAATTTAAACCACTCAATCAAATCAAATTAAATTAAAAAAAACTATGTTTTGATAAATATATATTACTGTAGTAAAAATGTACATATATACTAGCATTTTCACTCGTACATATATTATTGTAGTATATGTATATATAAACTACAATATTATGCATACATATATACTGAGTACATATATACTCAGTATATATGTACATAAAATACTACAAAATTATATGTACGTATATACTGACTATATACGTACGTATATACTGCATTTATTGCTATTGCTGCTACTCCCACAATCCCTACCGCTCTTGCTGCTGCTTCCGCTGTCAGTGCCGATGCTGCCAGTGCTGCTACCACCACTGCCGGTGTTGTCGCTGCTGCCACTACTGCAAGTGCTGCTGCCGCTGCCACTGCTACCGCTGCTACTGCTACTACCACTGCTGCCGCTGTCACCGCTACTGCCACTGTAGCCGCTGCTGCTACCGTGGCTCCCGCTAATGCCACTGTTTCCACCGCCGCCACCGCTGCCGCTGATGCCACCATTGTCACCACTGTCATCGCTGCCACTTATGCTGCCGCTGCCTCCACTACCACTACTGCCTCCATTATAGGTGCTACTACCACTTTTGCCACTGTCATTATTGCCACTATTGCCACTGATGTTGCTGCTGTCGCCGCTGTTGCTTTAGCCGCCACTACCACCACTTCCGCCACTGCTGCAGCTGTCGCTGTTGCTACTACCGCTACTGATAATAGGTTTTTACATACCTATAATAGGCTTAAACTCTACTCAAAAAATTCAGAGACCCACAAACATATTCACAGATATATAAAAATAGTTATTATAGACATAAACATACACAAATTAAAATTGATTGTCATATAGTTTCAACAAAAAATTAATTAAATAATATAATATTTTTAAATTAAATTGAATAAAAACAAAAACTATAAATGAAAATTTTAAATTAAACAAAAAAAATCATTTAATAACTTATTCTAATACAATATTTTAAATAACTAAAACAAAAATAATAACAAAGTTATATTACATCTTATCAATCAATGTATCTACCGATAGTGCATAAAATATAATTTATATATACATTGATGTTGCTTTATCTCCCCCAGCTCATTTGATCACCAACTTTCTGCTGCGAAAAAGCTATCCGAGTCACGGTGCATCATATTTGTTGAAAAATCTCTTCACTTATACAAGCTTCGTATGAAAAATAATGTGGTATCATATATGTAAGAAATTTAAATCACCCAATCAAATCAAAATAAATAAAAACTTTGTTTTGATAAATTTATATTGTTGCAGTAAATATGTACATATATACTAGCATTTCACTCGTACATATATTACGGTAGTATATGTTCATATAAACTTCAGTATTATGCATACATATATACTAAGTACATATATACTCAGTATATATGTACATAAAATACTACAGTATTATATGTACGTATATACTGACTATATATATACATACATACCACATTTGTTGTCATTGCTGCTGCTCCCGCTGTCGCTGCCACTCCTGCAGCTGTTGCCATTGCCACCGCCGCTACCGCTACCAGTGCTACTGCCACTGCTGTCGCTACTATCGCTGTTGCCGATGCTGCCGTTGCTACCACTGCTGCTGCTACTACCGGTGCTGCCGCCGCCACCACTACTGTCGGTGCTGCCGCCGCTGCCACTACTGTCGGTGCTGCCACCGCCACTACTGTTGCCGGTGCTGTCACCGCTGCCTATGCTACCGCTGCTGGCACTAATGCAGCCACTGCCTTCGCTACCGTTGCTGCCACTACTGCCTCTGCTGCAGCCATTGCCGTTGATGTCGCCTCTGTCACCACCGCCGCCGCTGCCACTACCACTACTGCTACCACCGGCACCACCACCATCATGGCCACTGTTGTCGCCGCCGCCGCTACTTCTGCTGCTGAATATAGACTTTTACATACCTATAATAGGCTATAACACTACCCCAAAAATTCAGATACACACAAACATATTCACAGATATATAAAAATAATTATAATAAACATGAACAAACACAAATTAAACTTGATTGTCATACAACTTCAACAAAAATCCAAAAGATGTGCAGCAATTATGTTTAGAGAGAAAGATAGTGCAAAAATAAAATATTTTAGGAATAATAAAGATAAATAAGCTAGCCCTCCTTTTGATAAAACTGAAATTAGTAAATATGAGACTCATGCATTGGAAGGACCGTAGCAATGTCTGAATGCTTTGAATCAGAATTTTTTTCTGTGTCTCACATAATTTATCCTGCAAAGATTCATAATTAGGTTAATCGGAAAAGCAAAGAACAAAACCAGAATATAAAAAATTGAAACCTGCAAAAAAAATATAATAATTATTTGCTACACATAGACAAAAATAAATAACAGTTCAAAATTAATTCTCATACGAAATCATCTTCATAATTTGTCGGAATGCTAGCCTCTCCTGCGAGGTTTCATAGCTGGATCTCGGAATACTATCTGTTGCGCCAAAGCCGCTAACTGTGAATCCATATAAGACATATGTTGTTGTAACAAATTAGTGTTATCCCATATATAATTATATGTTAGGATACATAGTAAATGTAGTTATAAATAGCTACATATAGTTAAACATATAATTATATATAGATATATGCATACAAGTAGTTATAAATAAATATAAATAAATGTATACAAAGTTATAAAAAATTATATTGATTTACATATATGTATACATATATGTATGCATAATTAAAAATAAAGTTATATTTATTTATATAGTGTTATTTATAGTTATAAAAATATTTATATATAGTTATACACATATAGTTTAACATTGTGTTGTATGTTTTTATACATATAATTATAAATATAGTTGCACGTGGTTATACATATAGTTACACGTATAGTTACACTTACATTTATACATGTATGTAAATATATTTGCTCATATAATTTCATATATTTATACATATAGTTATGTATAGGTATGGATATACTAAAATACATTTTTTATACTAATATATATAAATGTATATAAAATATATGTTATTAATTATATATATAAATATAGGTTATACATTAATAATATAGAATTATTTATAATTATATGTTATTATACATATAATATATATAGTTATAAAAAATTATATATCATTAAACATTTAGTTTTATATATATATATATATATATGAGTAGTTATATTTAGCTATACATAAATATATACAAAGTTATAAACAAATATATAGATTTACATATATGTATACATATATGTATAAATAGTTAAAAATATAGTTATATTTAATTATATAAAGTTTTAATTAGTTTTACAAATATTTATATATATTTAATCACATATAATTAAACATAATGTTGTATATTGTTATACATGTAATTATAAATATAGTTACATGTGGTTATACATATAGTTACACGTATAGTTAAACTTATATTTATACATGTAGGTACATAAATTTATTTATATAATTTTATATATCTATACATATAGTTATGCATAGGTATAGATATAATAAAATACATATTTGAATACTAATATATAAAAATGTATATTAAATATAAGTTGTAAATTATATATTTAAATATAGTTATGTATAAAGCTTTTATAGTAATATATAATAAGATACAATTATTTATAGTTATAAGTTATTATACATATAGTATATATAGATATAAATATTTTTATATAGTTAAACATATAGTTATATATAGATATATTCATACAAATAGTTATACATAAATATATAAAGTTATAAATAAATATATAGATTTACATATATGTACACATAGTTACAAATTTAGTTATATTTAATTATATAGAGTGTTATATAGTTATACAATTATTTATATATAGTTATACAAATATTTATATATAGTTATACACATATAGTTAAATATAATGTTGTATGTTATTATACATGTAATTATAAATATAGTTGCATGTAGTTATACATATAGTTACACACATAGTTATACTTATATTTATACATGTAGGTATATATATTTATTTATATAATTTTATATATCTATACATAGAGTTATATATAGCTTTAGATATAGTAAAATACATTTTTGAATACTAATAAATACAAATGTATATTAAATATAAGTTGTAAATTATATATTTAAATATAGTTATGTATAAAGTGATTATAGTAATACATATAGTCAAAGACAATTATTTATAGTTATATGTTCTTATAACTTTGGGATCTAATGGCAAAAAGACACAAAACAAAAAACAAACAAGTTTGGCTTACAATAGATCAGAACAAAGTAAATGCAGTCTTGTATTTCAGGTGTGCAATATATCAATATAAATATAATTTGAATCCCCCTAGAAATAGATGATGTCATCCACATAACAGAACAAAACTCAAGCAAAATAGGAAAAGATTAGATCCACATCTAGATATGTCAACAAAGTTTGCCTCATCCTGCTAAAATTGTTTATGATTTGCTGGAAATGTAATTGGAAAGCCAATCAAGACCCTCGTAGAGGCCCTCGCCATAGGTAGCACAGGTGCTCTAAATATGCCAATGGCATTGGAGAAGAGAGTGAAGTCCTAGCTTGTCAGTATTTTCAGCTGCATTCATCGCATTGGGAAGATCTTGCTTATTGGCAAACACCAGCAAAACTATATCTTGAAGCTTTTCCTTGTTTAGCATCTTATGCAACTCATCTCTTGCTTCAACTACTCGATCTAATCATTACTGTCCACCACAAATATGAGATCTTGGGTATTTTGGAAGTAATCTCTCTAAAAAGGGTGAATCTTGTCTTGACCCCTAGCATCCCACACAGTGAAATTAATATTCTTGTATTTAACAGTGTCTACATTGAAGTAGAGGTATCGAACGGGTCGGCCCGGCACGGCCCGGCCCATTTTTTTAGGGCACGAACGTGCTACCGTACCGGGCCGTAGGCACGGCAGGCCGAGCCATGCCGGGTCGGAAGTCGGGACCGCAGGTCGGGATCCAATCATACCCGACCCGCGGTAATTTTTTCGGGAGGGGCCGGTTCACCCCCTCGCGTGCCCGCGTGAAACCGACAAGGGAAGAACCCGTGCCGGGCCGGGCACGGCACGGCATGACACGATTTTTAACCGGGCATGGTTAAAAACCGTGTCGGGCCGGCCCTGGCATGGCCGAACCGTGCCGTGCCTCGTGCCGGGCCGGCCCGGCCCGGCCCGGTTGACACCTCTACATTGAAGACAATAGTAGGAATTGTGGTGACAATTTCACCAAGCTTCAACTTATACAGAATTGTTGTCTTTCCGCCAGCTTAAAGACCTAGCATCAAAATCCTCATCTCCTTGTTGGAAAATAGCCTACTAAACAACTTTGTAAATGTAAATCCCATTTCTTCCACTAAATCTCAAATCCTTTGTCGAATGGCAGTAAAGAGATCTGATGAGCGAATGAAATAGAATCAATAGACCTCAAGAGATGGTCACCATAGAGGGAGGTCAACCTCTATATGTTCTTATACCTATAGTATACATAATTAAAAAAAGAGTTATGTATTATATATAGATATATTCATACAAGTAGTTATAAGTAGTTATACATAAATATATACAAAGTTATAAATAAATATATAGATTTAATTATATGAATACATATATGTATACATAGATACAAATATAATTATATTTTAGTATATAGAGTGTTACATAGTTATACAAATATTTATATATAGTTATGCACATATAGTTATAAATATGTATGTGGTTAAAGATATAATTATATATAACATATTTATAGTTATACATATAATAAAATACAATTATATATAGTTATATATTATTATACATATGATATATTTTGTTAAAAATATAGTTATATAGAATTACTCATATAGTTATAAAATATTATATAGTTTAAAAAATAGTTATATATAGTTATTAATATAGTTAAAAAAATTAGTTTACATAGTTACAAATATAGTTAAATATAATTATGAAGAATTTTATATAGTTATTCAAATATTTATAAATAGTTATCATATACTATGATAACAACACACTCTTAAATGCTCAATTGAATTACACCATTATAGAGAAAGAAATTGTATCAACAATCTTTTATTTTGGCAAATTAATATCATATTTAGAGTGGATCAAAATCATAGTATATACTAAATATTCTATAATCAAATATCTCATAGAAAAGTAAGATGTCAGCCCTAGATTGATTTGATGGATTTAACTATTACAATAGTTTGAACTAGAGATATTAGATAAGAAATATACACATTATCAAAAATGAAAATAGCTTATCAAGACTAGAAAAAAGAAGATAGAAGAGTTGTTGAAGAAGATATTAGATAGATTTTTTTATTTGAATAAATTAAAGTATTAAATGAAAATGTAACACAATGATATTTAGTATTGAATGAACCTTTATCATTGCAAGTATTACTCTGATCAAATTTTTAGGAAAAGTGTTATAGATGGGAGATTAGTTGTATCTTGAAATAATGTCACTTTTTGCTCATGCTCTCACGAATTTGTGGAACATGTTAATATTTATGTGCTCAAGTATTTTTCTTCTCAAAATTAATGTGAGATTACATCACATATATATTTTAAAAATTTTTTATTATATTTATTACACTAACATATTGTTATTTGTTTTGAAAATTACAAAATGAATTTTAACAAATGCACATTTTATTAGAAATCAATTTCAATTAAATGATTTTAAGTGAAAAAAAAATACAAACCCTAAACATATTAAATCATAATGATTTATACAAACATATAAAAATATAATAAAAAATATTTAAGATTGAAAGAATTAAATTTAAGTTCCTAAAATATATGGGAAAATGATAAAGATTTATACAATATCCAAAAAAACATGTATGAATGAGATGAATGATATGAATGGATATTAAGTTTCTGAAGCATGTAGTTATATATGTTGTAGATGTAGTTATATATATTTTTTCATGTAATTATAAATATTTAGACATATAACTATGTATAGGTATTGATGTAGATAAATACATTTATATATAGTAATATGTTGATATACATATTATTAAATATATTTATATATAGTTATATATCAATATATATATATATATATGTATGCATGTATGTATATTAAATATATGTTGTTATATATATATATATATAGTTATGTTTATGTATACTATTTTTATAGATATAGATATAGTAAAATACACTTATATAAGAAATTTGAATTATATCACACATGCATATTGATGTATAGTTATGTTTAGATACACTAATATAAAATAAACTTATGTTTATGTATACTGTTTATGTATATAGTTATGTATATTGATGTATATATCAAGTCGACATACCTTATACTATTTATGTATAGTTATGTATATTAATATAAATAAATACATTTATATATAGTAATATGTTTATATACATATTGTTAAATACATTTATATATAGTTACATATCTATGTGTGTGTGTGTGTGTGTGTGTTAAATATACAATGTTATATTTATATATAGTAATGTTGATGTATACTATTTTTATAGTTATATAGATATAGTAAAATACACTTATATAAGAAATTCTAATTATATCACACATGAATATTGATATATAGTTATGTTTAAATAAACTTATATAAAATATACTTATGTTTATTGTATACTATTTATATATACTGTTTATATATAGTTATGTATATTGATGTTGATATCACGTCGGCATACCTTATACTGTTTATGTATACTATTTATATATAGTTATGAATATTAATATAGATAAATACATTTATATATAGTAATATGTTGATATACGTATAGTTAATTACATTTATATATAATTTTATATATATATATATATGTATGTATGTATGTATGTATGTATATATGTATGTATGTATGTAAGTATGTATATTAAATATACGTTATTATAGTTATATATAGTAATGTTTATGTATACTATTTTTATAGTTATAGATATAGTAAAATACACCTATATAAGAAATTCAAATTATATCACATATGCATATTGATGGATAGTTATGTTTAAATACACTTATGTTTATGTATACTATTTATATATAGTTATGTATATTGATGTAGATATCAAGTCGACATACCTTATACTATTTATGTACATTGTTTATGTAACATGTTTATATATAGTTATGTATATTAATATAGATAAATACATATATATATATATATAGTAATATGTTGATAAACATATTGTTAAATACATTTATATATAGTTATATATGTATGTATGTATGTATGTATGTATGTATGTATATTAAATATACATTATTATATTTATATATAGTTATGTTTATGTATACTATTTTTATAATTATAGATATAGTAAAATACACCTATATAATAAATTCAAATTATATCGCACATGCATATTGATGTATAGTTATGTTTAAATGCACTTATATAAAATACAATTATGCTTATGTATACTATTTATTTATAATTATGTATATTGAAGTAGATATCAAGTCGGCATATCTTATACTATTTATGTATACTATTTATGTATAGTTATGTATATTAATATAGATAAATACATTTATATATAGTAATATGTTGATATACATATTGTTAAATATATTTATATATAGTTATATATATATATATGTATATGTATGTATATTAAATATACGTAATTATATTTATATATAGTAATGTTTATGTATACTATTTTTTATAGTTATAGTTATCATAAAATATACCTATATAAGAAATTCGAATTATATCACACATGCACATTGATGTATTGAAATGTTTAAATACACTTATATAAAATACGCTTATGTTTATATATACTATTTATGTATATTGTTTATATATAGTTGTGTATATTGATGTAGATATCAAGTCGGCATTCTTTATAGTGTTTATGTATACTATTTATATATAGTTATGTATATTAATGCAGATAAATACATTTATATATAGTAATATGTTTATATACATATCGTTAAATACATTTATATATAGTTATGTGTGTGTGTGTGTGTGTGTGTTAAATATACTTTGTTATATTTATATATAGTTATGTTTATGTATACTTTTTTTATAGTTATATAGATATAGTACAATACACTTATATAAGAAATTCGAATTATATAGATATAGTTATGTTTAAATAGTTTATGTATACTATTTTTATAGTTATATAGATATAGTTATGTTTAAATACACTTATATAAAATACACTTATATTTATGTATACTATTTATGTATATTGTATATAGTTATGTTTAAATATGCATGCCTATTGTACGCCATCAAAATCCACACAATGACAATGCATTATATCACAAATGCATGAAGTATGTGAACGAATAAGTATATAAATGCAATCCAAGAAAACCACGGTGAATAAAGTAGAAAAATTTCGGAAACAATAAATAACAGAATCAATACGCATAAGCTTAATCTTTAATTAAGCAATCCAAGATAAACAATGAAGAATAAATGTATTAAACGTACATCAAATCAAATAATAAATTAATACTTAAACCTTGATTAAATATGGTTGCGTCGGCATCGAGAGATAGATGGCGGAATGGAGAGGAATTCAGTTCACTTGTTAGAGATGCATCGGCATCGAGAGATAGAATGTATATTTAAAAAAAATATTTATATTTTTAATTATTAAATAAATAAACAATATATATATATATATATATATATATATATATAATACAAAAATATTCATTAATTTTATTTACTATCAAAATTTTTTCAACAAAATAAATGTGCGTGTAGCAAGGTGCAAATGAAAAATAAATACCTTACAATTTTTTTATTATAATATTAATTAAACAATAAAAATATAAACAATTAAAAATATATATGTTTAGCCTTTAAAAAATATCATATAGGTACAAAATTAACAAGCTTCATATAATAAGACATAAATGAAAAGATTATTTGTCTTCTAGTCACTCACTTAAGAGTTATAAAATACTCTTAATGTTAAAAAATATATAAAAATGTATATTTTATGGTTATAAATTTTTAAGAATTCGTATTAATTTTTACGAAGATAATATGAAATAATTTTAAATGCATAAAATTTCATATTATTTGATTTCATTAATAATTTTTAAAATTTAAAAAATTACTTAAAGTGAGAAGATAATTAAAAAAAGTTATATTTATTATTTTAATAAAAACTTAATGTTAAAAGCTAGTTGTAAAAATATTACTCGATTTTTTAATTTTTATAAATTTTCGTAGGAGCAAATAGCTGTGTATTTATTTATATTTATTATTTTATTATCTTTTAACTTTATTGAAAAAATTATATTTTTATTATATTTCAAGATTTTTAAAATTGGTATTATTTATTTTTTTAAAAGTTTTATATAATCATAAATTTTTTTAATACTTTTAATAATATTAATATTTAAAGTTTATTCGTCAATTCAGATATTTTTGAAAATATTTTTTATTTTATCATACAATCAATTAATTTACATTTATATTAGTAGAAATTTTAATGTATGTTAATTTAATTTTGAAAATATCGAAAAAAATTATTATACTTATTGAATCTTTATTTAATGTTACTTTAATATAAATTATTTAGTTTCTTAATTAAAAATTTAAAAAAAAATTGTATAATTTTTAAAAAAATAAATACATCATAAAAATAGTTATTTTAGTCCTTATATATATATATATATTTGTATTTTTATATTTTTAAAATTATTTATTTATAATATCATTTTTTTATGATTTTACTAGGAGAATATATGTTTCAAGGATTCCTCATCTATAGACCATTGACATATATTTAATAAACAAAATTAAATAAAATATCAAAACTAATAATAAATTTAAAAAAATTAAATAATTAAATATTGGCTAAGAAAATTTCATCACTATATTTGGGATTTAATTAGCTAGGGAAGTTGAGTCACTAAATCAGTCACTATATTTTGGATTTAATTAACTAGGAAAGTTCTGTCACTAAATCCGTCGATATAGTATGGTTTAATTAGATAGGAATGATCCTTCATAAAAAATTAATCGCTTTATTCAGGAAGTAATTGTCTAGGGAAGTTCTATCGTTATAATCGGTCGCTATTTTTAGTATATAATTAGCTAAGAAAATTCTGTCGCTAAATCCGTCGTAATATTTTGGGTTATAATTAACTAGAAAAATTCAATCACAAAAATTCATATCAATGTTCATGATATAATTAGCTAGGAAATTCTGCCGCTGAAATCTGTCGCTATGTTCCAGATGTAAATAGCTAGGAAATTCCATCACTAAAATCTGTCAATATGTTCCGGATATAAATAGCTAGGAGAATTCTGTCGCTAAATCTGTAGCTAAATTCTATATTTTATTAGATAGGGAAATTCCGTCTCAAATTCGTAGCTATTTTTAGGATTTTATTAGCTAAGGAAAATCCCTCGCTAAACCATCTCTAAATTACTGATTTTATTAGCTAAGGAAAATTCATCACTAAATCCATCTCTAAATTCCTAATTTTATTAGCTAGGAAAAATCATCGCTAAATCTGTCGCTAAATTCCTGATTTAATTAGCTAGAGAAATTCCGTAGTTAAATCCATCGCTAAATTAATGATTTTATTAGCTAGGGAAAACTCATCGCTAAATCTATCGTTATATTCCAGATTAATTTAGTTAGAGAAATCTGTAGCTAAATTCGTCGCTAAATTATGGATTTTATTAGCTAGAGAAATACCATCACTAAATCCACACTAAATTATGGATTTTATTAGCTAGGAAAAATCCATTGCTAAATCCGTAACTAAATTATGGATTTTATTAGCTAGAGAAATTCCTTCACTAATTCCATAGATTATGAATTTTATTAGCTAGGAATATTCCGTAGCTAAATCAGTCGCTAAGTTTAGGATTTTTATTAGCTAGGGATATTTCGTCGCTAAATTCCCCACTTTTCTTGAGTAGAATTTACGAAAAAAATTTGTCGTTAATCCATTGCTAAATTCCCCTCTTTTCTTATGCGGAATATACAAAAATTTTTTGTTGCTAATCTATTGCTAAATCCGTAGCTAAATTCTCTACTTTTCTTTAACAGAATTTACGAAAAAAATTTCGTCACTAATCCATTGCAAATTTTTATTTCAATGAAAAATCATAAATCCCTTGATATTTCATATCTAATCCCTCGCAATTTAGCTTGGGATTGATCCTGAGCTAAATTTCCCTATCTAAATATACATTTTCTTGTAGTAACTTACATATATTTTATTATTTGTAGAACTAATATACCCATGGAGCTATATTAGAAGAGAGATCCTCACCTAATAAAATTTTGGAACGTGACAATTAATGATAATTTAGGCACCATAAATAATTCATATTAATTTTTTGGCACTAATATCAAAAATTATTTTGTTATAGTTTATTTAGTCAACTTGAGTTTACATAATTATCCTTGTAAGAGGATAATTCTATTTCTAGTTATTTGGATATGATCATCGCTTTGTTTTTATATTAAATATATATTGTGTTTTATATATTCCTTTTTTTATATTATATATATATTTTGTTTTATATATTTTTTTTTGTTTGTTTTGTAGCCATCACTAATCACAAGAGCAGATCTTTTGAGTCTTAGTTAAACTCTCTAGGTCTAGAAATTGAAAGAATATTTAGAACACTTCTAGCATAAAGAGTTAAGAGAGAAACTATGGAAGAAAATAAAAGCAACATTGATCACCAAAGAAGTGAAGGACAAGTTTTCCAACAGTCTAATCCTCACTATACCTTAGGATAATATTAGTGGCCTATTATAATTAATAGTTATTCGAGGATTTAGATATAATACATGCAAGAAAATTTCTTTGAAATGGTAAAGATGCTTGAAGTCAGCTCAAATATTATCAAGTTATGACTCTTTTTTTTTCTTTGAGACATAACTCAAAGTTGATTCCAATGCTTATCTTGAGGTTTGATTGAGAGTTAAAATGAACTTGTATAAGCTTTTATGACCAAGTTCTTCCCACCTTAAATCATCTCTCAACTAAGGGGAGAGATATGTTAATTTTTCTAAAATGAGCAAGCTGTGCTATATGATACATAAGAGTAATTTAAAGAGCTTTTTAAAATGTAACACCATCAATAATTTGATTTGGGGTTCTGAGCACAAACTTTCTATAATTGGATGAACTATATGAGTCTATGCACAATTGATGAGGTCTCAGAAGATTCCATAATGAACTAGTCACTCAAGAAAGCATATTTTCTTTTTGAAAAAACCTAGCAAAAAATAACTGTCAAACTTCAAATAATCAAGCATTTGGTAGGAAGCAAAATGATTTATTGGAATTGGATGGATTGGTTACTATGGAGGCGAAGGTGAATATGTTTTTCAATAAATTTAAATCTCAAAATGACAAGTGGGTAAGTGTAAGAGAAGTTTTTGTTTTACAACAAACCAAGATTATAATTTTTAACCCTATGTATCAAGTGGAAAAATCAAAATTTTTATATGGTGATGGTATTAAATATAAAAATACCCCCAGGCACTTTCATTCAAATATGAGAAATCACTTAATTGTATATAGAATAGCCCCACATATTAGAAATGGGAGCCCTAAGAATAGCCCCACATATTATATAGAGTGATCTAACTATTAGTTGATCTATGTATCTGTCTATCTATCAATCATTCTATCTATATTTTTGTCTTTCTAATTGTCTATTTGTCTATTTTCCTATCTATCTATCTATATATATTTCTATTTATCTATTTATCTATTTGTCTATTTATCTATCTATCTATCCATTTGTATATCTTTCTAAATGTCTATCTATCCATTTATATACATATCTATCTATCTAACTTTCTTTCTATATGTCTATCTATCTATCTTTCTTTCTATATATCTATCTATATTTTTACTAATCTACCTATCTGTCTAACTATATGTACATATATCTATGAATATATGTATTTTTAAATCTATTTATTTGTCAAACTATTTATTTATCTATTTTTCTGTGTCTATATATCTATATTTATTCCTATCTCTTTATCTATTTGTCTATCTATCTATGTGTCTATCTCTCTATCTATTTATTTGTTTA
This sequence comes from Sapria himalayana, assembly GCA_029783825.1. Lineage (NCBI taxonomy): Eukaryota > Viridiplantae > Streptophyta > Magnoliopsida > Malpighiales > Rafflesiaceae > Sapria > Sapria himalayana. The sequence continues at coordinate 3,939,908 of JAREIK010000801.1, read as the reverse complement.
TCTAACTATCTATCTCTTTATCTATCTATCTATCTATATGCGTATTTGTCCACCTATCTATCTATCTATCTGTATATTTATATATCTGACTATTTGTCTATCTATTCATTTACATTTATACTAGTCTACCTATCTAACTATATATCTATTTATCTATCAATCTGTCTATCTATATGTCAATCTATTTGTCTATTTGTTTATCTATATATTTGTCTTTTTATTTATCTATCTATGTGTCTATATGTCTATCTGTCTATATGTATATCTATATATCTCTTTATCTTTCTATCTATCTATCTATTTGTCTATCTTTCTATCTGGTCTATCTATCGATCTATCTATCTATTTAGCTGTCTATCTATATATCTATTCATCTATATATATATATATATATTTCTATAAGTATATCTGTCTATATGTCGATATCTCTATATATCTATCTATCTATATATATACCTATTTGTTTATAAGTCTATCTATCTATCTGTCAATATCTCTATCTATCTATCTATATATCTATCTATTTATCTATCAATATGTCTATCTTTCTATCTATATATCAATCTATTTATCTATTTATCTATCAATATGTCTACCTGTCTATATATCTATTTATCTACCTATCTATTTATCTATATGTCTGTCTATTTGTAAATCTATCTATGTATTTGTCTATCTATTTATATTTCTAAATGTCTATCTATCTATCTATCCATCTATCTATCTAAATATATTTTTGTATATATGTGTGTTTGTATATCGATCTTTTTGTCTATCTATCTATCTATCTATCTATTAGTCTTTCTTTCTATAGGCATATCTTTATATCTATTTATCTATTTTCTTATCTATCTATCTACCTCTCTACCAGTCTACCTATCTATATATCTATGTATCTACCTCTTTACTAGTCTACATATCTACATATCTATCTATTTAACTATCTACCAGTTTATCAATCTATCTATCTTTGTATCTGTCTATCTATCTATTTGTGTACTTCTCTATCAGTCTATTTATCTATCTTTCTATATGTCTCTCAATATATTTGACTATCTATTTATATATCTATCCAACTATCAATCTATCTGTCTATCTATCTGCCTATCTTACTACCTATCTATCTACATATTTGTCTTTCTATCTATCTATCTATATGTCTATTTTTATAACTATTTATCTATCTATATATCTATTTGTCTATATGTCTATGTTTATATTTATCTATCTATCTATTTTTCTATAAGTCTATTTTTTCTAAATATGTAGTTGTTTATTTGACTATTTTTTTATCTATCTATTATGTATCATTTTATCTATCTAAATGTCTATATGTTTATTTGCCTATCTATCTATATGTCTAATTGTTTATGTGTCTATCTATTTATCTATCAATTTGACACTCGATCTATCTCTCTACATGTCTATCTATTTACATGTCTATGTGTCTATCAATTTATCTATCTATCTCTCTCTCTTTCTAACTTTATATCTGTCTATTTGTCTATCTATCTATTAGTCTATATGTCTATTTGTGTATCTTTCTATCTATCTATTTGTCTATATGTCTATCTGTCTATCTGCCTAAATGTCTATCTATCTATCTACCTAAATGTCTATCTCTATTTCTCTATTTGTCTATATGTCTATCTTTCTATCTATGTGTCTTTTGATTGGTCTATTTATCTATATGTCTATATATTTATATGTATATCTATATATCTATTATTTTTCTTTCAATTTATCAATCTATTGATCAAACTACTTATCTTTCTGTCTATCTGTCATAATGTATATCTATTTATCTATTTGTTTTTCTATATATCTATTTATTTATCTATCTATCTATCTATATATCTATATTTTTATCGATTTATCTATCTTTCTTTCTTTCTTTCTTTCTTTCTTTCTGAATATTTATTTATTTTTCTATTTATCTATCTATCTATATTTATATTTATTTATTTGTCTATCTATCTATCTATCTTTATATATGTTTATGTATATATCTATCTATCTATCTATTCATCTATATATATATATATATATATATATATATATATATATATCTATCTATCTGTATATCTTTCTTTTTGTTTATTTGCATATCTGCCTATCTAATTGCTAGTCTATTTGTTTATCTCTCTATCTATCTATTTTTCTATCTATCTAGCTCTCTTTCTATCTAACTTTCTATATATCTAAATATCGATCTTTTCATTAATCTATTTATCAATCCATCTATTTATCTTTGTTTCTATCATTCTATATGTCTATATCTATTTATCTATATGCATATCTATCATTCTATATGTCAATATGTCAATCTATTTATTAATCTATTTACCTCTCTACTAATCTACCTATCTATCTATTTATTTATTTATCTATCTATATGTCTAACTATCTATCTATATATCATTCTATATGTTTATCTATCTATCTATCTATCTATATTTTTATCTATCTATATTTCTATCTATTTGTCTATCTATCTATTTGTCTACTTATCTTTCTTTTTGTCTATCTATCTAGATATTTATCTATCGAAATATCTATCTGTCTATCTGTCTATCTGTCTATATGTCTATCTGACTATATGTCTATATGTTTATCTATATATCTATCTATCTATATGAATATATGTCTTTCTATCTATTTTTCTTTCTGTCTATCTCTCCATAAGTCTATTTGTTTATGTCTCTATCAATTTATCATTCAATCTGTATATCTATCTATCTAACTATCTATCTATCTATCAATATTTCTATCTATCTTTCTGTCTATGTATCTATTTATCTGTCTATGTATCTATTTATCTGTCTATATATCTACCTCTTTACTAATCTACCTGTCTATCTATTTATCTATTTATCTATCTATCTTTGAATTTATCTATTTCTCTATATATGTGTTTATCTATCTCTCTCTCTCTCTATTTGTCTATCTATCTATTTGTCTTTCTATCTATCTATTGATCTATCTATCTATATATCTATCTATCAATCAATTTGTGTATCTATATATATGTCTAATTGTATATCTATCTTTTTATCTATCTATTTGTCTTTCTCTCTATCTATCTATAAATCTATTTATCGATCTACGTATCGATCTATCTATCTATCAAATTGTGTATTTATATATCTATCTATCTTTCAATCTATTTAGCTTTATATCTATTGATGTATCTATATATGTATTTATCTATATATTTGTATATCTATCTATCTATCTATCTAAATGTCTATCTATCTTCATGTCTATTTGTCTATATATTTATCTATATATATGTATATCTCTTATTTTTTCTATCTATCTATCTATCAATTATCTATCTATCTATTTGTCTATTTGGCTTTTTATCTATCTTTCTAACTATCTATCTATCTATTTTTCTTCTATTGATTAACCTCTCTATCTTTCTATCTTTTTATATGTCTATTTATCTATTTGTTTATTTGTCATTCTATTTATCTATCTGTGTATCTATTAATCTAACTATTTGTTTATCAATCTATTTGTCTATCTATTTATCCATTTGTATATATGTCTAAATTTCTATTTGTTTATCTTTCTAGAAATCTAATTCTCTCTCTCTATATCTATCTATCTATCTACTTGTCTATATGTCTATCTATCTATATGTCTATATGTTTATTTATCAATCCGTCTATCTATATATCTATCTATATGTTAATTTGTATATTTTTCTTTCTATCTTTCTCTCTATCTATCTATTTGTCTATCGCTCTATCAATTTATCATTCATCTATATATCTATCTATCTGACTATTTATCTACCTATATGTCTCTCTGTCTAATCTTTCTATCTATGTATTTATCTTTCTATTTATATACCTCTTTATGAACCTACTTGTCTATCTATTTATATGTCTATTTGTCTATCTATCTATATGTGTATCTATCTATTTATCTATCTCTTTATCTGTCTATTTGTCTATTTGTCTATTTCTCTAACTATCTAATCGGTCAATCTATCTATTTGTCAATTTTTGTATCTCTATATCTATCTAATTGTTTATCTATTTTCTACCTATCTAACTTTATATCTATCTATGTGTCCATCTATCTTTATATATATATATATATATATATATATATATATATATATATATCTTTCTTTCTTTCTTTTATTTGTCTATCTATCTATATGTGTATTGGTCAACTCATCTATCTATTAGTATATCAATCAATTGATCTATTTATCTATCTCTTTATCTATCTATCAATCTATTTATCCTCCTATCTATCTATCTGTCTGTCTATCTGTTATTTGTCTATTTATCTATTTGTCTATCTATCTATCTATATGTATATGTCAATCTTTCTACTTTTTATCTGTCTATCTATTTGTCTATAAGACTATCTGTCTAACTATATGTGTGTGTGTGTGTGTGTGTGTGTGTGTGTGTATGTGTGTGTGTGTATGTATACATGTATAGCTATCTATCTATCTATTTGTATTTCTATCAATCTATCTATCTGTCTGAATACCTATTTGTTAATTTGTCTATATGTTTATTTGGTTTATCTATCAGTCTATCTATCTATCTTTTTATAGTTCTATTTATCTATCTGTTTATCTGTATTTCTATCTATCAATATATCATTCTATCTATCTACTATATGTCTCTCTATCATTTTATCTATCTATTTATCTATGTGTCTAGTTTCCTTTTTGTCTATGCAACTATTTGTATATCTTTCCATCTATCTTTTTTTTGATCTATCTGCTTATCTAACTATCTTTTTAAATATTTATTTTTCTATCTCTCTATCTATATATTTGTCTTTCTATTTATCTATCAATCTATTAGTCTATCTATCTATCTACCTACCTGACTATATGTCTATTTATGTATATGTCTATCTTTATGAATATCTGATTATCTATCTCTATATATATTTGTCTATCTATCTATATCTATCTATATATTTGTCTATCTATCTTTCTATTTATATATCTATGTGTTTATTTGTCTATTTGGTTATATATATATTTGTCTAAATGTCTATCTCTATATCTATATATCTACTTATTAGTCTATCTATCTATCTTTCATTCTTTCTAACTTTCTAACGTTCTAACTTTCTAATTGCATATATGTCTATCTATCTCTTTATCTATCTATCAGCCTATATATCTATTTGTATAACTCTCTATATCTATATTTGTCTATATGTTTATCTATCTATTTGTCTATCTTTCTATCTATCTATTTGTCTATTTTTCTAAATGTCTATACATCTATCTTACTATCTATCTTTCTATTTATCTATATATCTATCTATATAAATGTCAATATCTTTATTTTTCTATCTCTCTATCTGTTTATCTTTCAATTTGTCTATGTATCTATATGTTTATCTATATATCTATCTATTTTTATATCTGTCTAAATGTCTATGTGTCTAAATTTCTCCATGTCTTTTTGTTTATCTATCTATTTATCTGTCTATCTTTCAAATAGTCTATCTACCTATCTACCTATCTATCTATCTGTCTATCTATTTTTTTGATTATATGTCTATTAGTCAATCTATCTATCATTATATCTATCTATATATCTATTTATTTGTCTATTTGTCAATCTATCTATCTTATCATAGTGGTTAGAGTGCATGTTTCTTTTAATCCATACTCATGCTTTTAATGGAAATATTAATAAATGTTTAATATCTTATTCAAATTATGTGGCTAACTAACTCTTTTTTCTTTCGTTTTTATATCTATAATAAATGTTTAACACTACTAACTCAAGCTTTGCTTATATGACACACAAACATATTCATATAAACTTCACACTTTCATAAATCTTATTCAAATTGATATTAATAAAGAAACAATTTATCAAAAATCATATTCTATATAAATCCTATAATTTTATCAAAAGCTAGTGTTTTCCAAAACTAATATAACTATTAACTAATATAGATTTCCTACAATGTTATCAAAAAACCTAACTTCTAACTAAATCATATAAAACCAAAAAAAAATCAATTGAATTAAAATTGTAAAAAATAATGAATAATTTGAGTTTTTATCTTTCAAATAGCCTTTTAAAAAATATTCTATCCTCAAAAATGAAGAGTTTGGACAAAAAATTAACACAGAGATAAGAATTGAGAGTGCTGATGTATGCCCATAAAACTAATCATAAGATAATTATAGAATATGAATATATCATCTTTTATTAAACATAATATTATTATGATTATCTGCATATCTGCATAATATGAATATCCAAGTAAAATTTCTAGAATAATAATATAGTTCTCATGTTATTTTTAAATTATCCCTAGTTGATTATTATAATGGACAATGATAACAATAATTTATTCAAACTTAGTGTGCATTTTGACCAATGTCAAAATTGTCATTGATATGTGATATCAAGTCAACACATGGGTGCATGTTGGAGAAAATGCACTAGACTAACCCGCCATAAAAATATTATATGGATTATTATGTTAATATCACACGAAAATTTAATATTGATAATGGTGCAAGGAGTACTTGAACGTGAGTGATATTTTAGGTTGAATTATAATGATTGTGATTAGGTATACCACAAACCATGGAAAGGAATATGAGCAAACAAGACTCTATTTATTCCTCCTACATAACATGAGTGATATTTTAGGCCCTATGATAGAGAGGTACTAAAGATACATAGACATGCTCAAATAAGTTGATACGAAATATCAAGCTCATTCAGGTTGGTAGTCTACTTAGGTATCGAGATATTATGAAAACATGCATGGTCATATTCCATAACGTGTGCTTAATATAGACATTAATGATAAAGAGATTTGAATGCATGGTAATATTATCACAAATAAGTGATATAAAACCATACTATTCTTATAACTTAAATGATAATGATTTATTACTAGATACCACTTATTGCATGTAATATTATAAGGATTCAAATTATACTTTAAACCTACTAGGTCACACCCATATGTCATATAAGAAGCAGAATTTAGTTAATCAAATATTTATTGATATATTATTATTAAATTAATTAGTCAAAATGTCTGAACCAAACTGAATTTAATGGTTTGGTTTAGGTTAATGGTGGGTAGAGATTGTTGGGGGTTTTGGGCTCCCAACTAATGTAGAAAAGCCCAAATGCTTAATGGGTAACCAATTGGTCCATTAAGACATTTATTATTCTGGGTTTTTAAAGGTTTTTTGGCAGCAGAGGCCGCATATACAGAAGAAAAGAGAGAAGATGCGTGAAAGGAGACAGAGAAAGAAAATGGTAGTTTTTCAAAACACTTTTTTATGTGCGAGCAGTTCCAAAATTCAGGTAGATTGATGCAGCAAACAACATTGAATCTAGCTGAAATTTTTACTGGAGATAGTCAACATCCTATTTTATGATTTGGATGGTGGAGATCGAATTTCTACGGCTGGATCTTCGATTGATGTAGCAAACGATATCAAATCTGATTAAAATTTTTACTGGAGATAGCCAACATTCTATTCTATGTTATGAACTATTGAGATTGGATTTTAATGGCTAGATCTTCGGTATTAAATTTCTGAATGGGGCTGCTGTTTGTTGTTTTTATTCCAGAATTTTTATTCTTGGATTGGGATTCATGGTGACTTATTTATGATTTAAGGTCATATCTCAATTGTATAATTGATGAAGATATTGTACTTGGTGATAGTGGAATTTTGGTGGGCTTAAGAGCCTCGTGGTTTTTCCTCTTCATTTTGGATAGGTTTTCCATGTAAATCGCGGTGTCATTAATTTTTTTTTTGCTCGGTTGATTGCTCATTTTATTAGTGCTCATAAAATATTCTAATATATTGAAAAGTTGATCATTGCATATTTGGTTTTATAACATGTTACTTCTCAACAAAGTGGTATCAGAGGGTTATTTGGTTTGTTAAAATTATAGAGATTAATACGAGTAAGATTATTTTGTTGAATGGAAGGAATTATCACAAATGAAGAGGTAAGATGAAAGACCTTATATTTGTGAAAAGTTTGCATATTCTGGTGTTTGCTTTTGAAAAGTTGAAAGATAAATCTGATGAAGAATAAAATTTCGAACATCAACAAGTTTGGGGCTATATTTGATAGTGGATGGATGATAATGTCCTAAATCATATTGCTAATGAAACACATGTCAAGACACTTAGAGAGAAATTTGAAAAACTCTATGCTTCCAAGATTGGGAATAATCAATTATTTTTACTCGAACAATTAATGCAATTGAGGTATAAGGAAGACGTTCCTATATTTGACCAAATGAATGAATTTCAAGGTTTGTTGGATCAATTGTCGAATGTTGGCGTAAAGTTTGATGATGAGATTCTTGGATTGTGGTTGCTGAAGACTTTGCTTGATTCATGGGAAACTTTCTGGGTTTCACACACTAATTTTGCTCCTAATGGTGGTATGACCATGGACTATGAGAAAAGTGGAATTCTGAATGAGGAGATAAGAAGAAAAACTCATGGTTCATCATCTTCACAAACTGAGCTCCTGGTTGCAGAGCATAGGGAGAGACAGAAAAATAGATGGATTGATAAAGGCAGGAGTAGAAGTAAATCCAAATCTCGATACAAGAATATTGAGTGTCATTACTGTCACAAGAAGGATCACATTCAGAAAAATTATTTCAAGTGGAAAAATGATATAAAGAGTGGTGGTGTTAGTAAATCTGAAGATTCTAGTCATGTTGCCACAGCCACAAATGATGATCTTGTTATTGTTTTTGACGATAGTGTTATAAATACAATTACTTGTGATATTAGTTGGGTGGCCGACACAGGTGCATCTGTCCATGTCACTTCTAGGAGAGATTTCTTTACTACTTACACTATTGGTAAAAATGGTTCATTGAGAATGGGTAACAATGATGTATCTGAAGTAATAGGTATGGGAAACATTTGTTTGAAGATGGGCAATGGCTCTACATTGCATCATAAGGATGTCAGACATGCACCAGCCACCAGATATTCGTTTGAATCTAATTTCCATTGGAAAACTCAATGATGATGGCTTTGGAAATAATTTCTGTGATGATATATGGAAACTCAGTAAGGGATCTTTGGTAGTAGCTTGAGGAAAGAGATTGAAGACAAATTTGTACTGGTTACAAGCTTTGGTTTGTCCTGGCAATGTAAATCTAGTGGAAAAATAGAATTCATCTGAAATTTGGCACAAAAGGTTGAGTCATATCAGTGAAAAAAGGACTTGAAACTCCATTAAAAATGATGCTATTTCGGGATTAAAGAATGCAAGTCTTGAGAAGTGTCCACACTGTCTTGCAGAGAAGCAACATTGGCATCCTTCAGGACTAACCATCCTTGGCGAATGCAGAATTTGCTTGATTTGGTACATTCAGACGTCTTCGGTCCTTTGAAGGTAAAATCCTTTAGTGGTGCATCTTATTTTGTTACATTTATTGATGGCCACTCTAGAAAACTTTGGGTATATGCTTTGAAATCAAAGAATCAAGTGCTTGATAAGTTTAAGGATTTTCAAGCTTCGGTTGAAAGGCAAACTGTAAAGAAATTTAAATGCATCCTAATAGATAATGGAGGAGAGTATTGAAGGCCGTTTGAAGAGTACTACAAAAAACAAGGAATTGTGCACCAAAAGATGCCTCCAAAGATGCCTCAGTTGAATGGTTTGGCTGAGAGAATGAATCGAACATTAATGGAGAGGGTTCGTGTCTTTTGGCAAAGTTAAAACTAGCTAAAGCCTTTTGGGGCGAGGCTTTATATACTGCCGCATATTTCATTAATTTGACACCTATTGTCGCACTAGATGGTGATGTTCCAGAAAATATTTGGATGGGTAAAAACTTGTCATATGATCATTTGAGAGTCTTCGGTTGCAAAGTTTATGTTCATATCCCGAAAGATGAGAGGTCCAAATTAGATGCCAAGAGCAAATTGTGCATCATTGTGGGTTATAGTCAAGATGTTGTGTTACTTGAGAATCTCGTAATATTTCATTAATTAGCTACAGACTGTATGATCCAGTTTCAAAGAAGCTCGTAAGAAGCCGAGATGTTGTGTTACTTGAGAATCAGAAAGTTGATGATGCTGAGAAGACTCATTTTGATTCTCATCTGCATAATGATTTTATAGATGTTGAGCCAGTTACCATATCACAATCACCTGCAAAAGGTAATGAAGAAGTCGATGTACAACATGATGATGTTGAGGGTGAGATTGATGGTTCTATTTGTGATACTACATATGTTGAAAATCATAATCTCACTAAGTCTACTACCACAACAAGCTCCACTCAGAAGATCTATTAGAGTCAGACAACAATCTATATTAAATATTCATCTAATGAGTTTGTACTCCTAACTGATGGTGGAGAGCTTGAATGCTTTGCTGAAGCTATGGAGAGTGCAGAAAAGGAGCAGTGTCTGCATGCTATGAAAGATGAGATTAAATCCTTTTATGATAATGACACATTTGAGTTGGTAGAATTACCAAAAAAAAGCAAAATTTTCAGACTGAAGAATAGGTAGATTTTCAGACTGAAGCAGGAAGACGATTCTTCGACACCAAGGTATAAAGCAAGATTGGTGGTTAAAGGCTTCGGTCAAAAAAGGGAGTTGATTTTGATGAAATCTTCTCTCCTGTGGTTAAAATGTCTTCTATTCGATCAGTATTGGCAATGGTTGTAAGTCTTGACTTGGAGATTGAATAGATGGATGTGAAAATAGTCTTTCTTCATAGTGACTTGAATTATGAAATTTATATGGAACAGCCAGAGGGATTTCATGTAAAGGGCAAAGAGAACTATGTTTGCAAGCTGAAAAAGAGCTTGTATAGCTTGGAGCAAGCTCCAAGGCAATTTTTCAAAAAGTTTGATTCAGTTATGCAGCAACATGGTTACCAGAAAATCACTTATGATCATTGTGTATTTGTGCAAAGGTTCTCTCATGATGATTTTATCATATTACTGCTCTACGTTGATGATATGTTGATTGTTGGTCAAATTGCTTCTAAAATTGCAAAGTTAAAGAAAGAGTTGAGCAAGTCATTTGCCATGAAAGACTTAGGACCGGCAAGTAAAATTCGTGGTGTAAGAATTTTGCGAGATAGAAAAACTAGAAAACTTTGGTTATCTCAAGAAAAGTATATCGAGAATGTGCTTCAAAGGTTTCAAAAGGAGATGGCTAAGCCAGTTAGCACTCCTTTATCAACAAATATGAAACTGAGTGATTATCAGTGCCCCTCTATTGAAGAAGAAAAGAATGACATGGAAAATGTTCCCTATTCATCTACAGTTGCCAATCTCATGTACGCAATGGTGTGTACGAGGCCGGATATAGCTCATGCAATCAGTGTTGTAAGTCGATTTCTCTCAAAACCTGGGATAGAGAATTGGAAGGCTGTCAAGTGGATTTTGAGGTATCTCCGTGGAACTTCTGATTTGAAACTTTATTTTGGAAACAAGAAGTTGGTTCTTACAGGCTATACAGATGCTAATATGGCTGGAGATATTGATACTCGAAAGTTACTTCGGGTAATGTGAGTGTCTTTGTGGGGGGAGCAGTTTCTTTGAAATCTAAATTGTAGAAGTGTGTTGCATTATCTACTACTAAAGCCGAATTTATTACAACTACAAAAGCAAGCAAGGAGTTACTATGGTTGAAGCGGTTTCTCACAGAGCTTGATTAATTTATGCTTTACTTTATGGTTGAAGCAAGGAGTTACTCTCGAGAGAGGTATGCTTTACTTTATGATAATCAAAATGAAATTCATCTTGGAAAGCATCCTACTTTTCATTCAAAATTTAAACACAATGATGTGAGATCTCATTGGTTGTGCGATGTACTGGATGAAAAGTTAATTGTACTTGTTAAAAAGAATACGAATGAAAATGGTGCTGATATGTTGACAAAATCATTACCAAGATAGAAATTTGAAGTATGTTGCTCGCTTGTTAGGATGAAAAATTCATCCACATAGTTGGGAGGGGAGAGATTTGTTGGGTTTTTTGGGCTCCCAGCTAATGTGGAAAAGCCCAAATGCTTAATGGGTAACCAATTGGCTCATTCAGACATTTATGATTCTGGATTTTTAAAGGATTTTTGGCAGTAGCAGCCACATATACAAAAGAAAAGAGAGAAGATGTGTGAGAGGAGAAAGAGAATGAAAATGTCAGTTTTTCAAAACACTTTTTTCTGTGCGAGTAGTTCCAGAATTCAAGCAAATTGACATAGCAAACAACATCAAATCTGGCTGAAATTTTTACTAGAGATAGCCAACATTCTATTCTATGATTTGGAATGGTGGAGATCGAATTTCTACCGATGGATCTTCGATTGATGCAGCAAACGATATCGAATCTGGTTGAAATTTTTACTGGAAATAGCCAACATCTTATTCTATGTTATGAATAGTGGAGATTAGATTTTAATGGTTGGATCTTCAATATTAAATTTCTAAATGTGGCTGCAGTTTGTTGTTTTTATTCCAAAATTTTATTCTTGGATTAGGGTCCATGGTGACTTATTTAAGATTTAAGGTCTTATCTTAATTGTATAATTGCTGGAGATATTATACTTGGTGATAGTGGAATTTTGGTGGGCTTAAGAGCCTCATGGTTTTTTCTCTTCGTGTTGGAGAGGTTTTCCACGTAAATTGTTGTGTCATTAAATTTTTTTTTTTTTAGTTTATTGCTCATTTTATTAGTGCTCCTAATCTATTCTAACATATTGAAAAGTTGATCGCTACATATTTAGTTTTATAACATATTACTTCTCGACATAGATATGGTTAGAGTGCGCAACAATAAGAAGAAAAAAGGTAGACTCTAAAACTAGGGTTTTTATTTTGTAACCTCCTTCACAGTGTTATCATACTTAAAACAAACCCCTAACCCTTGCCTTTGTTTTAGTTACGAGCACTTCGAAATAAGGTAATTGTGGCCACCTTAGATTGTGAGATAAATATAGTGCCATTTTAGTGGTCGAATGGATTTCAATAAATATGAAGCTCCAGAGGGTTATGCTTGGCTCATGTTCATTGTGTTGGAACAATTTTATACTAAAAGTCATTCTTTATTATTTTTTTATTTTTATTGTTGTTTAGATTCATTTTGATTTTCTTTTGAATCACAATGAGCTGAGATTATGTTTAAAATAAAAAAATATATGTGCATCATTTATTCTACATAGCAATTGACGTGGTACATAGAGTTTGGCTTATGAATAAAAGATTTGGTTCTTATATAATATAAGTTTATTATTCACAATCTAGATGGAGTTCGACACTTTATTAATAAGATTGTAATATATGATTTTATTAGGTCTATCTTGAATATGTAGAATGATAAAATTTTAACATTTTTTGCTACTACACCTATGTACATTGAATGGGACCAAAGTGGTATAATTATTTGATACTGACATGTAAAATAATCACACATAATCATTATTACACTTATTATTACTCTCAATCATGATATAATTGATAAATATATGCACTTGTTAATAGTTATTATGACTCATAAAAGATAAAATTTATAATTAGATCAATTAACTCGATGAGATAGATAACTTTATTAATTGTATAGAAAATATTAATTATTGATAGAATCCATATCCTATAAATTAGATTGATGATACCCACTTGACGATAGTTATAAGTTTTGATATTGTCAAACCTTGAAGGTAGATTTTGATCTAACATATCGAATAATTTAAGTATATTTTATCAAGGTATAATATAAGAGATTGATTGAATTGAATTATTAGTAATTTAATTCAATTAATTGATATATGTAATCTTAACATAAGGAGTTATATAAGCATTGAATACCAAAGGGAGTGAGTTCTTTAGAAAAAATAGGGAGTACAATTATAAATATATATTGGTATAAATTATAATTAATGTAAATAATGGTACATATATTCATATTGGGAGCCCAATATCTTATTTATGCTAGTGTATCTTTCATAGCCTAATACAGTGCCATAAAAAAATATAAAGAGTCATAATTAAAGATTTAGTTTATTTATTTAGAGTGTGTATGTATATAAAATCAAAGATAATTAATTTGATTAAAATTATTATTTAATTTTATAAATTAAAATTGAATTAAAAAATTGATTTTATATATATATATATATAATAAGTTAAATTGAATCTTTAATATAACTTAAATAAATAATAATTAGAGGACATATCACATCACTTTTTTGAAGTGGTGTGACATGTATTTTATTTATTATTTTGTATTAATTATGGTTAATAAATATTGGCAAAAAAATGCACAACCCACAATGTACTATGCATCTTTTTCCTCATGATGATGGAGGAGCATGTGGCATGGGAGACGATTCTAACTTATTACAACATTACAAATAGTTAAGGTAGGCAATAATTGATTATGTTCCCATCTTCATCTTAGAAGATAAAATCTAAAATGAATGTGCTTACCTGCAATATCCACCAAATTTATCTTAACTATTACTCATTGACATGGGATCAAGGTCTTCTCGATAATGTGGTCGTCTAGAACTATCAAGGTACATTTTTTTCTATTTTAACTATTACTCATTGACATGGGATCAAGGTCTTCTTGATAATGTGTGGTCGTCTAGAACTATCAAGGTAATTTTTTTCTCTAATCCAACTTGTTTTTGTTTTTGCATGGATCCCCTTTTCGGGTTGCATTGTAGAAAATTAATTTTAAATTTGAATGTCAGGTAATTATCCAATGACCTACTAATGAGGAAAAAGGAATGTTGCAAATACATGATATAAGAAAACATTATCGAAGTTTATAGAAATTTTGTGAGAGATGAAAAAGTAAGAATCAAAAGATTTCGGTGACTATGAAATCTTTATTAAAGCTTATGAGGAAGTAACACTCCATTGCATTGAAATGAAATCTTTAACTTCGACTCTAATTATTTGATACATTTGATCTAAAAACTATTCACACCCATAGACACACACACACACAAACACAGACATACAACAAATTTTAAAAATTGGAAAATAAAAATAAAAAAGGTTCGAAATTAATTGAGCATGTTTCAAATCTCGTTGAAACTCATTGAAGTTCTATCGAACCATTTTACATTAAAATGAGTTGTATCATATTTTAATAAATTAAAGAAAATTATGAAGATTATCAAGTAAATATATTTTTTAAATTATTGAGGTTTACTAAAACTAAAAATAAATTGTAACATATCTATCCTGCCCTTCCATATGTGCTTCCTGCTTATCCTAATTATGAAGATTTCTAAAAATATATTTTATTAGAAATCAAATTGATAGATATGTTCACCAACAATCTAAAAACTAAGGCTAGTGTGCTAGCATCCTAATTTTGTATCACAAAAACATTGATCTTAATTATTTATATATATATATATATATATATATATATATCTCTCTCTCTCTCTCTCTCTATCTCTCGTGTCTGTGTGTGTTTGTGTTTGTGTGTGTGTGTGTGTGTGTGTGTTTGTGTTTGTGTTTGTGTGTGTGTGTGTGTGTGTTTGTGTGTGTATTATGACATCACATAACATAGAGAAAATAATATGAATTATTGAATTATAATTAGAGGTGACAAGTAGGTTGAGTGGCCCAAGCATGACACAAGGCACGACCCGATTGAGCCATGCCTAGCCTAGCACGGCACTGTGCAAACCCGTTCATGGTCCTGGGTTGGGTTGGCGCGAGGCATATCTAGAAGTGTCAAATGTGTCGAGCGGCCCTGGCACAGCTTGTGGCCCAACCTAGTTCAGTAGTGCTTGGCTCGGCAATGCACATTCCAGAAACATGCCTCAAGCCTGATCCAGCAACCCCGTGAAACAGTTTGTACCATGTTGGGCTAGCATGACTCATGCCTCATGCTGGGATAGGCATGACCTGTGTGCTTGTCCCAACGACATGATAAACTAGTCTGAGTGACCACCCAAGGGTATCCCCGACTCTCCATCGAGTGGTCAACCGGGCGATTTTATTTTTTTTAATATATGACCGCTCCATCACAGTATGATCCATTTAAAAAAAAAATTGGTCACACGACCGATTGTAATTGGCTGGTATGTTAGCTGGTCACCCATCACTGGCACGGCCATGCACTCAAGGCCATGCCTTCATCTAGTGTGGGGTAATGGCAAGATGCACGATATGTGCATCTTTGCAATTCGGCACGGTCGGGCATAGCCATGCTCTTTGTTGTGCTGATTATATTGTGTTAGGTTAGTGGACTGTGCCACTGTATCATTCTTGGCATGGCATGGAATTTTAACCATGACGTGCATGGCACGGCACGGTGGCACGGTCATGCCATGAATGGGCGTAAGTCGTTTGACACCTCTAGGCAAATCTCATGATGTGCCAAGCCAAAGGTTGTCATGCCTAGTGCTGGGCCAAACATGACCCACATACCTATCCCTTTGGCACAATCCAAAGATATAATAATTGTGACTTGGGATTAGTAGGCAAGCATAATCCAATTCACCCACACCTTGCCCGTCCGGTCCTATTTTTTTTAAAAAATTACATAATTAATTTTTTTTTAATTTCCGCCAGATACACCCTGTGGGTTTTTTTATTGAAACACGCCACATGTACATGGCGGATCATTTGGGCTATCATTCATACATGGTGATAGGTGTCATGTGGTTGGCCATGAAGGTGTCGGCCATGAGGCACAACCCGTGCCTAGAGGTGTCAACCGGGTCGGCCTGGCCCGGCCCGTCACGAGGGACGACAAGGTTCAGTCGTGCCTGGCCTGGCCCTGCATGGAAAATTTCCGTCCCCGAGTTAGGCACGAGCCCTGCCGTGCCGTGCATGGCCCGGCACCGTTCGGCCGATGCCATGGCACACCGGCACGGGTTCGTCCCATGCCGGCTGTCCCCCGAGCCCGACCCCGCAATCCCCCCCCCCCAACGGAAAAAATAATAATAAAAAATTAAATTTTCAGCCGTTGGATCTCGCCTCCAATGGCTAGGGAGCAGAATCCAACGGCCCTCATGATTCTGCCCCCTAAAAAATTTAAAAAAATTACTTTTAAAAAAAAATTATTATCTTTAATCTATAAATTCCACCCCCCTCACTTTAACATTTATATTTTTCATAAACATAAATTCTCTCAAATCGTTCAATTTCTCTCTCAAAAATCTTGCTTCTCTCTCTCGGGACTCGGGATTTCGGCATTTGGCTTGAATTTTCGGGAATCTCAACTTGAGTTTTGAACATTAGAGGTTGACTGTGGTGCACCGTGCACGTGACCGACCTCACTGCTTTTACCGGGTAATTTATTTTATGTTTTTATTAACTCTCTCTCTCTCTCTAGTTTATCTCTCTAGACCAAAATTAGAAAAAATTAAAATCAGTCTTATAGTCTCTATTAAACTATTTTTAAAAACAAAAATCCTAAAAAATGACAAATACAACTGAAACATATTTAAATTTAGAAAATGAAAATATTACACAGAGGTCTAAGGCTGCTGAAACTTTGGTTTCTCCAATTTTCTCAACCCAAAATTCTAAAAAACAAAAAACTAGGAAGACTTCTGTAGTTTGGACTCATTTTAATATAATAAAACAAAAAAATATTGGGGTGAGGAACAAGAAATGGCACAGTGCAAATATTATATGAGACTTTTAACATGTAAGAGTTCGTTTGGGACTGGGCACCTTAAGAGGCATGCCGAATTATGCACCAAAAAACATGGTCCATTAGATCCTAGGCAAACCCAACTTGGCACTGCATTTTTTGAGACTGGATTAAGTTCGGTCTCAAAGTTTACTCTCTTCATATACTCCAGCGAGTTGGGTAGGGACGGCATGGCAAGACTTATCACATTGATGGGTCTTCCGAGCAAATTTTCGGAAGATCCAAGGGAAGTGCGCATCATGCAGACATATTTTTAG
Organism: Sapria himalayana; assembly: GCA_029783825.1. Taxonomy (NCBI): domain Eukaryota; kingdom Viridiplantae; phylum Streptophyta; class Magnoliopsida; order Malpighiales; family Rafflesiaceae; genus Sapria; species Sapria himalayana. Next base: position 3,921,982 of record JAREIK010000801.1, on the reverse strand, counting down.
CATGCTTATCGTAGGATTCCTAGGTCCACATCTAGGAATGACATACTAAAGATATATAAATTAGAAAAACAAAAAATAATTAATAAATTTATG